>CM070016.1:30673316-31273316 GCA_036247105.1 Cirrhinus mrigala | reverse complement strand
AATCTTTTTTCTTTAGAGAAAAAGCATCTTTCCTATTTTTAGCCAAAATAGAGCATAACAGAGTACACACGTACAATGTAAAGCCTGTTTAAGTCAATGGAAGCCGGATGGCGCCCCTGCGCAGAAACTCCACATATGCTTTATAGCAAAAGTAATACTACTGATGACACTCTAAGAAATCTCTAATCCAATTATTGCTGTAGGTGAATAAAACACAGACAGACAAATTTCAACTGAAGAAACTTCACAAAAACATACGATTGCTATAATATATGGTTTGTCTGTGTTCAAGCAATCTTGGGTATTTTTATAAGGATAAAGTATATTTATAATGCAGTGCTAATCGACATAATACTATAAAATAGTATAGTATGATTTCTGCCTCATTCTGTGATATGAAGCCATGCCTGATCGCAGACCTATGCCCACTCAACTATGTTATGAAGTTAATTTAGAGAAAAAGCACGTCAATTAATGATTTCTTTGTTGGCAACAGGTTTGTAAACAGGCTCATACACATGCAAGACTGTATTGCACACATGCTACTGTAGACTGTATCGTTATTATCGCGGGAACACTAATTCTTACTGTGGGGAAAAATTTTACTGGTATATCGCAAATGATAAGATATTGTTATTATTATCGATATTATCATCCCTAGTTTTAACCTTTTATGGGAATTTTAACCTTTATAATGCCATTTTTTCTAAAGGTGTTTTTCTAAAAATTAGAATAATAAGACATCTGGGCTGTTACCAAGCAAATTAAATCAGTATTAACAAAATTAATCTTTGCAATGCAGAGGAAACAGAAGCTGCACCTGAAGTGGCGCTTAGATGTTTAATCCAGCTCAGAGGCACATTAAATGCTTTAAACCGCAGTTACAAATGCATAAATAATGTTTAGATATTTTAAACATATTTGAAATTATTTTAAAAAAAAAATGAAAAGAAAGGCCATTTTAAATGTGAAATTAAAACCGCCAGTAGGTGGCAGTAAGTCACTTAAGTGAGTCATTGCGATTGAACCGAATAATTTTAACGGTTGATTCATTCATCAACAAAACACCGTCATGTTACTTAGAGGCGTAAAACAGTGCTGTGGCTGTGTTTAGAATGAATTTTGTTGGCGAAATGGAGCAAAAAGAGTAAATATGCTGTCTAAAACGTAAGTCTCTTAATATTAACATCGTTCATTGAGCTGTTGTATAAAATCAATTCATGAAGAGGCAGAAATGACATGCCGTCGTGTTAATAAGATAAATAACATAAGGCTATTTAGTTTGTTTAATAAAAGAACAAGGTATGGACCTATTCTATAGGAAAGGTAAACTTAAATGTCTTCTGTTGTGATCTGGTGCTATATACAAAACGCATGCGTGTGACATACACGAAGAGGAGAAATTGTTAAAGTCATTATTTTTATTTTCTTTGTGCACGAAAGGTATTCTCGTAAATTCATAACATTACGGTTGAACCACTCATGTCACAAGGACTATTTTAATGATGTCCTTACTATCTTTGGGCCATAAAACGTTTCAGATGTATTGCTGTCTATGCGGTCAGAAAGCTCTCACATTTCATCAAAAATATCTTAATTTGTGTTCCGAAGATGAACAAAGGTCTTACAGGTTTGCAACAACATGAGGGTGAGTAATTAATGACAGAATTGTCATTTTTGGGCAAACTATTGCTTTAAACTAAATGTTAATCATTAAAAAGACAGACACATAGTGAGTGACATAAGGGTTTGGCAATAAAATAAAATAAAAATGTAATAAAACAAAATACAACGTCTGTGTAAAAAGTTTCATGTGATTGTTGACATAACTCAACATCTATAAACCAGAACACTGTGTGCTTCAATGACCAAAAGATTGTCTTGTCAAAACTCAAGGACACTAGTGAGGAAAAATGAGTTCAGGGTCTAAAAACAAACATTTGCTATGTAGAAGAACTAAAGTCATGAGAGCAAGCTGAAATTTAAAACAAATAGGAAAAAGCCACATAAAATGAGACACATAGTTCCTGACATAAGGGTTCAGTGATAAATAAAATAAAATATAAAATAAAATAAAATAAATTCTTCTGAGTTTCAGGGGGAAACTGGTGAAGCTTGACATCCCCAAACACATAAAATCTCAACACAATAACCATTAACTTGTGTCAACCAGCCTCTTCAACAGCAGCTGCTACTTTAGTGTTTATGATGACAATAAACACACCGGACACAATGAGTAATGCAATGTACCATGCTACTGAGAAAATAACATGTTGGGTGTGTGTTTAAATGACTTTGTTGCTATCTGCTAAATAATACTGCAATGAGTCTGAAGCTAAATATAGCAACTCACCCTGGATTATTAGTAAATGATCCCTGCCGCCGGCTTACGCCTCAATAACATCTAGCACCATCATGCAGCGCATATTTATGTCAGCTAGCTGGGATAAAAAAATACTGCTAAAACCACTCAATTCTGTCAGTAATATTTATTTAGATTTCTGCTTGGCTTAGAGAGATTATTTTTTATCAGTGAGATCACAATCATAATATAGATAACAGTCTATATTATGATTGTGATCTCACTGATAAAAAATAATTTCTCTAAGCCAAGCAGAAGTGAAACAAGTGGCAAAAAAGACCTACAGTACAACCATCAAGTCTTATCAAGTCTTGTTCTGCACACTGCTTTGCATTAAATAAACACAAAGAACTTAATGGTTTTCATGCACCAACATAAATATATTGAACATGAACATTTTGTATTGCCAACAAAATATTGTGTCACTTAACCACATTTCTGAATCACAGCAGTTTTTAACAATTACATGCAGACAATCTGCAATTTTTAGATTTTACTAAACATTAAACTAAGAGTCTAAATGATTGCAATTAGATTGTAAAACAGGAATTTTAGGGTGTAAAATAGAAGTGGTTAACCAGTAAGTTGCTGAATCAAATCCTGGAAGGAGTGAACACCATCACAATTACGGCCTTGAACAATAAAAGCTGTTAAACCACATTTCCTTAATGGTAATTACACAATGACAAGAGAAATGGCTTTGCGCATACGGGAGGTGCTGATTTGACGCGACATGTTCGGACAACACCCCACAACCATAGAAATGCACTGATGCAAACACAAGCAGCTTCTGCTGTGATGTCACTCAGATGACTGTAAATTGCACAGAAGTTGCATTACGCTTCTGGTCTCAGAAGGGAAGTTGCAACAGGGTGTTGCCTGGTTTGAGATGAGTTTAGATAAGCCTGATAAGCCAATGTACAGAAAAATATTAAAGGCATAGTTCACCCAAAAATGAAAATTTTATGTTTATCTGCTTACTCCAGGACATCCAAGATGTAGGTGACTGTTTCTTCAGTAGAACACAAACCAAGATTTTTAACTCAAACCGTTGCAGTCTGTCAGTCATATAATGGCAGTCAATGGGATCCACGGCTTTAAGAGTCATAAAAACATACACAAACAAAACCAAATTAAACCCTGTGGCTCGTGACGATACACTGAGGTGCTAAAACATGAAACAATTGGTCTGTGCAAGAAACTAACCAGTATTTATATCATTTCTTTCCTCTGATCCACCCCAATGTCCAACTGTCTTGAGCGCGTTCACAACAGCCGACACATGACGAGTCAACGTGCTCTGGCATAGTAGACGCATGCGCGGAAGCGATCTGTTGCGCGTATACTTCACTCATTGCTTATACAGTGAGATTGTGGGTACAACAGCCACTCAAAATGGTAACTACTTGTGCTTATCCTGATTGTTGCAACTGATTAAAAACTAAAAGATTACGCTTGCTTGCGCGAACTCATCCGGGAGTGTCGACTTTTGAGGCTGATGGCCTATCCAGAGCACGCTGGCGCGTCACGCGCTGGCTGTTGTGAACGCGCTCAGGACAGTTGGACATTGCGGTGGATCAGAGGTAAAAAAAATTATATAAATACTGTTCAGTTTCTTGTGCAGACTGATTATTTCGTGTCTTAACACCTCGATGTATCATCATGAGCCGCAGGGTTTAACTTGGGTTTGTCTGTTTATATATTTTTGACTCTCAAAGCCGTGGATGCCATTGACTGCCATTATATGACTGTCAGACTGCAACGGTTTGAGTTAAAACTCTTTGTTTGTGTTCTACTGAAGAAACAGTCACCTACATCTTGGATGCCTTGGGGTAAGCAGATAAACATAAAATTTTCATTTTTGGGTAAACCATCCCTCTAATCTAACATGTCTGCATCCCCCATAAAATGATGCTTTTTGGTCTGTAGTACAATATTAGAGGTCTTGACCTTCACGAATAATTAAAATCATGCAATTATTCATCAATTTAACAATACACTGAACTGATATTTACATTTGATGTTACATCATAATGAAATTCACTTAAAATTTAAATATACTGTGATATAGTATATAGTATACTATATAGTTTTTGTTAATTTTGTTTTGACTTTTTATTTTAAAATTTTCTGTTTTCGCTTTAATTTTAGTAAATGTTTGTTATGTTTTGTCTTGGCTTGGGCCCGTCATTGCTGCTCACAGCTGTATTTTTTTTTTTGTTGGTTTTCTTTCCACAAAAAAACTATTCTCGTAGCTTCATAACATTACGGTTGAGCCAATCATGTCCCATGGACTATTTTAACGCTGTCCTTACTATCTTTCTGGGTCTTGAACATAGTAGATGAATTGCTGTATATGCAGAAAGCTCTCGGATTTCATCAAAAATATCTTAATTTGTGTTCCGAAGAGGTCTTACAGTAATTAAAGACAGATTTTTTTATTTTTGGGTGAACTATCCCTTTAAATGCCTCTATTTATTGACCATTGAAAGAGGGGAAAAAATACTTTCTGGGCCTATTTTTTACCCTATTTGTGGAAAGTGTTGGGTAAGATAATAAAAGACTTTACTAAGCAAAGTTCTTGACAAACTTATCTTTTTCGCCCTGAAAGATCCTTAATAACAGCTGTGCCCTGAGAGGAAGTGAAGGCAGCATCAGATGAATCAGCACTGGATGTTTCATTGTTCCAATGTGTCTCTCAGCAGCTTGACTTCCTGCATGTGCCAGCGCACTGATAAGAGCGTTATGTGACAGGACTGTTTTATCACACGGAGCAGTGCAGGAACCTTGCCTAAGCTCAATAATATAGAGTTTCACTTCACTTGTAAGATATTCAATAAATTATGTATGAAGCTCAGATAACTGGACGCATTTCTATCATACGCGTATAACATAACATTTTGTTGATACTTTCAACTAGTAAAGCATTTGTTTTAAAAATGTGATCGATTCAACATCCAAGTTTTTATAATCTTGAATGATCTCTGCTGAGGTAAAAGACGTTGAATTTAACTTTGTTAGGTGACGTTCAGAGGAGACAGGTGACGTGCTCCCATTCTGCCTTGAATAATGTGTGATAAAGTATCAGCGTGTGAGGTCATGCAAAAAGAAACGGCTGATGGGTTCTGTATTAGCATGAGGCATTTAGCATATTTTAGGCACATCCTCTGAAGCATCCTCTATATGTGTGACTAAGAGAGAAAACCAAGTGTTTATTGACTTTGAAGTCTGAAGCAGTTGACAAGCCTTGACTTTATGCCACGCTAACAGAATTTGAGTTATCAGGCAGCGCATGTGACGTATGTCAAAGTCTGAGAGAGAACTGGGGCACAAACAGAACAATCAGACGCCAGAAAAAGGGATGTTAGATATATAACCTTCTCTAAAATACTGTTGTTTTTAAATGGCTGTACAATGTAACAGGGGAAATTTGAGTGTTTAGAACAAATGTGAACAAAGGGGCATGAATTAAAAGCAAAAATGTAACATTAAAGTTCTGAAGGTTGTTAAAATACATACACTATGTTCAAAAGTGTAGGATGTCTTTGAAAGAAGTCTTTTATGTTAACCAAGGCTGCATTTATTTGATCAAAAATACAGTAAAATCAGCAATATTTAGAAATTTTATTACCATTTGAAATAACTGTTTTCTATTTAAATATATTTTAAAATGTAATTTATACCAGTGATGCAAAGCTGAAATTTCAGCATCATTACTCCAGTCTTCAGCGTCACATGATTCTTCAGAAATCGATTAATCGTGCAGCCCTATAACAAAGTATTATTAATTACAAGTTTTTAAAGTAAATACACTTTATTTTTATATAAATTATGACTTCAATTGGTTACGGTAAAAGAAAATCCAGGAACTAGTTCTGAGAACAACAGATTAGAAAATACTGATATGGAGATCAGTGAAACTGACAACGAGAAGAACAGGAAGTAATTAAAGTCTTATGATTCATCTAGGCAGAAAGTAGGAATCAATTCCATGGAAATTATATCAATATTTTGATTGAATTCGTAGCTAATCTTAATCGATGTGGCATAATGTTGATTACCACAAAACTACAATTTCTTACCAAATGTAAATATAGGTTATTTACCTACAATTAAATTGAATGGTGGCATCCTGTATAAATGAAACTACTCAAAATACTCACTTTCGAGCCTGGAGAAGCATTAAAATTATTTACTTAAAAATAACCACTTAAAAAGCTCTGCATCTCAAATAATAAACAAGTTCTAAAAAGTTAGAAAGGGGTGAATAAAGGCCTCCTGTAGAAATTCGATGCGTTTTTGCAAGAAAAATATCCACATTTAAAACATAATAACCACTTTTCTCTAGCTTGCACTATCTGTCATATGTGCAAGCCGGATGACGGATGCATTGTGCATGCACCGCAGATCTTGCGAAAACCAACGTGTTTGTTTACAGAAGCAAAGGAAGTCTCCTCACTTTAGCAAAGGAAAACTAGTCACCCCTTGGCTTATATCGAAATCCTTTGACATTTTTCTTTAAAAATCCACCTTTTGTACTTCTAATTTGTTTTGTTTTGCTCTCTCCTGTCTGCTTCCGCATTCGTCACTTCTCAGCAGCGCATGTGCAACGCATACGTTCTACATCATCCACCGGGAATGGCTTCTGCATACGACAGTGATTACTACGTTTTAAATATGAATATTTTTCATATAAAACATATCAATTCGCTACAGGAGGCCTTTATTCACGCCCTGGAGTCGTGTGGAGCATTTTATATTATGGATGGATTATTGAGCTTTGCTTGGACTGTTGAACTGAAACACCCTCCCACTGCCATTATAAAGCTTGGAAGAGCCAGGACAATTTTTAATATAAATTCTATTGTATTCATCTGAAGGAAGAAAGTCATATACACCAAGGATGCCTTGAAGGTGAGTAAATCATGGGCTAATTTTCATTTTTGGGTGAACTATCCCTTTAAGAGTGGAGCTTTACATTTCTGCTTTTAAATCATCAAAAATTTGGCCCATTCATTTATACTATAAGAGCATCATCGTAACCTTTGTTTTGTTTTTTTCCTGTTGAAAGCAGAAGCTCAACTTACACTGAACCCGGAATATTCAGATGACCAAGCTGTTCCTAACATAAAAAGTGTGATATCAAATTAACGCAATGTTTTTTAACAACAACACCCTGTTGATGTCAACCACAAGACTGTCAATCTTACACACACACACACAAACGCGCGCATACCCTAAGAGATCAAACTTCAAAATCACCATCAGAACTGCAGATCTGTTTACACGAAGCACCACGGTCCAGTTTCATAAGAGAGTCGGCTTACTTAGAAAGACCTGAGTGTGTTTCCGGTCCCTTTGACCTGGGGGAACAGCAGCCCACGCAGGTACAGGACAAGATATGACTTACTTAGCATAACAAGCTCTAACACTTGACAACAGGAAATGTCTCTGTCAGACCCAAAAAAACCCAGGAGCTGAGCTCTCTAGTGGCCTAATTAATTAGAAAACAACTTTGACTCAACAGTCAGCTGAACTTATAGAGCAAAACAATTATTCGGCAGAAGGCCAGGCGAGCGCTGGCTACCTTTGTGCATGAGATTAAATTAGGTCTCGTAATGAAAATGACCAGGCAGGCTCTAATCAAAAGCTGTGAGCATTTACAAGCAAACAATGGAAGTAATTCAGAGAGCAGGTGAAGAAACACAAGCTCTTTAAATCCAAGGTCAGAATGCAGTGATGGATGTGTGTGCTGCTTTGTAAATATCAGTCTGAAACTTTGCTTGCCGTGACTGATGTTACAATGACGTCTGGTGCTAAACTAATTTATTCATGAAGTCTGTGCATAATGTACGCCGTGTGGCCCTGGATTACAGCGAGATGGAATAACCACCAGATCCAGTCAAACAGATTTGCACCGACCTTTAAGAAACATTCCAAAGGAATGCTAATGGAATATAATTAAATTATGATCAAAGAAATAAGACATTTTATTCTATCCAAGAAGTTACTTTTTGTTTGATCATACTATGATTGTCTCCACATTCCATTAGCATTCATTCTTTTCTGATCCTAAAGAAACTGTCTTCTGCAACCATAAAAAGACTTGATTCTGAGTCATTTGTGGTCTGTGACGTCTCTGGTTGAGGGGAAAAATTCCACCCTGTTCCTTTTGGTCTACCATGACCAAGTCTGAGAGAATTCAAACCTCAGCTCATAATTTCCACATAAGGAAGGTTTGATGCAATCTTTCAGCACAGAAACATCCTTGTAGAAGAGTCCAAACACTAATAAGAAGCTGAGAAAAGTCAGATGCACTTGAAAAGGGCCCTTTATGTTTTGCCGAAGATATTAAAACACAAGGCGAAAATAAGAAAAACAAGTTGTACATAAATACATTAAATATGAGTCTAAAATATGTATATATTGTTTATATATTACATAATGTTCACTCACTCTGTTTTATTACGAGATTTATCGTCTTGGAGCTCCAGGAGGTTGATGGTCGCCTGTCCCAACATTTTATCGGGTCCCACCAGAGCCCGGTGCATCACACACACCTGTAGGGTGCAGCGCTCCGCGTTACTGGGGTGAAAGAGCGGCAGGTCGAACGCGGCCTCCTCCTTCCACACCGGCGCGACGCTCTTCTCCGCCACCGAGGTTGAGAACTTATCCTTGGCCACCTGCATGATGGCGTACGCGTCGTTGGTGCCATTCTTCCCCTTGATCCGCAAACCCCTCGCCTGGAGCACCGTTACCTGGACGCTGGTGGGAAACCACTGCTGGCTTTGCTCTGCCAGCGACATTTCTGTAAAAACCCAAACCGCTTCAGTTAGGACTGAAAAGTCAGCAGGACGCGCAAGCTGTCCTGACCAGCGAGAAGTTTCAATGTGTCAAAAGTTCGTTAATGTTTCGCTGGAAAAGTTTCACATTATCCAGTGAAGCAACAAGTGAGCGTCACTCTATAGCCACGCCCATACTCCTGAGCAACGGCGTATGGGCGGGGTCTGGCGTGACGCAACGAACAATTGTATTGGGCAGAGATGAAGATTAACGTAGTCACTGGAAACAATCATAGCATAACAAAAGCTGTAAAAAGTTCTATATATATACACACACACACACACACACACACAATTAAAAACTTTTTTATATACACTACCAGTCAAGTTTTTTGAACAGTAAGAATTTTAATGAAGAATTAATGAAAGAATTCTCTTCTGTTCACCAAGCATTTTTTATTCGAAAATACAGCAAAACCAGTAATATTGTGATAATATTGCAATATATTTTATTTAAAATAACTGATGTCTATTTGAATATATTTTAAAATGTAATTTATTCCTAGTCTTCAGTGACACATGATTCCTCAGAAATCATTCTAATATACTGATTTGCTAGTCAAGAAACATTTGTTATTATTATTAGCAATTTTTCAGGATTCTATGATGAACAGAAAGATCAAAGATCAGCATTTATCTCAAATAAAAAGCTGTTGTAACATTATACACTATACCATTTAAAAGCCTAAAGTCAGCATAATTTTTTTATGATAGGAATGAATACTTTTATTTAGCAAGGATGCTTTAAATTGATCAAAAGTGATGATAAAGACATTTATAATGTTACAAAAGATTTCAGGTTTCAGAAAAATGCTGTTCTTTCTATTCATCAAAAAAAAAAAAAACCTGAAAAATTCTACTCAGCTGTTTTCAACATAATAATAAAAAAAATGTTTTTTTGAGCAGCAAATCAGAATATTAGAATGATCTCTGAAGGAGCATTTGACTGGAGTAATGATACTAAAAATTCAGCTTATTCTATTTAAATAGAAAACAGTTATTTTAAATAGTTAAAATATTTCAAAATGTTACTGTTTTTGCTGTACTTTGGATCAAATAAATGCTGGCTTGGTGAGCAGAAGAGACTTCTTTATAAAAAAAAAAAACATTAAAAATGTACTGTTCAAAAACTTTTGACTTTTGTATTTTTTTATAATACAGATTATAATAATAATTCTATGATGCGCCTTTAGGCTATGACAATTTAATAGAGATGTGTAATTAAAATGTCCCATGACTAAATATAGACATTAGAGAACTGTAGAGCTCTGTGACACAAAGCTACAATTATAGTGAACTGTTCTCATTGTTCATGAAAAAAGGGAACATACATTTGTCTTTTTATTGCAAGAGTTTTTAACTAAAAAATGCAAATAAAACATTCCTCACTCTCATATGTAATAAACCAAAAGAAGTAAGCAATTTAAGAGACGGACGCAAACACTGCCACCCGTATCATTAAAAAATGATAACATAAAACAGGGACAGATTAGACAAAAACAAAGATTTACAGCTGAAATTGAAGTCATTTGCAACATTAACACTTTATTTTGCCGTTTATTACTGTGAAGCTGCTTTGAATCTGTATTGTATAATGTGCTATATAAATTTAGCTTGTTTCATAATTCATAATTGTACACTAATCTGTTTTTCTACACATACGCAAACAAACCACCAGGTATTAACACAAAGCCACCATCATTTATTACTGATAAATCTCCATTGACATTTAGGGTTTTAATAATAAACATGACCTGAACAAACACCGTTTCTTCGTGAGGATAATACGTGTTTGTATTGTTCCTGAAACCCGTCATTCAGGGCCTTCATACTTCTGCATGGGGAGTGGAAGTCAACAGGGCACGTCCCTCAAACAGCTCTCTAACACTGTATTCCATTACATAATACAGTCAGGTCAGGCTGCAGGCTACTGAGGTGAATAGCTATTCATGTAATACCACACTCTTTTTTTCTATGTTATAGCTGTGGGATGCATTCCAGTGATGTCATCTCTTTCTCAAAGATGCCAGACATTTATTAAAAGCATAAGTCACAGCTCAAAGTCACACACTGCAGTTGTTCAATTACTGTAATGCAATGAAACATGAGAAAATAGTGCCCTCTAGAGAGGACTAAGAACATATACAATAAAGAAATAATTTAGTCAAAAATTAAATTGTCATCATTTACTCGCCCTCATGTTGTTCCAAACCTTTATGAGTTTCTTCTGCAAGACATATTTTAAAGAATGCTGGTAATCAAACTGCTTTGAGTCCCAGTGACTTCCATACTGACAAAAATACAATGTTTATTAACCAACATTCTTCAGATATCTTAATTTGTGTTTTATAGAGGAAAGAAGTCACATGCAGGTTAGGAACGGCATGAGGGTTACTAAATGAAGATAGAATTTTCATTTTTGGGTGAACTTTATAATGCATGATTTGTATTGAACATGACTGCAATTTCAGTTGTATAGCTTCAGAAGATTTAAGGACTGTTTGTGATGCTTTCATGGTGCTTCTTTGTCCTTTTTGGAGCTTGATAATCCTGGTCACCATCCACTTTCATTGATTAGTGAGATCATTTCATCTTTTGAGTTGTATAGAATAAAATAAAACAGAATTTTTAGGTGAGTTCACTACTATTATAAAAGTTTTGGAGTAGCATCATTAAAAATCACGACAAGGTCTACAAAATTAACTTACTGAAAACCAGTATTATTAGTATAACAAACATTTTTGTTACCTGAAATAAAATGAACATAAACTGAAAAAAAAAAAAATAATAATAATAATAATTGGTCAGTTACCCAGATGCGCTGCGATACTGGCAATACTCAGATGTAAACAACAGCATGGATTACATGGTTAATGTACCACTGAATACATTGTTCTGCTAATTTTTGCTGTCTAAACCACGGAAAAAAACATGTGGGAGCTGCAAAATCATATAGAGAAGGTCTTAGCAAGCAGGAAAGGGTGCAATATTTTGACAAACTAAAGTTAATAGGTGGTAAAGATACATACAAGCAGTATTAATTATTAGCCTAATATTTCACCTACCTTACCGGGAGTGATAAGAACAAACACTTGTTGTCAAGATTCTTGCACTCGAAATCCTGGTTCAGTTTGGCCAACCACAAACACCTTTTGTTCCTCAGACAGTTTTTTGTACTCTTCTCTTTGATTTGTTATAACTTTTGGCAGTCAGTAGTACTCCAAATGTTTTTCCGGTCCGACTGATTAGTACAGCCCAAAACATGACAATAATTGATCGTTTTCAGTAGCAATATTTAGCAAAATATTCCGTTCAGTAGCATTGTTTACGTTCATTGCTGCCAATATGGCCGATTGATGACTCGTCCTGAAAACACATAATAATTACAGCGCATATCGCGAGTTACTGTCATTATCATTAGTTACTATAGCCTACAGCTAGCATAGCTATGCATTCGTCCCGTAAATGTATGTATGGCTGTGTAAATCCAGTTTAGCTGCAAGAGGGAGCATCCATTTAGGTTGTGGCAGTATTTGACAGTTGAGAGAGGCGGCAGCTTTCCCACGAGTGGGCGTGGTTTCAGTGCCGACAGCGGACACGCCCCCAGCGTTTGAGAGTGGAGAATACTGTTTATTTTCAAGATTTTGATAACTTATTTTATTTACTTGTCGTTTTTTATTCAGATTTAGCTGGGTGGTTAAAAACATTTTTTTTTCAGTGGTGTGAAAAACTCAGAACACACATTTAATATTGCTTTACACGAACTTCAAAACGGAAAATATTTAAACAATCAAAAAATATTAATATAAACTACGGTAGTAGCTCAGTTATAGTAAAAATCGAACTACTGAAAATATACTAAAACAAATGAACATAATGGCACAGAGTTCAAGTGCTCCTCACTAGTGTTTTGAGGGAGTCAGGGGTAAATGGAGGCCGTTGGTTGTCTGGCATCTCTGCTGAGCGTGTTTCTCACAGTACAGCTCCTCATCCACCCAGAAATGTCCTCCCTCCATGAGACTGAAACCACAGTCACTGCAGGTATAACATTCCACGTGCCTGTAGCATCTCTCTCTGATCTTCACCACCTGGGTTCTGCATCGGGAGACACAGGCAGCTAAACGTGTTTGATCTTCATGTATTTAAGACATTCAATTCAATATTCATTCAAAGTGCAGGATGGGAAAAATATCAGCTTTATTGAAGGGTTCTTACACGATTATGTAACCACATCTCTCACAAGTGCGAAATCTTTGACTCCGCTGGACCGCTCCAGATGGCAGTGACGTTCCTGTACAATTCATGTGCGTTTTATGAGGCGTGCTTATGCTTTATTCAAAAGATTTGAATGTAAGAATGAATATAAGCATGATACTAGTGAAAAGAAACACTCACGTTCTAGTCCTTCCTGTAGTATTCTGAAAGTGTTGGACTGTCTGGGCTGCTGAGGTTGAAGTTGCCTTCTCCTGATTCTCATCAGCTCTTCAAGGTCAACAGGTCCGTAGCTCCATACTGGATAATTAAAGCTTACGCTGAAACACGAGTCAAACAGCAATGTAAGTTCAACAAGTATGGGATAAAATGGCACAGGCTATGCATGGAAGAAATTAATAATTTTATTCAGCAAGGATGCATTAAACTGATTAAAAGTGACAGTAGAGACATTGATAATGTTACAAAAGATTTCTATTTCAAATAAATGCCATTCTTTTTATCCTGAAAAAAATTATGAAGATTTCCTCAAAAATATTAATATTAAATGTGAATATAAAATTCAAAAATATTAAATATTAAATGTAACATTCATAATAGTAAGAAATGCTTATTGAGCAATAAATCAGCATATTAGAATGATTTCTAAAGGATGATGTGACACTGATCCTGGAAAATTTAGCTTTTCTATCACTGGAATAAATTACATTTTAAATTACATTTATCCTATATAGAAAAATAGTATGTGAACAGCTATAAACTATATTTAATAGTATAAACTATTTAATAGTATTTCTATAGTGTGAAGTATGACGTAAGTAGTATTCCAAACATGATCTTGGTATTACTTTTTCTTGGCAGTCTGTGATTCACATGCCGCCGTTTGGATACAATCAGATGCAGATGAGTTATGTCCTGTGGTGGACACCTACAACCAATAAACAAGGTTATTTTTTATTAACTAAAACTAAAACCATAAATTAAAAAAAAAAAAAAATTACTTAAAATAACTTAAAATAGTTAAAATAAAATAACTTAAAATAAAATAACTTTTTAGCTAGTTTCTCATTGTCATTTATAATTGAAGCAAAAAATAAAACAATCTAAAGACTAAAACTTTTTTTTAATGAAAATTGAAAACAGACATAAAATTTAATTTAAAAAAAAAAAAAACATATCAATGATATCCAAAAAAAAAAAAAAAAAAAATATTAAGTAACTGCCAATTGAACAAGGGATTTAATTTTTTTTTTTTTAACTGAACCACAAGATGGCAGCAAACATAGCCAAACATTACTATGTAAAATTAATACTCGCATGTTCCCACCTTGTCATGTTGCTTCAGCTGCTCAGGACTGTAGTTTCTCTCCAGTGGGGCTCTGAAGCTTTGAGAGCTGCTGAATACATGAACAATGAGAAACACGTGATGTTGTTTGAAGACATCTCAGTATGGTTTTGGTACACTGACCTCTTGGACAGGCCCTGTGTTGACTCATGGGTTTGTTTTGGCCAGACTGAGTGTTCCTGGGTTGAAGGAGAATAGCAGGAAGTTTCAACAGATAAAACAGGAACGTTCCACGCATCGAAATTTATTCAAACAAGGTGCATGGACCTTCCCTGTAGCAACATTTAACATTAACGTTATGTTCACAAAGAGCTGGTTAACAGTGTGAATCACTAACCGAATTAACAGAAAGTCTTGGATCAGGGTAACCGCAGCACTGTATGACGTCTGTTTTTGCAGGTCTGTAAGATAATAAGAAACTAGGTTATTCCAGGTTTCGGTGAAAAAGCAACACACACCAGTGTTTGCAAAATGTTGAAATGGAATGTTCCCTTAATGTTCACATACAAAAACATTTTTAAATCAGTATTAAATAACTGGATGTTTTGAACCTTCAGAGACTATTCAGAGATTTTATAACAGGAACATTAACAAAAGGTTCTTAGAACATATTTTTGTCTGCTGAGTTTATCCCATATTCTCAGTAGTAGGCCTAATACAACAACAGATTATTGAGTTAATCCAAATTTCGCAAAAAGCTTATGGATGTATGGAAAATTTTGGTAAAAAGTTCACCCAATCTCATTTTGCAAGTGACTTTTCTTTCTGTTTTAAATATGTTTTCTTTGGATTGCTTTACTACTAAGAAAATATAGGAAAATATAGCTCAATCCATTTGTGTTTCCTGTCATCTAAATTTCACATACATAGGACTAAACAAAAATCTGGCTAAACCTCTCATTTCTTTATACAAGTAAATTATGCAAAATTGTGTTAATCCTAAAACAGTAAAAAAAAACTGCATCTCTACATATCTTCATATATTTATATTCATTCATCCCAATCTGAATCAAAAGATTCACAAACCTGCTCTGAAGTCCTGATCTGAATAAAATGATTTGTGAACCCGCACCAAAGTCTCGATTTGAATCAAGTGATGCACGCTGCTAAGTTTTGATCTAAATTAAAAGATTCACAAACCCGCTTACAATTTCCAATCTAAATCAAATGATTTGCGATCTTCGCTCCAAAGTTCTGATCTGAATGATTCATTAACCATCATTTCAGATCGTGACTTCGAAGTGTGGATTGCGAAATAATTTGTGAACCAACGCTGAAGTTCCAGTCTGAATCAAAAGATTTACAAAACCATTCTGAAGTTCTAAATCAAATGATTAATGATACATGCTCTGAAGTCCTGATCTGAATCAAATTATTTGAAAATCCGCACCAAAGTCTCGATCTGAATAAAGTGATTTGCGCTCCGAAGTTTCGATCTGAATCAAAAGATTCGGAAACCCGCTTCGAATTTTCCAATCTAAATCGAATGATTTGCGATCTGGCTCCGTAGTTCTGATCTGAATGATTCGTGAACCATCATTTCAGATCGTGACTTCGAAACATGGATTGCAAAATGATTTGTGAGCCCACTCTGAAGTCCCGATCTGAATCAAAAGATTCACAAAACCACTCCGAAGTTCTAAATCAAATGATTTGCGATACATCAATGCAAAAAGAACAAATGGAAGAAGCAGATCAACAGAAAACAGTATAACAACAAAGTTAGAGGGTAAACTACCATTCACCTGAACTGTGCACGTATGTTTTAAACACTTCGGTTACCTTTTATGCTCTTTCCCTGCACATGTATTAAATGTACATCCTTGAAAGTGCACTTATTTACTTTAACTTCTTAGGTAATATCAGCGGTATGACCTTTCATGTGCAGCCAAAATTACAACTACAATGGTTACATATACGTTTAATTGTTTGATCAAAATTATTGCTAGAGACAATTTGGTCATCGCTGGATATTGGTAAGGACATGTCCTTATGTCCCTACTAAATTCCACACCTTTGATGGAACCATTTGCAATTCTGCCAAAGCAAAGTCATATATTTTTATAAAATTCTTTTACCACCTTTCAATAAGAAGCCACAGCTGGTGTTCAGATGTCTTGATTTTGTTCCGAGCCTCCATATTCAACATGGCTCCAGTATCCTGACCATTAATCTCCAAAATAACATCCCCCACCTGCAGCCCAGCATCACCTGCCCGGCTACCTTCACAAACCTGTCAAAACACACTGCAAGTCCTCACAGCTCCTTAACACACCATAAATCAAAGGCATCTTATGCCAAACACTTTCAATATTTGTTCCTAAGAAAATGTGGGTCAAATATGTTCAACTCACCTTTGAGACAGTCAGGGTCATCTTGAAGTCTCTTCCTCCACAGATACGAAACCCCCATGGTGGTGGACCTGTCAAATTCACTTGAAATGTCATCTGTCTGCCACAAACAAGCTTTCAATTTAAATGCCCTTTCAGAACAGCAAAAATGGTTTGTGTTTACTCTGGCTTGTGCCAGTAAGACTAAAGGGGTCAGCCCTGTTTATGGTGTATTTTTAAAGCTCTTCTGGAGCTTAGAGATATGGAGGCTCTGTGTGGATTCAACACCACCCATGAACATCTGCACATGATGTTCTCAGCTGATTGCACCTTCTGGTAAACAGAATCTAGTCCACAGAAACATTCAACAAGTATTATGAAAAATAAAGTGTAGTTTTGTAAATAGACAATCACCAATTACAGGAATGTTGACACAATCACGTTTTTTATGATTAAGTTATCATATTAGAACTTTTTGGTAACTACACAAATTCACAAGTCAGAAAAGTGCACTAAATGTTCCTAATTTGCATTAATATTTCAATAATGTTTTAAAAATGTTTAAAATAATGATGTTTTGAATGTACAAAATTAAAAAGTAGATTAAGGCACGATGTTTTAATAAAAAAAAAAAAAAAAAGGAAAAAAAAAAAAAAAAAGATTGGCGCTCGAATCAAACGATTTGTGATCCGGACTCCGAAGTCCAAATCTGAACAAAATGATTTGCGCACCGAAGTTTCAATCTAAATCAAATGATTCACGATCCGCACTCTGAAGTCCCGATCTGAATCAAATAATTCATGGACCAAAGTTTTGATCTAAATCAAATGATTCGTGATCCGCACTCTGAAGTCCTGACGATCAATATCGCAACCATCATTTCGATCTAAATCAAGTGATTCGAGATCTGCACTCTGACATCCTGATTTGAATCAAACATTTTGCACACCAATGTTTCAATGTAAATCAAATGATTTGGGATTCACACTTTAAAGTCCCGATCTGAATCAAATGCTTAGCGCACAAAGTTTCAATCTAAATTAAATTATTTGCCATCTGCACTACAAAGTCCCGATCTGAATCAAATGATTCATGCACCGAAGTTTTGATGTAATTCAAAACCATCATTAACTCACAAACCATCATTTGCTCGAAATCAAATGATTTGCGATCTGCACTCCGAAGTCCCAATCTGAATTAAATGATTCGCGCAAAGTTTCAATCTAAATTAAGTGACTCGCGATCTGCACTACAAAGTCCCGATCTGGTTCAAATGATTCACACACCAAAGTTTCGATCTAAAACAAAATGATTCATGACCTGCACTCTGAAGTCTCGATCTGAATCAAATGATTTGCGAACTATCATTTCAGATTGTGACTCCGAAGTGAAGATGGTGAATCATTCATTTTGTAAAATGATTTGCGAACCTGCTCTGAAGTTCCTAATCTAGATTAAATGATTCACCATATGCACTCCGAAGTCCCAATCTGACTCAAATGATTCACGCACAGAAATTTCGATCAAAATCAAATGATGTGCGAGCCGCACTCCTAAGTCCCGATCTGAATCGAATGATTCATGAACCAGCATTTCTGATCGTGACTTTGGAGCGCAGATGGCAAATCATTCATTTTGTAAAATTATTCGCAAACCCACTCCAAAGTTCTGGTCTGAATCAATTGTTTCACGCACTAGAGTTGATCTAGATCAAATGATTCACCATATGCGAAGTCCGAATCTGAAACAAATGATTCACGCACAGAAGTTTCAATCTAAATCAAATGATTCACGATCCACACTCTGAAGTCCCAATCTGAATCAAAGGATTTGCAAACTATCATTTTGATCTAAATCAAATGATTCGCAATTCGCACTCCAAAGTCCCAATCTGAATCAAAGGATTCGGGAACCATCATTTCAGATCATGACTTTGGAGCACAGATGTCGAATCATTAATTTAGTAAAATAATTTGCAAACCCGCTCCGAAGTTCTGGTCTGAATCAAAAGATTTGGGAACCTACTACCTCTTCCGATCTAGATCAAATGATTTACAATACGCACTTTAAAGTCCTGATCTGAATCATTCGCAAATTAATTTTAGATCAAATCACAAATTCACAAGTCAGAAAAGCATCCTAAACGTAGCTTTGAGTTTTTGCATTAACATTTAAATAATGTTTTCAAAAAATGTTTGAAAGAATAATGTTTTGAATGTACAAATTAAATAGTAGATATTAAGTCACAATGTAAAAAAAAAAAAACAAAAACACATTTTATTAAAAAAAAAACAAAAAAAAAAAAAAACAAGAACAAACAGCACACTAGAGAGGCTGCCATAAGGAGATGAACGCTGAGCAGCTAAACACTTAACAGACATTGTCTTCATGGTTCTACCAACACTAAAGTTCTACACAGACCATCCTTTCACTTTTTCCTCTGATTTTTTTAACAAGCTTAAATAAATCACTTCAAACTCTTCCACTCTCTCTTCTCCTGGGACATCATGCATTATAGTAACAGAGCACAAATATTCAAAACTGTAACAGACGGTGAAGGGAAAAAAAAAAAAAATTCACTCAAGTATTCTTTGTGTAACTCTCACTCCAAACTGAAATCATAGTCAGCCCAGGAATTGAATGCCACAGACACTTTCGTGCAATAATGCAAAAGCTCCTGAGGCGCAGCAGTGAGCTGAGGGTCTGGCAACAGTTTTCCCACCGACTCACAATGACTTTATCAGTTCAGTTCTACAGTCTGAGCAGGTTCAGGAAGGGGCCAGTCTAGGGCCGCACTGCATCCGCTGAGGTTTCAGGCTCTCGCCGTGAGCGCCAAGCAGCACTTGTAAAGTCAAGCAAACAGCTCCCTTCAAGAGCGACTGCGGTCTTCACTGCTGCCCACTAAAACCTTGCTGTAAAGTTTCTGCTGCTCCTCCTTGAAAACTTCTTTGACTTTCCCTCGTTTCAAACCGCCATCCCTGTGAACATGCACAACACAGAAGCTTTGAGTTTTATTTAATTTTACAATGTCAATTTTCATTCTTTTTAGTCACTTAATGTGTTTGACCCTCTATAATATGTGAACTCACCATAACAAGTCAGCCAGTCCCCCCTTTCTAGCGATGGCTGCTTTGACTCTATTGGCAAACTGTACAGCGTCCTCCTCTTCCTGTAAAAATAAGAAATTAAAACTCACCTAAATACTGTGAAGGTGTGACAAAAAAGTTCCAAAATAGTCCCAGACTACTGTTCACAAGTTTGGGGTTGTAAGATTTATAATGTTTTTGAAAGAAGCTCACCAAGGGTGCATTTACAGTTGAGGTCAAAAGTTTACATACACTTTACATACAAATGTTAATTATTTGTCCAAAATAAGAGGGATCATACATCATTTTTGTCTATTTGAACCCTTTCCAACAATGACTGTATGATTTTGAGATCCATCTTTTCGCACTGAGGACAACTGAGGGACTCGTGCGCAACTATTACAGAAGCTTCAAACGCGCACTGATGCTCCAGAAGAAAAAAACACTATGCATTAATTGCCAGGGGTGTAAAATTTTGAACAGAATGAATGATGTGTACATTTTTCTTATTTTGCTTGAATATCATATTTTTTTTTTTATTTAGTACTGCCCTTCAGAATCTACAGAAGATACTTACATGCTTCCCAGAAGACAAAATAAGTTACATTTACCCTAAACCTCAAATTCAAAAAGTTTTCACCCCCTGGCTCTTAATGCATTGTGTTTCCTTCAGTTGTTCTCAGTGTGAAAAGATGAATCTCAAAATCATAGTCATTATTGGAAAGGGTCCAAATACACAAATATGCTTTAAAAAAAAAAATGATGGGACCTGAAGGATTTTTTGAAGAACAGTGGGCAGTTTAACTGTTCAGGACAAAGAAGGGACTTGTGAACAACTATCACTAAAAACAACAACAACCCTGTGGACCATTCAGGTAAAAACACAGTGTTAAAAATCAAGTGTATGTAAACTTTCGAATAGGGTCATTTTTATAAATTCAACTATTCTCTCTTGTGGACTGTATGTAAATGTCTTTTATGTGAAATATCTTATTCAGGTCAGGACTAAATAAAAAAAAAAAACAAACAAAAAAAACATTTTGTATAATCCCTCTTATTTTGGTATCATTTTGCAGAATCTGGAAGGTGTATGTAAACATTTGACTTCAACTGTAAATGTGTTTCCTGTCACTTTTGATTAATTTAATGCATCCTTGCTTGAAAAAACTATAAACATCTTTAAAAAAAAAAAAAAAAATCTTACTGACCCCAAACTTTTAAACAGTAGTGTTTATATAATGAAATATACGTCTATTTTGAAGCTTCACCACTCACCATGCGGCTCATTGGTGGAAGGTACCAGACGCTACAGACAATGGCCCAACTGCTCATCATGTGCAGCAGGTAGTTCACCATCCCAAACTTGCTGCTGTTCCAGAACGCGTCACCAAAACGAGGGTCATACTGCCAAAATAACAGCAAAAAGTCATTTAAAAACACTTTATAAACAATGAAGAAAGCATATAACAGAAAAAAGGAGGATGTTCTTACCTTTATTGCCACAGGGTAAACAGTGCAGCCGATCTCAAAGCTTCCCTTCTTGAACATCATGACTGAAGTGTTGTTAATACAAGTTCCCTCTGGGAATATGAGGATTGGCAGTTTGGTTTCATCTGCAACGTGGTCACTTAGCCTAAAAAAAAAAATTAGTTTGATTGTGGCAAACATTTTCCTTCTGACAAACATTGTAACTGCAAGTAGACTACCAGTCAAAATTTTTGAACAGTAAGATTTTAACATTTTCAACATAATAATAATAATAATAATAATAATAAATGTTTTTTTTTTTACAGCAAATCAGAATATTAGAATGATTTCTGAAAAATCATATGATTGTAGTAATAAGGTTAAAATTCAGCTTTGAAATCATAAGAATAAATTACATTTTATAATATGTTCAAATACAAGAGAGTTATTTTAAAATAGTAAAAGTATTTCAAAATATTACTGTTTTTGCTGTACTTTGGATCGAATAAATGCAGGCTTGGTAAGCAGAAGAGACTTCTTTAAAAAAAAAAAAAACATTAAAAATCTTACTGTTCAAAAACATATGACTGGTAGTGTAAATCTTGGAGGAATTAAATATATGTGAAGGAAATGCAATGTTACCGTTTGGCCACTAGGTGTCTGTCCTTCACTTCAGACCTCTCAAACCAGATATGAGGACAGGCTTTCACCATCGCCCTCTGAATGACCCCCATCAGACCACCATGGACCTGACCCACCTGATCCACACAGAGAGAAAGAGTTAATGCATATATTGCATTCAATATCAACACTGAACCAAAATCATCAACACAAACATCACACTACCATAGCATAGCATCCATCACTGGCCAGAATGATGACGTCAATAGGTGAGGTGTGATTGGCCACACAGATTCCTCCATTTTTGGGTTTATTTTCACTTGAAGGAAAAAAAAAAAAAAAAAAAAAAAAAAAAAGTTAAGTGGATACTAAGAAATATGGAAAATAAAACCAGCATAGAGATATTTAATTGTGCTTAACATTGGCAATATGGTAGTGCTGTGTGTCAGTACCTGTCATGGTAGGTGATGATGGCCGTGAGGGCTCTTACACAGATCCGGTAACACATCAGATGAACCTTGTCACTGAGATAATTCTTCATTCTGCCCATCAGAGACCAGAAATCAGTGTTAATATACACATTTACATGCCAAAAGTAGGGATGTAACGATTACCGGTTTGACGATAAATCATGATAAAATTCCCCACGGTTAGTATTACCGTTTCATTTTTTAATTATCATTAAAATCGTATTCGATTACCACGATTTGAACAACTGATGATAAATAAATACTGTCCAGCAACGGCATTAAGCACAGTTAAGTAACAGTCTCATCTGCGCACGGCACACAGAGTAGTTTCGTTTCGTGTGAAAAGACGACGGAAAAGCTGGGATGTTTTAAAAGGGTGCTAATGGCATAGGCGCCGATCCCCACGGAAATGATCGAGCACGCACGGAAAAACACGAGATAGTCTCCGTTCATTTTAAGCAATAAGAAATGGATCGCAGCTTTTACGACTCAATTCTCATTTTCATCCTTCATCTGAAGCAGTTTTTGGCATTATTTTATTAGCAAATGCAAAGAGTGCATTATTGTAATACGAGAGGGTGCCAGCACGAATTTCTCTGATTGCAGCGGGCTTGCTCTCCCAAATATATAGTGATCTTGGCTCTTCGCTCCCTCAGATATTACATATGCGCCCTCAAACTTTGTCCTGTGTACGCGCGAATAAGTGCTTATTGTAAACAGGTATTTATTCATTTTATTTAGTGAATCGCAACCCTCATAGAAAAAAATGTTTGTACTTGGTAACTAATGTATTTGCAGTCCGTGCGTTTCACTTCGCAATTGGGGGTTGCCCACCGGCAGAAACATAAATCGGGAATTATACAAATTAACAAGTATATGAATGAATTAGTTATACGAAATGTACCTCTCAAGGTTCTGATTGTCTTCAGAAAAGATTTGATGTCATTTTGTTTTCATCTTTACTCATGTAACATCTAAAGTAGTGTTCTTGATCGCAATGCTGCTTTATCCACAAAGTTCAAGGAAACAGCTGTAATTCGGCTTTTCCGTAAGCGCCATCTAGTGTCATACAGTGGATTTACAGTGACTTACATTTACATTCAGCTTGTGTGCAGTTTTTGTCTGGCCAAAAAACAGACCAAATTGTCATGCGCTTGCTGAAGCCTATATTTTGACCAAGCTTATGTGGATTCTACACATTTAAACAATTCAGATAAGTTATCAAGATTTATGGAGCAGATAAAAAACAATCATTTATTTGTCAGTTAATATTTTGACTTAACTCCTTTCTTTATGTAAAGGCTGAAATGTGAGGTTTGCCTTTTATGAAACATTTTCAAAGCTTTATTTGATCAGTCAGTCATGCTGTCATTTAAAATCCTGACATCATTGGTACTGTTATTGTTTTACTGATTAGGTAAACAAAAAGTCATTTTATTTGTTGTTTGTTGATTTTTAAATGTAAAACTTGAAGTAATTTATGTGTCAGTACTTTTTCGAACACTTCCAGCACATTTTAACAATACCGTGATAATACTGATAACCGTGATCATTTCGGTCACTATAATCGTGATAGGAAATTTTCATACCGTTACATCCCTAGCCAAAAGAGATTAATTTATTCCTTTGATCCAAAGCTGAACTTTCAGCATCATTACTCCAGTCTTTAGTGTCAAATGAGCCTTCGGAAATCATTCCAATATGCAGAATTTTCTTATTATGATACTGATATTGTTGAAAACACTTTGCTGCGTAATACTTTTGCGGAAACATTTTTCTTTCAGGATTCTTTGATGAATAGAATGTTCACAAGAATGGGATTCATTTGAAAAAAAAAAATCTTTGGTATCACTATTAAAGCCTCAACTGCCACTATTCATCAATTTAATTAATCTTTGCTGACATAAAAGTATTTTATTTTAATCTTACTGACTGCAAACTTTTGAAAGGTAGTTTATTTAAAATGTTTACACTGTTTTCTCTTATTCAAAGCACAATTGAGCCAAACTGGTGCATTACAGGACAGACAGTCATAGATAGACATAGTCAGTGGTCAAGTATTTAAATCCCAACACAACAGCCTCAGGTGTTAAAACTTCAGAAGTGTACCAAGCCATACCTTCCATTTGGAAACAGGCCAACAATGGACGTCAGAACCACTAGAAGACCAACACCGGTGAAAGCAAGCGTGACCCTGTTAAGAGCAACACAGCAAATGTTAAAATCGAAATTTAATAATGACTTAGCATAATCACAGCACAAACATTATGTCTGCATTAGAGTAAATGTCCTAAGCTAGTGAAGCTTACAAACAGCCTCAGGTGACTTGCACAAATTTTTCAGCATAGTTCTTTTGAATAAAAATATAAGGTGTCTGTTTTAACCTTGAGCACTTAGCATTTGGCACCTGAAAGCCTTAACACTGCTGATGGTTTAAAATTGCTGACAATTTAAAACCGCTGACCTACGTCTGTTTTTAAGGTTTGGAATCAGGCCACATAGAACTTTGACTATTTCTCGCTGAAATAAACTACATTGTTTTTAATCCAGAACAAGTTTTATAACAGTAGGTGTTATACAAATGTAATTTGTAAATGGTTACATAAGACCTTCGTTCGTCTTCAGAAGACAAATCAAGATATTTTTGATGAAATCCAAGAGACAGCAAGGGTCCTACCACATTCAAGGTTCAAAAAGGTACCAAGAACATCGACAAAACTACCTACCTTAAAAGTGGTAGGACCCTTGCTGACTATCAGAAAACTTTTGGATTTCATCAAAAATATCTTAATTTGTGTTCCAAAGAGAAACGAAGGTCTTTTGGGTTTGGAACAACATGAGGGTGAGTAATTAATGACAGAATTTCATTTTTGAGCGAACTAACCCTTTTAAGAGCCAGTTCAACTTCTTAATAGTGGTTTTTAAATTGGTAATCACTTTAATCACCAACCACATCCATCCACACACATTAATGCAGTATCCATACATTTTCCTCTTACCTAAGCGGCAGTAGAAACCCATAGCGGATGAGCACTCCAACTCCCCAGAGTGCTGTGAGCCTGGTGCTGATGTGGTGAAAGTTGTAGTTGCTTCGGGTCAGCAGGTTCCAGGACTCCAGCTCCTCCGCTGTGAAGCGCTTGGTCACCTCGTCATCGACGATGCTCTCCACACCTCGCCGGCAGAAATAGAAGATGTCAGACATGTCAAACTCAGGCTCTGCACCACCACGCCTCATTTCCTGGATCTCCTGTTCGAGGGACGCTGGCTCTTTGGCAATAATCCCTAAAGGGACCCCAAAAAAAAAAAAAGGGTACGGTTAGGATGATGTTGAAGATATGACGTAGTGGTAATGATCTTTTTAGTGTTTCACCATTGCTGTAGGGTTTGTAGAGATGCTGATTCTTCTCCTTGGCTCCTCGCTCCATTCTTAAGGTCGCCCACTGAAAACAGAATGAGAATCAGTCAAATTAAGTACATCTTAAACTGCAATACGTCAGCACAGTATCCTGGTGTGGCCTCAAAGTAATATATTTCAAACTGTGGTATTTGCCCAATTTAAAGGTGCAAAAATTTTTACTGAACCATTTCGTCATGTTCTGGTAATGGATGATGTGTATTATTAGGGAATTACGTTATATGAGTCACAACATCTTAATTGAAATACTTAATCATCCTTTTGTTACACCATGTTACATTTATTTTGTATCCCCAATGGCAGGCCGGACTGAAACCCCAGGAGACCTCATACAGCTGTCATGAGGATGGGGAAACAAACAACATTCAAGCGGTAAACAGCCTTTGGGGAGCCAATTCCACAGATTCACAGCCAGTCGCCTAAAACACCACTGGGGAGGAGAACACAACAGCTGATCTGTGTGTCCTTGCTGGGTCCTGGAGTTCAGCCAGAGCCCCTGAAAAACACAACTACTGACAGCTCAACAGACTTTTGAACCAGTTCTTTTCAACAGTTTGGTCAAAATGATTTACAAAACTCCTGTCAATCACTTAAAACTCAGTGTGTTAAATGAAGTGCTTAGTATTTACTTACTGGGAAGGGGCAGCCCTAAACAAAGCTACAAAAGTTAACATTGTATTAAATGCCAGATGGGTCATACCGTGTCAATTCAACCAGAGGTCCCTGCCTCAATTTTTGATTTTGCTAAAATTTTTGTTGCAGAAAGATAAATACATATAGTGATGAAAACCAAAATTTTAAATGTCATGGATGATTATTTACAGAGTAATCAACTTTTGTAAAAGAGGGTTTTCACCTGAGATTCAGAGTCAAATTAGAGGGGGTTAAAAATGACTTCAGAAAGATGGCAGCATCATAATGATATTTTTACACAGAGATTAGTAGGTCTGTTAGTAAAATCTGTTGACTTCAGCAATCTTTGTTGCATTATGTGCCAATGGTGACCATTCAAAAATGGGGAAACAGCACTTCTCAATTTTTTTTCCCAAAGTTTCCATGCCTGTAACTCAAGTATTAAAGATATCTTAATGCCCTTTTAGGTATTGGGTCTTAACAAACTTCATTTTTGGCATCTTTATTTTGAAGCCCCTACATGGTTCGGTCCTAGAGATATTGGAAATTCAATATGGCTCCAGGAGTAAATCATTAAATTGTACACATTTTCAGTGGTCAAAAAGCAAATGTGAATTACCATGTGAAAAATATAACTTAAGAAGTATTTTTTCTGAAATTTGGTTGATTTGACACAGAATGACAAAGGTAGAGTTTGTGCAATCAAAATCCCAAAAATATCCAGAAAAAAAAGATTTTATGCATTTTTTCAGAATATTTTTGAACGTTTTCTGAACTGATTTTTTGAGTCAGGTGCTCCAAGAAACTACATTTTAATTAAATACAAATTCAATTTTTTTTAATGCAGGTTTTAATTAGGTTTTACAGATTGTTAGTGACCACTGAAAAGACGTTTACTTTTATTATAGCATTAGATTTTATGACCTTAAATTTGATCAAACTGAATTTAATAAGATATTTTGTGATTTTAAGACCGACAGGAACCCTGTAAATATTTTCTATATTTAGCCTTGTTTATCTATACCTGCACATGTATGTACACGTGTACGCACAACATTTGATGTTGCTGAAACTGCATCTAAATTTTCCCTTAGGGATCATTAAAGTGGATTAGCCAAGCAAGGACAGCAGCTGAGCACCGAGTGTGGAAAGATGTCCATGTGCTGTGTGAAAGTAAACAGTGACTCTCGCGGTCGCTGATGATGCTGTGACTCAGGGAGATGCGGAAGCGAAGGTCAGGATAGGGAACAAGTGAACAGTCAAGCTGCTTGTCAGACTAAATCTCACTCCCCTGTTCAGGGTCACAGGACAGCAGAGTACGGGGAAGTTAGTCACTGAAAAAAAGCCATCTGGAGTTTCTTAGGGAGTCTGGAGAGGGTCAGAATGAGTGACTACATCAGTCCAGATGGATGAGAGGAGAGTGGCACCACAGGAAATCATCCGAATCTATTTTAGATCACACACAGCGCTCTTACTGACATGCATTAAGCAAACAAATGATCGCAACAATTAGGAACACAGGCACCTCAGGATTTGATTTAGAAAAACACAATGCGATTACAAAATTATTTTTGATGCATCTCAATTAGGATGCAAATCTTTTGCATTAAATCACGCATTAGATGTAGCGATTGGCATCATGCTATCCAAAGTATGTGAAATCATTAATACTTGCTGTCAGTCCCAAAAAGAGAATCATCAAGCATCAAGGCCACTGTTTCGCCATTTTTGGGAGGAAACATGCAATGACAATTTATGAAAAAGCACTGGCCAAAAACCAGCATCTCCAAAATGTGCAAGATTCCAATAAAGTTTAGTATTGTTTAAATGAATATACACTACCACTCAAAAGATTTTTAATGTTTAATGTTTTAAAGTCTCTTCTGCTCACCAAGCCTGAATTTATTTGATCCAAAATATTTTTTACTGTGAAATATTTTTAATGTTTAAAATAACTGCTTTTTATTTGAATGCATTTTAAAATGCAATTTATTCCTGTGATCAAAGCAAAATTTTCAGCATCATTACTCCAGTCTTCAGTGTCACATGATCCTTCAGAAATCATTCTAATATGCCGATTCGCTGTTCAAGAAACATTTTTTTTATTATCAATATTTAAAACAGTCAAGTACAATTTTTTCAGGATTCTTTGATGAATAGAAAGATTTTACTGTGCTTTGGATCAAATGAATGCAGGCTTGGTGAGCAGAAGAGACTTCTTTAAAAAGCATTACAAACCTTACTGTTCAAAAACTTTTGACTGGTAGTGTATATTAATGCAAAAACATCTGAAAAAGCATCCAAATCTATCTCTGAATCATTTTTCACAGCTCTTGTGTTCAGTAATTTTCGAATCTGTCACTTTTTTTAATGTTTGTGAAAGTATCCAGAGCTCATGAGCACTGCATTTCTTTGATGAAAAATACAGTAAAATCAGTAATATTGTGGGGTTTTTTTCTATTTAAAATAACCATTTTGTAATTGTATATATTATAAATGAAATGTATTCTTTTGATGCAAAGAATTTTCAGCATCATTATTAAGGTCTTAAGTGTCACATGATCCTTCAGAAATCATTCTAATATGCTAATTTGCTGCTTAAGAAATATTTCTTATTATTATCAAAGTTGGAAACAGTTTGAGGTTTAATATTTTTGTATAACCCATGAACAGCAATTATTTGTAATATACATTTTTGTAACATTATAAATGTATCTACTGTGACTTGATTAATTTTAAATGAATGTTTACTGAATAAATGCATTCATTTCTTTTAAAATAAAATAAAATAAATCGAACTGCACCCAAACTTTTATATAGCACTGTACCTGACCCATCAATGTGGGGTAAACTAACATTTAGTGGCCTTTTAAGTTTTCATGTTTCCATTTTCACATAAATTCAAACAAAGAGCTGCATGTTGATCATATAAAGCAAAAAGAATTTTCGTGGCATGTGCTTAACATGCACTAGAGGAAATATGTTTCTAAAACTTGCACTTGTGGCATTCACAATCTCACCCAGAAACTCGCACCTTTACAAACCACTCTGAAACTGCCAGAGTCCTGCAATAATGCATGTTGTCCATAAAGTTGACGATGAAAGAATATGTGACAGCACAGGATAAAGTGAGGCAAAGTCAAACGACAACCAGACCCTCCAGACTTACTAATTCAGTCAATCGTGAATCCATGTTCTATTTCGAGCTTCTGGCATCCTCAGTGAAGGGAAAGAGTGCTGACTGCAACTGAAGTAGTAAAAACCACACAGCAAAAGACTCCCTGAATGACCTTCCAACTTATATTACAACATTTCCGCTGCACCACAGAGAGACCATCAAACCCTGCTTTAACTTTCCACACCCCTTGAATATTCTTGTTGAGTAATTACTGTGAAATGACACATACTCAACTCACTCACCTCAAAAAGCTTGATGAGGGACTTCATATACAGTCTGCGGATCCCAAAGGACACACCAAAGATTGCAGGTACGATGATGAACACCAGAAGAAGGGTGAACCACACCGTGAAGGAGATGCCCAAGAGCATACAGATCAGACTGTCGAAGGGGAAGAGGTAGGACTCCATCTTGACCAAAACGTGGAGACTGGACGATTCAAAGGAGACAAAATTACCTAAATACAGACTGCTGGACTCCTTTAAAATGCCTCAATTTCTGAAGCCTACGCTGAAACACGGCCTTCATGGGCATATAGGGAAAAATGATCATTTATGCCTGAAACAATGGACAAATATCCATCAAATTAACACTATGGACAGTGGGACACGACAAGGTTAAGAAAACCCTGAATAAAACTGTGCACAAATATCCAATCCTTCCTGATTGGGAACAGTCCCTTAGGAAGAATACTGTGCTTCAGTGACCTATGTGAAACAGTTTCACATCAGTCCACTGCCATTTCTGTCATATCTAGAAAAAGAAGAAAGAAAAACACAGAAATGCGTACATGAAGATTTGAAATAGGCTCATAATAAACTTTTATATAAAATATTCCCGCATTATTCAGGAAATAAAATGACACATGCCTCTTTTGGATTAATTATTTAAAGCAGAATTATATTCTAAATAATGAAAAGTGCTGATAAACACTATTAAAAGGACTGTAAAGGATAATTCAAAAGCACACAAAAGGCTACATTTCTAAATATAACACTCTAAATACATTTTTCATCTTAATTTCTGAGATAAATGTCAATTACAGCTTAAATAAATCATAAAATGATCAAAACTGCAGCTGTATGAAACACTGTTTGTTATACAGATGTAAACGACTGGATGCTAAAGCGCTAATCACCGGCTTCTCTTTTAATCACGTAATTAACCCGCCAAACGTCTTTAAATGTATGAAAGCCATTTTTTACACTTACCTTTTCCTGGAAGATGGCGTTTAAATGCTGATTTGTATCTCCAATAAAATGCTAAATTGATATTTGAGCATCGTGAGACGCTGTTGTTGTTGTTGTTATGCAACAAGTTTAAGCGCATCAGCAGCGGCGCGAGGTACGGCTGCCGCAACTTCCGCTTCCGGTGGGCTTGGCTGCTTCGACATTGGCTGAGGATGATTGTCCCTCCTATCACTGATCTCTGCGCAGTTGTTCTATGCACGCAGGTCGGGTTTCAAAAGCTGATGGTCGCACGGAAAACTGATTCCAGAACAGCGGTGTCTGTGTTATCAAATATATTTTATTGAAATGTTATTTTGTTAATAATCTTATGCTTAGATTTTATTAATATTATATATACACATATATATATATATATATATATATATATATATATATATATATATATATATATATATATATATATATATATATTATATATTTATTTATTTTATTTATATTTATTAATACAAAAAGTTCACTTTTTTCTTTTTGTTACATGGACATCACACTAAAGCGGATTCGTAAACCATGCTTTTCATTTGCTACTTTTCAAACACATTTCTGTATTTTATTCAGGTGCGTAGGTTTGATTTTTACATTGTTGGGGGGCACAACGGCAGACAACAGAGATTTAATTGTTTGATCAAAATTATTGCTAGGGACTAGATATTGGATGTCAGCAATGCATCCCAAATAAATTCTACACCTGTACTAATGAAAATCATAATAAGCGATGTCTGACATTGGAAACTATAGGTCTCTCCTTAAATATGAAAATGTCAAACAACAGATTAATGGGTTAAGCCAAATTTCACAAAAAGATTATGAACGTAATTATAACTGAGTTTTTGTCACTCTTTTGAGGAAAATGTCATTCACTTGTTTGACGAAGTACCCACACAGAGAAATTTTGGTAAGATTTTTAAATCTTCATCCAGACTCATTTTGTAATTGACTTTTCTTTCTGTTTTAAAGATTAATTGTTTGACTACTCAAAATATAGGAAAACATGTAAGTATTTAATGCAATATATATGTAAGTGTCCATCTTTTTCCTCAACGTGGAAGTAAGCCTATTGGTGAGACCTCCGGTTCATTATCCACTATAGGGAAAAAAGAGAAAAATAACAGCACGCAGTAAACAGTAAAACTGTTTGCTCTACAAACCAGTGTGCTCATAATTAAGACAATACATTAAAACAATATCATAAGACACACCAATTTGCAATATCAAGTTGCAAAACAAGCTGTTTTGCACAGCTAAAAATAGCTGGACACAGATGAGACTGGAAGCCACACCCATAAAATTTACAGATGGCGTTGCCCACTTTTATGGGAAGAAAAAAGTGGATATAACGCAACACAATCCTGATCTGAATCAAATGATTTGAGTTCTGAAGTTCCGATTTGAATCAAAAGATTCACGAACCCGCTCCGAAGTTCCAATCTAAATCAAATGATTCACGAAACTGCTTTGAAGTTCTGATCTCAGTCAAATGATTCATGATATGCGATTCGAAGTTCCAATCTTAATCAAAAGATTCACGAAACCACTCCGTAGTTCCAAACTCAACAAATGATTTGCGATTCACACTCCAAAGTTCCGATCACAATCAAATGATTCGCGATCTGCGCTCAGAAGTTCCGATCTGAATCAAAAGATTCACGAAACCACTCAGAAGTTTCGAACTGAATAAAATGATTTGCTATATGCAAAGTTACGATCTCAATCAAATGATTCACAATTCGCGCTCCGAAGTTCCGATCTTAATCAAATGACACGGATACACGCTCCATTCTGATCTGAATCAAAAGATTCACAAAACCGCTCAGAAGTTCCGATCTGTCAAATTAGTCGCGATACGCGCTTCGCGCTAACTTAGCCCATGTGAACTTTAGTGTATTTGTTACCAAAAGCGAAAACAGTGTCAGTGAAGAGATGAAATAATACATGTAAAGACGAGAAAGAAAAAACAAAAAGGTAAAATGTAAATAGTAAAAAGGTCTCTTGTGAGTCTGTTGTGCACCAGTTCAAATCTAGCTTTAATTTGTCAAATAATTAGGAATAGCCTTAATTAAGTTTGCCATTTTGTTCCAAAAATATAAATTTCGCACAGAATGTTATCAAACGCAGTGTATATTTTGCACTGTTGGTAGACAAATCACTAAAAAATCTGAAGAGAGTGTGAAAAATGTGTTTATAAGTTTATTTTTTGAAAGTCATCCAGTTTCTTATATTCTTATAAAATGTTTCTACAGCACATTTGTCCTTAAACAAATACAGTAACTTAAGTGCTTTTTGTTATGTCCCAGTTTGGCCTTCTGAAAACGGTTTATTTCATTCCCATCATAGAGAGCATTGTGATTCAAAAAACTGACATTTATAAATTAAATTCCTTCACCAAAATAATACTCCAAGTCCAAGGCTGAAATGTACGTGCCTATACTGCAAAACCATCCGTGGCCAGATGCTGGAGCTGGAACTCTACTGTGTGTGTCATGCAGGTAATAGAAACATCTGGCTCTTAACCAGTCAATTGAACTTGAAAATGTTGAAATGAAACTTTTATAACAGCAAAAACGTGTCTATCCTTATTAAGCTATTTTGTGAATGTGCAAAACTTCCATTTCATTAGCTGCTATAGGTCAAATTACTAGAACCATAACAAAGCCCAGTAAACGGTAATATTTGTGCTACAATCCAGTGTGTTTATTAATTTTTCAATTAAAAATCAGTTCCCAATATCAAGCAGCACAACGGGCTGTTTTTGTACAGCCTGAATTCTTTTTTTTTTTTTTCAGGTAAAAAAAACATGAAAGCAAATGACACTGGAAGTCATTCTTACCTTAAAATAAATATGGTGGATATGTGGCTGAATAATACAATTGCTTTTATTATTGATATATTTTAGTCTTGGTGTTTCAAGACAAAAACAGAAATTTTTTGATTACACAACTCATTAATGAAATCTACACTCTACAAAAAGTTGTTTTGGCATGCATAGAATAACTCAGGTAAGACAAATTTGAAATCACACAAATAAGATACAAGAAATCCATTCCAACCTCTCTCACATTCGCTCACACAAATAGTGAATTGAGATCAAAGATGCTCGTTTGACTGTTAATTAAACTTACAACATTTAAATACAAGACAAAACTACACAAAGTATGCTTACAAGAGTAGGCTACTCGGCTGTGTTGACTCGTAACTGTGTCAGCACTAGCATTCATGCAAGACAGTGTGCAAGGGCAGTTTAATGTTTTCTTCATGGCAAATCTTTCTCTACATTTCAAAAATATGTCCACGCATACAGTAGTGCATAGGTCCGATGTATTGTACAATAATAGCAAATGATTGATAGCAAAGTTTTCCAGCATTTCCCAGTACATCGATATATAAAATAAAATCTTTGTGAGTAATAATCTATCATAGGCTACTGTAAAACAGCCAGAGTCTTTTAAAGGGAAACTATACACGCTCTTCTCTATATTTTACAAATATTAATAAATAGCTTAAATATGAAACAGCAATGTTATTGCAATTCATCTGATGCTCCCTACTGTGACAAAGTAGGTGTGAGATGCCAGTAAATGAACGTACTGATTTTTTTTTAATACTTGAGTAGTTTGATCAGGTGCTGTTTTGATTGGTTGCTCTCAGGGCGTATTTTTTTTGCTTCAGACCCTTCGCAGGCATTATACAGGGTAAAAAACCCTGTTACACAAATATATTTCAGAGATCACAGTATTAGTATTAGAGTCGTCCTCTCGTTCCCGCTGTTGGCTTCTGGGCTTCATGAAAGCTGTTTTGGAAGGTTATAGTGCAGTTCTTTCATTTGTGCTTTGAGGTCAGAGGTCAAGTTCCAGAAGTTCCTCTTGTGAGGCTGCTCCTGTTTCCTCCTAATCTTTCCTCACCTCCATTTATGTCAGAGCACAGGAGATCCAGTTTTTGACATGGGTTGTCCACCTCTCCTCTAGCGGGACATCATTCGCACAAATTCTGAAAGAAGAAAGACCAGAAATTGTTTTATTTAAATATTCAATATTATCAACACTATAACAGTACTTTTTCTTAGGGATAGTTCACCCAAAAATAAAAATTATCCCATGATTTACTCACCCTCAAGCCATCCTAGGTGTATATGACTTTCAGACAAATACAATCAGAGTTATGTTAAAAAATGTTCTGCATCTTCCAAGCTTTATAATGGCAGTGAATGGGTGTTAAGATGCTGAAGCCCAAAAAACTCTGTCCATCCATCATAAAAAGTGCTCCACACAGCTTAATAAAGGTACAGCTTGTTTACAATAAAGGAAAACCAGCCTCACCCTGGCTTATATCAAAATCCTTCAACATCTTTATTTACAAATCTTTGTTTTGTACTTCTAATTTGTGACCGGTGTTCTTTTGCTCTCTTCTCTGTGCTTTCGCCTGCGTCCTACATCATTCGCTGGAACACCAGTCTTTCACAAACACGTGTAGGACAGTTAGTGGAATCTAGAGATTACGTTTCATGAAGTTTAAATATGGATATTTTTCTTACACAAACACATCGATTCACTTCTGAAGGCCTTTATTAACCCCCCGGAGCTGTATGGAGTAATTTTTATGATGGATGGATGCAGTTTTTGGACTTCAAAACAGCCATTCACTGGCATTAAAGAAGCTTGGAAGAGACAGGACATTTTTTAATATAACTCGACTGTATTCATCTAAAAGAAGAAAGTCATATACAACGAGGATGGCTTGAGGGTGAGTAAATCATGGGGTAATTTACATTTTGGGTGAACTATGCCTTTAAGGGCCCAGATTTTACATTGGACATCAAGTGGTGATCAAACACAGTATTACAATTTACACACTTGTGTCAGTATATTTATTGCACACACTTATATAACATTCCTTAAAAAACAGGATGCAGTCTTTAAATAATTGTATTTATAAAATTATAAAATAATAAATAATTTATACATTTTATTAAAATATTACTTTTTCAAATTATTTTTTATTTACATTTATCAAAATGAACTGATCACTTTTTTCTTTATTTAAACATCACATTACCATACTTTTCATTTGCTACTTTTATAAAAGCATTTTATGTATAGATTTTATTGATATATTCATGCCAAGCCCCAGATATTCAATAACCATCATAAAAATTTGAATTATTTCACATGAAATTAATATTTAATTTTTCACTTAACACAGTGTCATTTTGAATAAAATGAAATGTTTTTGAACAGTTAGATTTGTAATGTTTTATAAAGAAGTCTCTTCTGCTCACCAAGCCTGTATTTTTTTGATCCAAAGTACAGCAAAACCAGTCAAATTTTGATTTTTTTTTTTACTATTTATAATAACTGCTTTATATTTTAAAGTATTTTAAAATGTAATTTATTCCTATGATCAAAGCTAAATTTTCAGCATCATTACTCCAGTCTACAGTGTCACATGATCCTTCAGAAATCATTCTAATATGCGGATTTGCAATATGTCAAACAGTGGAGTAATTTTTTAAAATATTCTTTGATGAATAAAAAAGATCCAAGGATCAGCATTTATCTAAAATAAAAAGCTTTTGTAACATTATACACTATACCATTCAAAAGCTTGGAGTCTGAATTTTTTTTTAAACATAATTTTAGAAATTTATACTTTTATTGAGCAAGGATACTTTAAACTGATAAAAGATGATGATAAAGACTTTTATAATGTTACAAAATATTTCAATTTCAGATAAATGTTGTTCTTCTGAACTTTCAATACATCAAAGAAACCTAAAAAATTCTACTCAGCTGTTTACAAAATAATAATTATAAAAATATAATAAATGTTTTTTGAGCAACAAATCAGAATATTAGAATGATTTCTGTAGGATCATGTGACTGGAGTAATAATGTTAAAAATTCAGCTTTGAAATCACAGGAATAAATGGATCAAATAAATGTAGACTTGGTGAGCAGAAGAGACTTCTTTAAAAAAAACCTTTTGACTGGCAGTGTGTGTTTATATATATATATACACATACATATACAGGGTTTGTTTAAACACACAGGTTTTGCCGTCAACAACAATTTTTCTCCCTTTTAGAGCATATATTTGCTATCCAAACTCTGCATGATTATATTATTAGTGTTGTATTATTTTTGCATTTGCCATTGTTTTTTCTCTGCTGTCTGTGACCCAGTTTTGGGTCGCAGCCCATCATTTGGGAACTGCTGCTCTATAAATTCTTGCTTCATAAATAACAAAAGAAAAAAACCCACAAATGTACTATTGACCTGGGATGAGTCAAAGTTAGCCTGAGCTCCAAATACAACAAGAGGACGTTCAACTGTCACACCTCCAGTCATCAACAAGAATAACAGTGCTAGCTATTTTTGTCCTTCCCGTTTTCATGCTCTTTTTGAGCGTGGTTAATCTGAGAGGTGAAATAATCCCGTGGTTAAGCGATAATCTGGTTGACAGCTCTACTACTGTCACTTTACCGCCTTCACGAGGATGAGATTCAATAGCAGCTAAACTGCGTGAAACAGCGGCTCACAGCAAGAGCGACCAAAATAAATAATAATGGATCCAAAAATAGAAATCATTTGTCTCAGTCCTTTTTTTTTTTTTTGGTGTTTTTCATATTCTGTATTTTGCATCGCATTTTTCTTTCAAGTCCACTTATGTTAGTCAAGGTTACTTCCATTAAAAAGCAATTTTCCACCTTCAATGTTTCTGCAGTTAGTTTCAATAAAGGTTCTGGTTAGACTGAAGAGTTTGTGCTGTGAAAACGACAGTACGTCTACGTATTTTTTCCTCCAAAAGAGCAAGGAAAATCCGTTTTCCCTTATGAAATGTCTGCTTTAAGTACTTCTCAAAAGGTTGATTGCTACTTTAATGACTTTGAGAACAAAATGAGAACAAAAAGCTAATTAAATTTGGGATTAAACCTTGGAAATATTGCTTTCCGTAATTAAATTTTACTGCTGATTCCAAAATATGGACAAAAGACACGGAGGGAATGTGAATGTAATATTTTTTGGATTATTGTGGACATTGTGGACATGCTGCATAAACGATTTTCTACACCTAGAACAGCAATAAAGACACTGCGGCAGTGAAATTAGCATTGAAATTAGCATTACTAATGAGCAGAGCAAAACCAACACAAGGTGGCTCACCTTCAAAGTCCACGTGCCCGTCTCCGTTTAAATCAATGTCCCGCAGAATGTCCTCCAGATCTCTGTGACCCACCTGAGGGAGTAAGAATCAATAAAATGATGAAAAGAGAATTGGATGAGAGCTATAAAAGCTTTTCAGCAAAGTAAATAACAGCACCTGCTGGCCCAGCAGTTTCTTCATGGCCTCTCTGAGCTCTGCTGTACTGATCTGACCATCTCCGTTGGTGTCGAACTGAGATAAAGGGAACAAAAGAAGAGTGATGAGAGGTTTAAATGTATTCATGTTTTGCGTGGCGTCACCTGGCACCTCTCACTCTAGGGCTGCGTTGTTAATTGAAATAAAAACAAAATTGCGATATGGCTTAGATTTGGTAGTGCAATTATCGAATCCCAAAGGTTGTGTGTTAAATAAATATATACATAAATTAGTGCTGTCAAAATTAGTGTAGGGTTGGCCACCCCACTCACAACTGCTTCTGTCTCTTTATTTTGTTGACAAGAAGTGCGTTTATTTAGTCACAGAACATCTTTTCAGATGCGCATTTCAACTTCACTTCAGCACCAGGCGTTAGTCAAACGAGTGCAGGAAAGGTACAAGTGATGAGGGAGCTTCAGTAGAACAACAGTGAACTGCGGTCAGATGAGATGTTGTCAGGCAATATATCAGTAAAAACTAATTTGCCTGTCCTGTTAGCCGTTATACTGTACTCGTAGCATGCACGCTTTAATTGCACGCAAAAATGCGGTGGCGCACGCTGTAGCCTGTATCATTTCATATTAAAGTGCAAATGAAACTACGAGCATGCGTGTCAAATCCAAGTCACGTTCGGCAGCGTCGGCTCTTAAAGTAATAGCAGCCAAATAAGCTAATAACCCAGCTGCTGTGATGTCTATTTATCAAAGAGCAAAAGAAAAAAAACAGGAAATCAATAACTTTTGTAGCTATAAGGATTAATCTATATTTCACTTAGAATTTAGTGTCTGATAACTTTATTCAATTTCTGTATATTTCCTACTTGCTGAAAGGGCACAGGTAAATATGAAATTTATTATAATGGATTTATGTGAAGATTGTTATGTGAAATTCATAAACCTTTGAAAATAACAATATTCCTGAAGAAGTACTTGAAAAGTGCTTTTTTAAAATTATTTAGGGACAGTGTATCTATTAAATAAGTGTTGATTTTTTTCAATAAGCACAAATATTTTGACGCAAATGCAATTCAACAAAAAAATCATACCTTTTTTGCTTATTTCATTTAATGTCAGAAAGCGAGCTAAGCCAGTGGCAGTACTGAAAATGTCATGTAAACTTGGCTGAAGACGCGAAAAGAGGAACAGATTAACCAAATCAATCATCGAGTCATTTAAGCTGGAACCGCTCCGATTGATTCAAACTCACTACTTTGATGGTTCATTTCAAACGATTCACTAGCAAAAAAAACAGATTAAACTAAAAGAGCCATTCATTTTCGAATTTTAACATAACTTGTAATGATTTTAAAAAGCACGCAGTGATGGGTGAAATGGAGCTTTTTGAAACTCTGAATTAGTTAAACCATTGCGTCGCAAAATGATTCACTTTTTTGAAGTGCTCCAATCATGAAACAATCGCGTATTGTTTCAGATCAGGACTTCAAAATGCGTATCGGGAATCATTTGATTTAGATTGGGACTTTGGAGTGGGTTCGTGAAACACTTCGATCAGGACTTCAAATAGCATATTGCGAATCATTTGATTTAGATTGGAACTTTGCGTATCGCAAATCACTAGATTTAGATCTGGATTTTGGAGCACGTAGTGCGAATCATTTGATATAGATCACATTTGATGTGAACTGAATGATTCAAATTAAATGATTCGCGATACGCGCTCCAAAGATCAGAACTTCATAGAGGGTTTGTGAATCTTTTGCTTTAAATCGGAACTTCGAAGTGCAAATCATTTGATTCAGATCGGGACTTCAATGCAGGTTCGCGAATCATTTGATACAGTTCGGGACTTCGGAGCGCGAATGGTGAATCATTTGTTTTATATTAGGATTTCGGAGCGATTTCCCAAATCTTTTTTTATTATTTTTTCTTAAACAATAGAAAACATCAAACCATTAAGGCAATACAGTTATAAAGACAAAACAAAGAAAAAAGAAAGAAAGTATACACAAATTCCCTAAGAAAATTAACCATGGTTTTACTATAGTAAAAGTGTAGTATACTTTGTAGTACTTTAGTAGTGATATTTTACATGTGTTTCACTTAATTTTTACATTTTACAGAGAAGACATTATTTGATAAGTGAGATCTCTGATTGAAAATCTAAAATGTATGGCTTGAGAAGTACTTGAAAGTCCTGGAATTTAATTTTACAGTATCTGTACGAACCCTGATATTAGTATTATATTAGATATTAGTAGTCATAAAAATATTTAACAAATATTAAAAATATACTGTCTTTATGTTGCTTCTACATTAATTTTAAGATTGAATGTTAAATTATTGCAACATAAATGTATATTTAAAAACCTGTGTATATTTAATGTAATTTAAAAACTAATGTTAGGTGAGATTAATCACAATTAATCTTCATTAATTAAAAAAAAAAAAGTTGTGATTAATTAATTAATATTGTTAAACAACTGACAGCACTAAAATAAATAAATGCACTGCATGTTTTATTAGTACTGTAATTTTACAGTTGTAATGTAAAATAAACTGTAATAATATATAATCACAAAATTATTGGCCAAATTATGCAGCCCTACAAACAAGCATAGCAAACCAGGAATTGTTTAAAACCGCATTTTAAAACGCAAGAAAAATTATCAGAAAAAAACACAGTTTGCTTTTCCCGCAAATTGTGCAGCCCTACCTCACCTCTTTGAAAGCGTCTCTCAATTCCTTTACTCCGATCATATCTGCCGTCTCAGCCAGAAGTTTGGGGCCCATCAACTCCACAAAGTCCTCAAAGTCCACGTGTCCTCCCACTATAAGACAAAGGACACAGACTTTTAGTGAACGTCCACAAACTTTCTTTATTGGCATCTTGTAACATCAAAGGAACCATTCATTGCACAAAAGGTTCTTTAGAATATTAAAATGTTCTTCGCACTAAGGAACTGTTCACTCAAAGGTTCTTTGGGAACCCATAGTGGTTCTTCTATGGTAACAAAACCCCTTGTAAAACCTTTATATTTCAGAATTCTGAACAGAGCCATATATAACCTACAGTACATATCTAAATAAATGTTTAAAACATGTTGATTTGTTGTTGCATACAGTTCATGTTGATCTGCTGACTCAGTTCGATGAGCTCCATCTCAGTAGGCATGTATCCCATGGTTCTCATGCAGTTCCCCAGGTCTTTGCAGCCAATGAAGCCATCTTTGTCTTTATCAAACTCTTTGAAGGCTTCTCTTAGCTCTGTGAAGATAGAAAGCAGGTCAGGAAAAAGAGGACAGAGCAAGTCAGAGATAATGAAAAGAGAATAGTTTAGTACAATTATGTTTCCCTCATGCACTCTGCTTTCAAAACAATTTTGAAGACAATTACAAAGCACTTAGAAAGCACAACAATGCATCTCTGAATGACCAAAACACTTTTAACTGAATACTTCATTGCAAACCTTTTCCATTCACAATAAAATAAAAGCTCTTCAAATTAAAAAGGAACAATTGACACATTATACTGGAGTGTGCTGGGAAATTTCATAGTGGGAATTTGCACATATTGAAATGTCAGAAATGACATCAAAAGAACTTAAAATAACTTTTTTTCTATTTAATTTATTCTGCTGAATTTTCAGCATCATCACTTCAGTCTTCAGTGTCACATAGTCTTTCAGAAACCATTCTAATATGCCGATTTGTTGTTCCAGAAACATTTCTGATTATTATCAATTTTGAAAACATTTGTGCTGTTTAATATTTTTGTGCAAACCAAAGCAGAATGAGGTAGAACTTACCATCCAGTTCCTCTGGTCTCAGCTCTCTGTTCTGCAACAAAATAAACAAAGTAATCACCGACAATCCACACTAATTTGTTTCGTTCCATTAATGACACGAGTCAGCTTGCGTTCTTCTCCTACTCTGAAAAATACAGGCATTTAATTCTATGCGCTATTTCCTGCTAGAGAGAAACTCATTACAGCATTAGGATCACAATGGCACATGTAAACTAATACACCCAACCTTTTCAGGGTTTTTTCTCCCTCCTCTAAAGGAATTAATGTCTGGTTTTTAAATTCGATCTTCCCATTTGGATTAAGTCATTTGGAACAGCACACATAAACTCAGGATTGATCTCTCATAATCAGCTCAAGTCGTTCGTTTCTTTGATCCCAGCATTCCCTGCTCACACATCTCCTCGAACACGAACGCATGCAGGGCTCGCCTCCAAACACTCTCTGAGCTCCTGCAGAAGAACTCAATCAGGTGAGCCTGACCCAAGACCCCTGCAGAGGCTAATAAAGGCAGATCCCTGCAGTTCGTACATAAACCCAAAGCACGTAACGTCTGCAAAATGTCTGCATTCGAGAAGAACAGCCTTGAAAGTGTATCAGTGCTTCGGCATGTACATATCACATTGGTCGTGCTGTATTTTGGATTCTCTAAAAACAGTCGTCACATTGTACATTTTTGCTTCATTAAAAAGATCAGACTCATAAGTGGTTCAGGAATCAGACTACACTGGTCACGCTGTATGTTTTTGATTCATTAAAAAGAACCAGCTCATGACAGTCACTCATCTATGAATCAGAACACAATGGACACGCTGTGTTTTTGATTCATTAAAAACAACTGCTTCATAACAGTCACTCATTTGTGAATCATGGAACCATTGTTGTGCTATATGTTTTTGATTCAATCAAAAGAATCGGCTGATAAGAATCACTTGTTTAAGAACAAGACTACACTGGTCACGGTGTGTTTTTGATTCATTAAAAACAACTGGCTCAAAAGAGTAACTTTTTCAGCAATCAGACTACATTGGTTACGCTACATGGTTTTGATTCATTAAAAAAAAAAAAAAAAAAACTGCTCAAAAGAGTCATTCATTTGTGAATCAGACTAGACTGGTCACGCTGTATGTTTTTGATTCGCTAAACAGAACCAGCTAAGAAGAGTCACTTGTTCAGGAATCAGACTACATTGGCCATGCTGTATGTTTTTGATTCATTAAAAAGAACCGGCTCATAAAAGTCACTTATTCAGGAATCAGACTACATTGGTCGTGTTGTATGTTTTTGATTCAATCAAAAAAAAACGGCTGATAAGAATCACTTGTTTAGGAACAACACTACACTGGCCAAGGTGTGTGTTTTTGATTCATTAAAAACCGGCTCAAAAGAATCACTTGTTCAGGAATCAGACTGCATTGGTCGCACTGTATGTTTTTGATTCATTAAAAACCGGCTCAAAAGAATCACTTGTTCAGGAATCAGACTGCATTGGTCGCACTGTATGTTTTTGATTCATTAAAAAGAACCAGCTAATAAGAGTCACTTATTTGTGGATCAGACAAGACTGGTCATGCTGTGTTTTTGATTTATTTAAAAAAAAAAAAAAAAAAAAAACAGCTCATAAGAGTCACTCATTTGTGAATCAGACTAGACTGGCCACGCTGTATGTTTTTGATTCATTAAAAAGAACCAGCTAACAAGAGTTACTTGTTCAGGAATCAGACTACATTGGTCGTGCTATATGTTTTTGATTCATTAAAAGAACCAGCTCATAACAGGAAAGGAAAAAGGAAAGGACGTGACGTTGGGCCAAGTATTCACTCATTTGTGAATCAGAACACACTGGTCCAGCTGTGTTTTTGATTCACTATAAAGAATCGGCTCATAAGAGTCACTTGTTCAGGAATCAGACTACATTGGTTGCACTGTATTTTTTTGATTGACTAAAAAGAACCAACTCATAACGGTCACTCATTTGTGAATCAGACTACATTGGTCATTCTGTATGTTTATGACTAATTAAAAAGAACCAGCTAAGAAGAGTCACTTGTTAAGGAATCAGACTACATTGGTCTCATTATATGTTTTTGACTGACTAAAAAGAACTGGCTCATAACAGTCACTCGTTGTGAATCAGACCACACTGGTCGTGCTGTATGTTTTTGATTCACTAAAAAGAACCATTTCATTTGTTTCATTCGTTTATGAATTAGACTACAATAGTTACGTTATACAAACTGTATGTGTGTTTATGTCAGAATCCCGTGAAGACAAATCAATAGACAAAGATTTCTTGCCATTATCTGTACATACACATTTAATACAAACTATGTGATATTGCATCACATTCACAACTCAGGTAAAATAATTTCTTTTGCTACAGCACTGAAGACTCAACAGCAGGAAACACTCTTGCTGAAATGCAGTGGAAGATTCATCAAGTCCTGTTTCTCGTCGTTTTAAACACTTTTTGCCTTTATTCATCTATTTTAAACTGTCCTGTGGAGTGACAAATATATACAATTTAAGCACAAATCTCCCATGTAATCTCTCAGTGAGCTCATAAAAGCTGTTTGCATAAAGAATTACCCCAAAATTGCTATATTACTGTTTAAAAAAGATAATAGCATGTCACACCACAGTAAAATCAATGGCAAATACGGTAATATTTTTGTATAAACTGTATACAGAAACTGTATTTCATCAAAAATATCTTAATTTGTGTTCTGAAGATGAACGAATGCCTTATGGGGTTGGAACGACATGAGGGGGAGTTACCAATGGCAAAATTTTCATTTTTGGGAGTTGCTCTGAATTCTGAAATTTCCACTTACAAGATAAAGGAGAACTTGTTTTTGCATTAGCATGTGTGTGTGTAGATGTGCATGTCCAGACTTACGTACAGCCTGCCGGCTCTCAGCGAAGCCCTTGCGGAGGAAGATGCAGGCAGGCCCGAGTACATTGTGCATGTATGTTGAGTTCTGAGCCAAGGCCGCGAGGGCCTCTCCAGATGTCACCCCTTCATCACATGACTGCACTGCTTTGTAGCTGCGCTTCCGGTCCTGAGTGCGGTCATCGTATCCCAGCAAGTCCCAAACAAGTAAGTAAAGAGGGAACGTGGGGTAGACACAATTAGAAACTACACGGATGTCTGACAGACACATTGGATGGACAGGTCAGTCAGTCAATTCAGTCAGCCGTCAGGTCAATCGATTGGTTCTTTCTGTTACGTGCTTCTACATCAGACAGCAAGAAAACAAAGCTGAGCTCTGCTTTCAGACTTTGCACTTAATGTAATTTACCCGAGTACAAAGTGTTCCTGGATCAGCATTCTTCCGTTCACATCCTCCTGGGGAAGGTCCTATTTACGAGCGATTATAGTTGGAATAAAATTGATTCTCTTGACAATTTCATGTTTCACTTTCTCTCTTTTCAGTAACACAGGAAGGTATATTTAGCACTAATGCAACATAAAGGAGAAAAAGGAAGCGAAGTAGGTGTGTAATCAGTGCTTTTTAATGGTGTGTTCAAATCGGAAATATCATTTTTTATGAGTTGAATGCACAAGAACACCACCACAGAGTCATAATTACAGTACTTTTTTAAAGCCCTTTCATTAAGACAGTGCGAAAATATAGTAGACGCATCTGTTTTGATGGTGAATTTGTTGAAATGAATGGAATAGTTTTCTTATTTACAATAAAACTAGTTAAGTTGCACTTACAAAACACAATAGTATTTTTTTTTTTTAAAGCCAAAAATCATTAGGATAAGTAAAGATCATTTTCCATGAGGATATTTTGTACATTTCCAACCGTAAATATATCAAAACTTAATTTGGACAACTTAAAAGATGATTTTCTCAGTGTTTACATTTTTTTTACACCCTCAGATTCCAGATTTTCAAATAGTTGTATCTCAGTTGTGTCAAATATTGACATATCCTAACAAATCATACATCAATGGAAAGCTCATTATTCAGTAGCTTGTTTTATTCAGATATATAAATCTCAATTTCAAAAAACTGACCCTTATGACTGGTTTTGTGGTCCAGGGTCACATATAATAATTACAGCACATTCATAAATTGATTAAAAACATAAAAAAGCAAACTTAAACAAACTTAAAGTGCAAAATCTGATGGTATAATTATTTAGACTTCCCAACTCATAAATACAAGCATCCCATTAGGACTTGAACGCACCATTAGCATTATTGTGCTGCCAAAGAGGATGATGGGAAATGTGTATAAAAAAAAAAAAATAATAATAATAATAACGAAATTAGGCCACAACATTCATAAGCATTTTGTATGATTAATAATAAACTTTTGAACAAATGAAATGCATCAATGAGTCAAAGTTCCTACCTTTAAAGTGTGTTTAAATTCAATAACTTTTAATCGCAATCATCAGACTGAGTGATGTATATTTGGAAGCCAGAGATCTCAGGACACAACATCCCACATCCAAATTTGTATGAAATATACCATTAGCGCGATGGCTGTTTGACAGGAACATTGTTTCAAGCCCAACAAGGGCTGTTGAGCCAGGAACATGTCCTACTTGGGTAAATCACATCGAGCCAGATTTTGCCCTCTATTCTTTCTTTCCTCTTAGCAACTGACAGAATCTTTAAGATCAGATATCTTTCAAACTGAATAATTCATCTGCTTTCATACTGGCGGCGCACTGCCGCAATACTATGCCATTTGATTGCTGCCATGAAAACAAATGATCACACCGCGCTTTATTCAAATCCAAGCTTGTTCACACAAATGAAAGTCACTATCTTTAGCATTTTGATCATTGGAGGGTGAAGATGTGAGCTAACCGACGTCATTAGATGGGAGTAAATTTTCAAATAACCTAAAAGGTTAGTATGGTTTGAAAACGTAAAACTGCTCATGTTTAGCAGAAGGCTAATCAGGATGAGAATGAAATCAGCCAGCACATTATAATGACCAATTAACAGACAGGCAGAGGAGGTGAAGAGCACGTGGAATATAACTCACAAACACATAAAGAGCATCTCCCTAATTACACACAGACCCATGGGTTAATTAAAGAGAAGACTGAGGTCATCTAACAACTAAACAAATAGCGTATCGTGAAGCAGCTTCTGAAATGTTGTGAAACCATAAAAATTTATATTTATAGTTATAAATGATCACTCAAGTTATTTAAATGATATAGTTAATCCATTTAGATAACAGACAGTAAATGACTTTTAGAAGATTATTGGAGTGTTTTACAATAAAGAACTGTTTCACTATTTCTACTTCAAAAATTTGTGTTTAATTCAATGTTACTTGGCACTTTTTTGTAATTGTTTGTAAAAATTACTAGCAATTTCAGAGTGAAAATGTAATTTTATTTTGCACATAATTCCAAAGAAAAAAAGTCCTAAATGGTATACAAAATTAAAATAAGTTTTCCCCAAATTGTACTATATTGGAATGAGTATCCCAAAGGTACCAGATGGTTTATGTTTTGCAGTGAAAATTTGAAGTGGGGCTATAGAAATGCATAATTCCCAGTCTGAGGACGTGAACAGCTCCATGTTGTCATCTGGAGCCGGCGGTAATTACGACAGCGTAAATAAAGATGTTTGAGTGATTAATAAATAGCATCTAATCTGATGAAAAATACTGAAAAAAAGAATTTAACATAAATGACTGTAAAAATGCTACAGTAAAAACCTGTTAAATGGTTAACTGTAAGTTCCCCTACTATATACGATGAAAAACTTTAGTGGTCATTGCATGTAATTTTACGGTAATATACTGTTTTCGAATTACCTGCGTTACATTTCAAATTTAATGTTTTTTTTTTTTTTTTTTTATGAAACTATGTTTCTTAGTTTTTTCTTATCAGTTTTGTACATTAGAGTTGTATGTTACATCTAATGTAGTTAAATTAAAGTTTATCGCATTATTTCAGTTTCATGTGTGTTACCATACTGGTGTTTAGTATTTGTGCGAATGACACTGTGCACCTTCTATATATGTAAATATTTAACAGCTGCTTGTGATGGACTTTGGTTCATCATTTGACTTTCTCATCCCCACCTGCTTAAATGTAAATTTAAGTTAAAACCGTAAAACAGAAAACGTTGCTACTGTATTTTTACGGTAAAATTCTGGCAACCATAGCTGGCGTTTTTTACTGTAAATTTACACTAATGTCATTTGCAACAAAATTGTGAAATTGTAAAGATGTGTAACGTGTAAAGATGTGTGGCCATTCACTTATAAATGCATCATTATGCAAAAATATCCAGGACTGGCAGATCAATGTGCCACTTCTTTTTTCTTCAATACTGTATAAAGATTTGTTGATATATTAACTAAAACTATTAAAATAATAAAAATAGCTAAAATAAAATAAAATAAAAGATGAAAAAACTTAAACTAAATAAATATTTGAAATAACTAACCGAAATAAGTTAAAGCACTAAAATTACTAGCTGGAAATAATAAAAAGCAAAACTATATGAATAAATAAATAAAACCTAAATAGTAATATTAAAATGAAAACTAATATATAAAACATATAAACATTAAAAAAAAAATTAATAACAATAATACTAAATTAATACTGATTTACAGTAACAGGGTACATGTAATAATGCGACAGAATGGTCTGTTAGAGATGCATTTGATGCATTTTTAGTATGCATTTCAGTACTTTTGTATGCAGTATGTCTAAAACTTGCCTCTCTTCTGCTACACACTCAAAGGCATGTACTTTTCCTTCACAAAGTAAGAGTACATACATTTAGGGCATAGTATCCACCTTTTCCTTCCCGTAAAAGTGTGTGCAACCATTTGTAAATTTTATGAGTGTTTATTCCACGTCCAGCTATTTTTAGCTGTACAAAACAGCTGGTTTTGCTGCTTGATATTGCAAATTGGTGTGTCTTATCATATTATTCTAATGTATTATCTTAATTATGAGCACACTGGTTTGTAGTGCAAACCGTTTTACCATTTACCGCACATTGTTATTCTTCTCTTTATTTCCCTATAGTGGATAATGAACCGGAAGTCTCACCCATAGGCTTACTTCTGCGTTGAGGTAAAAGGTGGATATATAGGGCAAATTTGTAATCTTTCATCAAAATATAATATCTTGCTCCGCCTCTAAAACAACCTTCCTTTCGGATGATGTCACAAATTCCTATTTGTTAAACTCCTCCCCTCCAGACATCTGACCAGCTCACTTTTTACAATCAAATCAGTTCCTAAATAAGAATCTCACATTTTTCTCACTGAATTTTCTGTTTTACTTGCAAATACAGATTACGTCAGTAAAACATTTTTTTTTTAGGTTGACATCAGTTTGATTTTATTGACTTAAAGTATCATATTCTTGCATTAGATCTTATTTCCCCCCTCTCTTCCGTTCCAGTTATCCTATCCTATACCACATGCAGCTAAAGTAATCTGCATCCGACTGGTGGGCAAAATTGAGGTATACACTTACAAACACACACCAGCATTTGGCCTCATATAGGCTGAATCTTTCCATGAGCCTGATTGTCTATGCTACTATTGGTAAAGCTTTTATAATGTAATGGCAGCATGATGCATGCACATATGCATCTTTGCAAACATCCCCTCTTTATTTGCACATGACCTTCACACTCCATCTGTTGCCAAGGCTGTAAGGTGCCAGCTCGTACGTTCTTCCGAAGAAACCTGTGCCATTAGGCACACCAGGAGAGGAGCTTTTAGCAGGTGCCAGCGCTAATCCTTGAACGCATACGTCCCAAGTCATCTAAAGATGACTGAGAAGAACTTCAGAGAACTTTGAGAACTTTCAGAAGCTGCTTCAAACGTCACTGTCAAGAGCTTTAAGGCAGCAAGATCTAGCGTATCATTAAACATACTGTATTAACATAAACGTTCGGAAAGTTCCAAGGTCAAAGATGGCAACTAAACACCCAACATCCTGATGCAGGACAAGTCCGTAAAGGCTTGGTTTCTTTACGTTTTCAACAGCAAAATCTCCACTAGCATGCACAAACTTAATAAATTCAACAATTTCATGAGTCTCACTCAATCCGGAGTGTTCTTTGAGAATTACCATGATGTTACTGTATATGGTTGTGTAGTGGAATTCAGAGCATGGCTATTAAACTCGTCTCTGACAGTCCATGCAACACAGTCCAGGTCCGGGTCGAGTCGAATGCCGCACGCACACACTCTCAGCTATCAGAAAGAGCATCTTACCTTCTTGGAGAAATTCTTAAGCGGCGATTTAACGCAGTTTCCCATAGTAAAGTCCCTTCTGCTAATTTTACTCGCTCGAGAGTCAATGCGGCCGCTTGCGCGCGTGTGCGAGCGTCCACATGTCTCCATGCATGGATTACGGATGGTGAGATGAGGTCTGCAGGCTTATCTTCTAGGAAAGATGGAGTTTAGGGAAAGGATGTAGATGATCCAGGGGTGGCGATGCAGGACGTCAGGGTGACAGGAAGGGAGGAGTGAAGAAGTGGATGGAGGGATCAGAAAAAGGAGACATGTGTCTCAGTGTGAAGGGCTGCTCAGAAGAGAAAAGCCAAGATTGCTTGTTCACTTGCTTGCACTCTCTCTCTCTCCCGTTCACCCTCCCTTCTTTTTCCCCCACTCTCTCTTTCACTCATTTCCCTCCCTCTTTCTCTCTCTCCCTCACTCTCAGCTGCTCAGTTTTAAAGCCGTCCATCCAAACAAGGCAAAAACAGACAAAGAGGCTCGCTACGGACGAGCGTATCACCTTCCCCCGAGCGAGATGCTGAAGACACTAATCCAAAAACACACACACTGGCGAGCGCGCGTGTACGAACACAGTCGATTACACACATACGGATGTGGGGCTATGGAGCTAAAAATACACACACTTGGCGTGTAGTCGTGCCGCCCAGCTACGAGGGCCAGCGCTCAGATCAAAGACCGGCCGGCAAAACGCACAAGCCGCATGTGAAAAGGTGAGGTTGAGCCGCACCAGGCACGGATGCGCCAAGGCTGCCAAATCACAGCACACCGTCCGAAGGCCACGGCAGGTTATTAGGGGAGGGCAGGAAGCCCTTCCCAGAATTCACCTGCTGAGCTGGCACTCGCCCACTGAGCCTGATCGTTTCCTGTTTCGGCCGCTCTCACCTCGCTCTTTCTTTTTTTAAAATTTTGTTATATTTATAAGAAACAAACAAAAAAAATTTAAGCTGCAAGCAGCGTTGAAAGAACCCTCACACCTGGGCTCACCGCCACCCAGTGGTTTTAGGAAAACAGTGAGCAATATGCATTAAAATTGGTAAATATAGGAGAAATATGCCAAAGTCATTTATATGCGCCAAAGTTCCTGCTGCCAGCTGGTGGCGCTATGACTATAACTGAATATTGGCATGTAGATGTTTTCAAACTAGGACTTTGATCAAACATATGAAGTTTGGCGCAGATTGAACATGGTATGTTTGAGTTAGTGTAAAACATGACATATCCTGTTGCCAACAGGTGGCGCTATGATTATAACCGAATATTGGCCTTTAAATGTCTTCGGGCCAGGACTCTTATCAAACGTGTTACATCTAATGCATATTGGACATTGCATGTTTAAGTTAGTCATGTGTAAGTAATTCATTTCCTGTTGCCAGCAGGTGGGGCTATGATTATAACGGTATATTGGGCTTTAGATGTGTTCAGGCCAGGACCCTTCAAACGTGTGAAGTTTGGGGCAGATTGGATGTTTTATGGCTGCATTATAACAACTTCCTTTTTCATGGCGAAACATTGAAGTTTGTCAGGCCTCCATGAACACGCCCTTTGACGAAAACCTAAGATCTTTACAATTTAACATCACAAAGGGCTTTAGATTACACTGACCAAATCTGTTTAAATCTCCAGGAGGACTTTCTAGACACCTGAAAATGGCAAAAAATGGCAAAAAAACGTGCCAAGAAAATTCAAAATAACTGACTTCCTGTTGGGTTTCGGACTTCGTACTGAGGGACTTTTTTGTAGAGCGTGTTTACTGAATTTCAAACATGTATGGGGCACTTCTGAAACCCATATCAGATGTATATTTTCACAACTTTTGGCATGAGTGCAAAGTTTCATAAGTTTTCAAGCATGTTTAGGCCCTCAAAAAGAAACTGAGCAACTCCAAGAAATCTAGCATGCATAATTTCTTTGTCCTAATAGTTTTCCTCTGGACTGGATGTTTGAAGCATTAACTTCTAGATTGACCTCTAAAATTCAGATTGATATCTAATATTGGCCAATATATTGTTATCGGCTTGATAGTTATTGTTTTTGGCCAAAATGTGCATATCTAATCAAACTCTGAGAGGGAATTTCAATAAAAATGATAGTGATGATTTCTTTTGCATATGGTAGCAAATTGTTTATGCAAATCAGGTGAGAGCACAGAGGCAACCACTATTGCAACACAAGCACCTGAATTGGTTCTTTAAAATATCCAAATCTGAATATATGCTTTGTTAGAATGCTCTTACAATTACATGTATGATTGTCTTAAAATTATATGTAATTATTATAATTTGGGATCTGAGTTTATTAGAAATTATGTAACATTTGGTATACTACTTGATTATTTATTTATTTAGAAATAAAGAAACAAATAATTCTGAAATTATTGAAAACTTTGAGTTTTACAAAAACGAAAAGTGAAGGAGAGTATTATTTTAGCTTAATGCTTAATTTTATTTTATTTATTTAGGTTTATTTAAATGTAATTTATCTAAAGATGTTTGTTCATTATTTTTTTTTTTCAACAGCCTTCAGTTCTTTGTATTTCTTTTTTTATTGCCTTATTGTAATTGTTTTCAGCAATAAAAATCCATCATGCGATCATTATTTGTTACCTGATCTCATGACAAAATGTACTTGCGGGAACTTTTTCATAAGACACAAAGTACGTACCAATAAGTACACAGCAGTTTCCAACAGAAATAAACACTAGAGGTGGTAAAACAGCATGCACTTGTAATCGTTTTCGTATACTGTTATGATTATCGCTCCGTGTTTTTCGCATTCTGGTTGTACACTCCTAAAAATAAAGGTGCTTCATGACGCCATAGAAGAACCTTTTTTGTCTAAATGGTTCCATAAAGAACCTTTAGCATCTGAAGAACCTTTCTGTTTCACAAAAGGTTCTTTGTTTGCGAAAGAAGGTTCTTCAGATTATAAAAAGGTAAGAAAGAGATGGTTCTTTAAAGAACCTTTGACTGAAATGGTTCTTCTATGGCATCGCTGTGAAGAACCTTTAAAACACCTTTATTTTTAAGAGTGTAACAAGCTTGCTCGGTAGCTCAGCCGGCACGGAATTAGACTTAGGATGTGGAATGACTCACGATGAAAAACATGACTCGTGATGAAAGAGCTGAAAGATGAGAGACTGAAAAACAAGCTAAAATGGCATGCTTGAGCTTGCGTTTTTACATCAAATTCGTGCTTGTTCATACTATCGGGTAGGTTTAGGTGTAGTGCAGATGGTATGTTAATTTAAAACGTCACGGAACATTAAAGTTATAGCGCCACTCAACTGACTTTTCACGCCAGAACTGCGGTGACGCGTACAAAATGTCACATAAAATGTGTCATATGTACATTAATCTGTTTCGGGGGAAAAAAAACAAGCACTCTTTTAGTAGCACTCAGTGGTCATTTCATATCGAATATGTCATGAAACGTATATGGCAGTACATACATCGTGTCTTGAGATAAAGCTCCCACAGGTACGTTTTTGCCTTTCGTTTCGAGATCAGGTTGGTTATTTGAGTAGTCACTGAGGCTGGGATCACTGCTGCCCCCTTTCTGCACGCTGTAATTAAGGTGCAATCTGTAATAAACCTAATCTTCGCATTAAAATAACAATTTCTATAATATGCACCGGACTTTCAACGTATTTAGCAACTGGTTAAACTGCACGGTGGGTGGTTTGTGAATAAGACGCAACTGAAATATTTATTGATTGTAAGTGAACACGTTTAGTATTCTCATCAGCCTCTCTGCAGACAAAATTATTTATATAATTCAATTCACATTAATTTTATAGCTCTGTATGTCAATACTAGTTTCATTTGTTTCTAACTGAATTCCTCTCAGGGATTTTTACGAGAAGCCCCAGTCGGATGAGAACTCCTGAGCTATGAAAAAGCAAACTCTGAAGACATCAATTTTCCTCTGCATCATCAATATCTCTGTTGTAAGCACATTTAACCTCCCTGATTAATTCTCAGCCGCTCTATTGGGTTTACTCATGTATGGCTGATCTCTCTCTCTCTCTATCTCTCTCTGTCGGCGAGGATGAATCATCTAGCTGAAGCCAGCCTCTTCACCGGAGGCTCATTGTGAACTTCAGAACACATCAGAAATCAGAGCCAGGCACCGTCCGCTCTCATAACGTCAACTCAGCAAGAGCACACGCACCAGCAGCGCAGAAACACACTTCCACACATGCACACACACTCGCATATATCCATACATGCTCAGACCGGCTCGCAACAGTGTACCGTAATCGCATAACTGTGCGTGCATGTATGCAGAAATCATCCCCACGTCGTGATTTAAGTCATCTTTCCACTACTGTAATGCTTACAGGAGTGTGTTGAGGTTAAACAAACAGTTCTGATTTAGTGCTGCGGATTCGTCACAACCTGTTTAGCCGGTGTTACTGTACATTGTGTACACTAGTGACATCATCTGTTTCAACCAATCACATAAAATATTGTTTTGCTTCGCATGCATTAAACGTAATAGACAGTCACAGTGTGCCAATCCAACCCACGAAATTTCAATCTACTGATTCGTGTTTACAGACACGAATTTCCCCTTTTTTCAATCTAATGTATTTAATAATAATAGGGATCAGTGCAGGGTACCCCTTCCATGTTTAAATCTTTACAATTACAAAACCAGAAATGATTTTATAAAGATTTATCATTTTGGAGCACCTACCCACTTCTCCACTACATAAAGCACAAGCAAATGTCAGTAGAACCACATGTATTTATTGCAAAAATTGACCACAAACAGTATAAAGGTATTACAAACATCTCGTGGTGCATTTCAAATCTTCCGAAGCCATGTGATATTGTTATATGAACACACTGAGTGAAATGTAAAGTTTTATCGCTGAAATAATCTTGCTCTGTGGATGTGCGCAGTCACGTCTCCTTCAAAAATACACATGACGCAATTGGTCACGAGACACACAAGATCCAATGCCATTTCACAATCAAAGCTGACGCAACACTTACTTCCTCGGGCACCAATTTTGAATGTGCACATTTTAAATTTGAAGAGAAAGCACATAAAATGACTATTTCAATATTTAAGCATGAATGTGCTTGAAACACAAATAAATAAAATATAAATGAAATACACACAAAAACTAAACAAAAAACAGAGCATAAACAAAATAAACATAGGCCTTAATATTCATAAATGATAAGAAATGCAGGCTATTTTGCATGTTTTTAAGGACTAATTGATGTTCACATAAAAAAACAACAAACAAACAAAAAAAAACGTTATTGCATTACATTGGATCCGTGTCTGTAATTATTTAATTACATACTAACATGCTAAAGGCGGCTCAGTTTTTCCTTATATGACAAGTATGTCTGTGATCATGGCCATCATTGCATGTAAAAAAAAAAAAGTAGCAATAAATATTATGTATATAGCAGTCAAAAAAAAAAAAATCATTTTTTCCAGCATTGAAAAGATATTGTTTGGATTCCATTTCTACCACAACTTCACTTTAATCTCTTTATCATTCTATCAAGGTTTTCAGACTTTATTTACCAAAAATTATAAAGAACACTTTGTTGTGCCTGTGTGAAGGACTGCACAATTTGGCCAAAATGTTGTTTTTATCAATATTAATTGACTAATTAAAATAAAACAAATAATAATTGACTAATTCTGATTATTGTTACTATTAAACAAAAACATTAATCAAATAATTATTGTTAATGATTATCAATATATTTTACAGAAAACTGCAGCGTGACCTGTTAACATACAGGAGGCCTAACTATAAATGTTTAGAAAGGTATAAAAATGTATTATAAAATTAATTATGACTTAAAATCTTTGACAAAAAAGAAAATCTTATGCATTCACTGAGAGAGAGGGGGAAAAAAATCCTCTACACTGGAGAAAAAACTTAGAGAGAAGTATTATTTAACAAATAAAAACTTCTCAAATTAGACAGTGAATGTAAAACTCAATTTTACAGTGTGTGGACACAACCACCCTACAAAGATAAAAATCCATTCACTCCTTTTTTTTAATCCCCAAAAAACCTAAACACTCTCAATTATCAAGCCGTTTCGATTTTCTGAGCAGTATGACATCATATTGCTCAAGCCCCGCCCACAACTGTTGATGGACTCTGTGCTTGAGGAGCTGTAGCGACAACAATGTAGGTGCTTTGTAGTTGAATGTAAAAGCGAACGTAAGAGTCTTCAACAGCCGAGCCACTGGACGCAAGGGATTAGTTTTGTTTTTGATGGTAACGCACCACCAAATACACAAAAAAAAACGGAAGAGAGGGGGGCGGGGTGAGCAATAGCTCATTAGCTCTGTGAACAGAGCTGTTTTTGACAAGGTGAAAAGGGTGTTGTTTTACATGACCATTATGGAATTTTAGCCAAAATATTTTGCAGACATTTCATGAAGACCATCAGGAATCATACCAACTTGTGGAAAATGGGCATCCAATGTCCCCTTTAAGGTGGATATGCTATATTGACATTGTTTCTAGTGCTATTTCTAGTGCTAGTGTTATTTTTGTATTATTTCTGTACCTTTATAGTTTTGATTAATATTTTGAGTTAGCTATATTTTTTATATTTTTATATCAGTGTTCATTTTATATTCATTATATTAATCTTTTTTAATCATTTTAAAATTTTTGTTTTAAATATTACTATTTAGGTGTAATTCATTTTTAGTACAGCTTTATATATATATATATATATATTTCATTAATTTTCATGTAGTCTATGTTTACATCTAATATTACATTTTATTTTATTTCAGCTTTATTCCAGTTTTAAAAATGTTTAAATAGTTTTAATGACAATAAGTTAACCCCAGGCCAATGTGATGGAAAAATTGGAAATAATATCAATCATGACTGTTATCTGTTATTTGACATCTGTTATATGATTATTAACTGGATCGGACAGTCGAGATTTAATATATTTTACACAAAATTGATCTAAAAATACAAAATAATGGTATTAATTTGCAAGATTAAGGTCAAGCAACAACAATGTAACATACTGTTGTGTAGCTTGTTTATAGTTGCACATACATGCTGTTTTACATACTATTTTTTAAAGTCGTAGGTAGTACATAACACATTCTTTGCAGTATGCAAGTATTTCAGTCTATAGTCGAAAAATTATTGACAGGAAGTGCTGCCATGTTTTCTGATTAGCTAATACACAAAAGGTGTGATGTCTCAGATACACATATTTGATTGATATACACTGCAAAAAAATATATCAAAGTCAAAGTCAAAGTCAAAGTCAACTTTATTGTCAATTTTGCCATATGTGCCAGACATACAGAGAATTGAAATTGCGTTACTCTCAGACCCTAGGTGCATACACGTAACATTAAATACAAAAAGTACAATTTTAAAGATGCAAATATATTTACTCTACTTAGTATTTTTTGCCTTTTTTTTCAATACAAATAAAATAAAACCTATATTTGGGGTTATCTTACCCCATTGGCAGATCTTTTTTCTCATTACATGTTAATCATTTTTTTAGAATACTTAATGTAAAAAAAAAAAAATTCTCAGATAAATTTGACCATGGACCACAAAACCAGTCATAAGGGTAATTTTTTTTTTAAATTGAGATTTATACAATTTGAAAATCTAGAATCTGAGGGTGCAAAAAATCTTGAGAAAATCACCTTTAAAGTTGTCCAAATGATGTTCTTAGCGATGCATATTACTAATGAAAAGTTTTAATATATTTACGATAGGAAATTCACAAAACATCTTCATGCAACATGATCTTTACTTACTATCCTCATGATTTTTGGCATAAAAGAAAAACTGATCATTTTGACCCTGACAGTGTATTTTTGGCTATTGCCTACAAACATACCCGTGCTACTTAAGACTGATTTTGTGGTCCAGGGTCACAAATGTATCTTGATTTAGGAAAGCTTAGATGTTTGTATTGAAAAACAAGACAAAAATACCAAGGTAATAAATCACTGTTTTCCAGTGTATGGTTTAGAATATATTGCAGTCCTTTTGAGTTTTTATGATTAATTGCTAGTGTTTGTGTTGTTCCTCATTTTTTTCTTTGGATAAAAATGTCTGTTCAGTGAATAAATGTTGTGGAATGACATATACTCCGTCTTTTTTCATTTAGCACATCAGTAAGAGAAACAAACCCCATGACCTTGACGTTGCTGGCGTCACGCTCCTGCATTTGAGCTCCAGGAACTCGAGCTCAAATGAATGGATCATTCTGACAGCAATGTTAATAAGTACTTCTTCGTTTTAACGAAGATGTGAGGTCACGGATAATCCTGTTGGACACGGCGACAGGCAGCCAGAGAGACAGGAAGACGAACAGAGAGGTTCATGTTCGTCTCGGGCGTGCTGATGGCATTTGAGCTTCCTGCTTCAACTTACACAATCACACACACGCTTGGACAGAAGCCGTCCTCCGAGATCAAAGATCAAAGAAACATCCCTGACCTTGGGAATATTTACAGAAAAAGATAAACTTAAAGGATTAGTTTATGTTTCCTGATAATTTACTCACCCCCATGTCATCCAAGAAGTTCATGTCTTTCTTTCTTCAGTTGAAAAGAAGTTAAGATTTTTGAGAAAACATCTCAGGATTTTTCTCCATATAGTGGACTTCAATGGGAGCCAACAGGTTGAAGGTCCAAATTGCAGAGCTAGTGCAAGACGAGCATTTGTGGTTGAAAAGTATATAAATTTTAATTTTCTTTAGAAAATGACTAATTGGTTTGCTAGATAAGACCCTTATTCCTCAACTGGGATCATGTAGAGCCCTTTGAAGCTGCTCTGAAACTGCAGTTTGGACCTTCAACCCGCTGCACCCGCCCATTTGAAGTCCACTATTTGGAGAAAATTCCATTTGAAGTCCACTATTTGGAGAAAATTCCTGGAATGTTTTCCTCCAAAACCTTAATTTCTTTACGACTGAAGAAAGAAAGACATGAACATCTTGGATGACATGGGAGTGAGTACATTTTTATTCTGGAAATGAACTAATCATTTAAAGAATATATCATGAATATAGCTAGATTTGTACAGTATCTGAAAGAAAAATCTGAAGTGAGTGCCGATCTGTCGGGACGTATTGAATAGGTTATTCGCTTTAATACACATTTCATGTCGGTTTCTCAAAAGGGAGCTGAATTTACATGCAGTATAAGACATTTCTCTTGAAATATTCATTCATGTTCTTCTAAGAGCATCAAAAATGTAGCAGCTCTTCAGAAGTGTTGTTCTTTTCCCCTTTCGAACACTTCATTAGCTCTAGTTTCACTCCGTCTTCCTCTCGGCTCGACCGTTCGCACTCACCTGCCGTACCCGAGTGTCAAGTGCTTGCCTCGGGTGGCGCTATGTTTTGTTGCTTTGAGGACTTGTGCTAAACACATAGATGCTCTTAGTTAATTTTTTATGAACACTTGTTTAAAAGCACCTGAATCCACATTCTGGCCCCATATTAAAGAAAAAACACAAATGGGGTCTCTTTAATATTGCAAGAATTTCACAGACTAAATGGAGCAAATGGAGACTTTTGGTTAAGTGAAAATTCAATCATTTGCTCTTTTTAAACTCATTAGACACCAAAGAAGAAATTAAGCAAAATGTCTTAGCACTTTTCCATAGAATACCAGTCAGTGGGGACAAAAATGAAAAAGTATGACAAAAACACTATATAGTGTCTATTCATTGGCATTTTTGGAGTTTGACAGCTCACATGCCAATCTAACAATGTTATTTCAAAATGAATTTAAATTTTGAAGATCAAATGATCTGAATAAGCTGCTGTCCACTTTTTACATAGGTTGACAATTGTGTAATGTGTATTTATATTATATCTATTTTGAGTGAATCTTGCAAAACGTGTCAAGGACATGAGAATAAAAAGAAATAAATGTTTCATTAAAATCAAGCTGTACTTTTAGGAGCATTAAAATTGTGTGACATTAACATTTGTCATACATTGTATCTGTAAATTTGTTTTATATTTTTATTTTATGTTTTCTTTTTGAATTTTTGTAAGTTCAACTGATCTGAATTGCTATCCACATCATTTCTGCATATGCTCTATACTCATATATGTCGGCAATTGCATAATTTGTGTCTATTTTCGAGTAAATTTTGCAAAATGTGTCAGGAACATAAAATAAAAAGAAATAAATGTTGCGTGAAAATCAAGCTGTACTTTTAGGAGCATTAAAATTTGTCATATATTGTATCTGTAAATTTGTTTTATATATTTTTATTTTTTTATGTTTTCTTTTTGTAAGTTCAAATGATCTGAATGAGCTTCTGTCCACTTTTTGCATATGCTCTATACTCATATGTTGACAATTGTGTAGTTTGTGTGTCCTTTGGAGTGAATCTTGCAAAACGTGACAAGAACATAAAAATAAAAAGAAATAAATGTTGCATGAAAATCAAGCTGTGCTTGTAGGAGCATTAAAATTGTGTGACATTAAAATTTGTAAACCTGTAAATTTGTTTTATATTTTTATTTTATGTTTTCTTTTTGAATTTTTGTGTTTAATTGATCTGAACTGCTATCCACATAATTTTTGCATATGCTCTATACTCACATATGTTGACAATTGCATAATTTGTGTTTATTTTGGAGTGAATCTAGCAAAATGTGTCCAGAAAATAAAAATAAAAATAAATAAATGTTGCAGGAAAATCAAGCTGTACTTTTAGGAACATTAAAATTGTGTGACATTGGCGCAGATAGCCTTGTGGGCTATCACCGTTGTGCTATTGGTGTCCCGAGTTCAAGTCCCAGCTTGAGGACCTTTCCCGATCCTGCCCCCTTCTCTCTCTCCCACTTCGCTTCCTGTCTGCTATGATCTGTCCTATAATAATAAAGGCAAAAAGGCCAAAAATAAATCTTTAAAAAAAAAAAAAAATTTAAATTTATCAGACACTGTAAATTTGTTTAATATATTTTTTTAAAATATATTTTTAAATAATATATTTTTGTTTTGTTTTTGAATTTTTGTTAGTTCAGTTGATCTGAATTGCTATCCACATAATTTTTGCATATGCTCTATACTCATGTATGTTGACAATTGCGTACACTGTAAAAAATGACTGTGAATTTAACACATAAAAGTCTTTTAACATGTAAAAGATTGTAAAAATGCTACAGTAAAACTGCTAAATGGTTTCAGTACTTCAATAGTTTAATGAGTTTTTTTTTTTTTTTTTTTACAGTGTAATTTGCGTATTTTTTTGAGTGAATCTTGCAAAACTTGTCCAGAACGTAAGAATAAAAAGAAATAATTTTTGCATGAAAATCAAGCTGTACTTTTAGGGGCATTACAATTTTGTGACATTAAAATTTGTCAGACATTGTATCTGTAAATTTGTTTTATATTTTTATTTATTTTATGTTTTCTCTTATATTTGTAAGTTCAACTGATCTAAACTGCTATCCACATAATTTTTGCATATGCTCTATACTAATATATGTCGACCACTGCATAATTTTTGTCTATTTTGGAGTAAATCTTGCAAAATGTGTCAAGAACATAAAAAGAAATAAATGTTGCATGAAAATCAAGCTGTACTTTTAGGGGTATTACAATTTTGTGACATTAAAATTTGTCATACACTTTAAATTAATTTTATATGTTTAATTTTTTCCTTTTTTTCAAATGTTCTAAACTGCTATCCACATAATTTTACAAATGCTCAATACTCATATCTCAACAGTTGCATAATTTTTGTTTATTTTCACAAAACTTGTCAAGAGCATCAAAATCAAAAGAAATCAAATGTTCAGGAAAATGTTCATACTTCAGCATTAAGATTTTGTGACATAAAATTTTATTTTATCTTTTAAAATTAATAGTATATTTTATGGGTTTTTTTCCTATTTTATTCTATAATTTTATACAAATATTTTTTATATTTTATAATAGTTTTATTATATTTTATATATCAGATTTTATTCTTCCTATTTTTTGAGTGAAACATGACCTGCATATTTTGAGAACCACCTTTTTATTTCTCCCGAGGAATAAAACATAAGTGAGAACTCGATAAAGTCTCTTGAGCTATGAAAGATCAAGCTCAGAGCAATAACACGTTCCTCCGGGATGTGGCGAGGAAGGAATTTGAAGGTCTATTCTCTCTCTCTCTCTTGATTACGCAGACTGAGAAAGGCTTAGAAATTCTGCATTTCCTCCCCTGCAATCCATGGGCGAATAAAAAAACACACACTGGCATCTATAAATAGCACAGGACTTTGAAATTGTATGGAAGACAGAAATGACGTGGAATTTACGACACAGCCTGTATCGCTTATTTACGTATCCTCTTTTTGCTCATCTATTTAAGCCCGGTTCTTTCAACTATCTCTCCGTTTGCCTTCCGCCCTCCCTCTTGTTCTCCATCTCTCCCCTCCTCAGACCCTTGCAAGGTCGGTGTGACCCAAGTGGGCTGGAGAGGGAGGGCGGGAGCGACTGAATGCTCCGGAAAAAGCCCAAAAAACGAGCGCAAATGGAGCCAAACGAGTGAGAGGCAGAGCTAAAGTGGTTCTGCATCACCTGATTCTGAACACTGTGTTGTGTATTGATTACATAATGCATAAAGGTCTCTAACACTTCCCCTTTTGCACCTCCATTTCCTGCATCTATCCATTCAAGTTTAGCACCAGCAGGGAGGAAGGATGCAAACGACCTGACAAAGAGTGACAGAATGTCATTTTGTCAGAAGAAGTAGCTGCGTGTTTCTCTGCCAGAGCCAGAGAGCCTGAGACGGGCAGCCCCTGCTGGCAGAGCAAAGGTATTGATCTGAAATCTCACTGTGAAAACAATGATGCCAAAAAACTGTGCTTTTGATGCACGCAGCACATCTCCAAAAGCGGGTTAGTGGAATAATTCGTTGTTAGTGAACGTAAGTCAGGTCAAGTGATGCCAGCGTTAGGATATTAATCCCTCCTGCCTCAAGAGAAAGAGAGAGAGTAAAAGGAAGATTGTGAGACTTCTGCGACACACAGCGGCTGAAAAGAATCCGACAAGGAAACTGAACAGATGGAGATGCTGTGGAAAACATCTGTTCTAAAAAAAGATGACGCTAATTCAGTCAGTTATTTAAAGGAAGTCCATTCTGCACGCATCCAAATAATCAGTTTATGACTGGATTACAATCAGACTAACAAGTCTTCATGTAAACACCTCTATCTCAAAGGGGGGTGTAGACCTGAAATAATCTGATGAACAGGAAAGATTCAAAAATACCTTGCGCACATACACAATGTTGTGATGCCTTTGTGTTTTATGTCATACGAACTTGCGTATGTTTATTTAAGTCTCAGATCCGCATATTAAGACTGTATATTTACAAAATGTTTAATTAAAAAAACTGACATAAAAGCTTTTTTAGGTATGTCATCAAAGACAAAAAATGGCAGTAATACTCACGGCAGCACCTGTGACATTATTGCTTTGGCTTTTCCCCATCCTGAGCATGTGTTTGAATTTTGTTTGGAATTTATGTAAATGAATATGTGACCCTGGACCACAAAACCACTCTTAAAGGACTGTCATCCAAGATGTTGATGTCTTTCTTTCTTCATTCGTAAAGAAACTATGGTTTTGAGGAAAAGATTTCTGCATTTTTCTCAAATGTTTAAATGCGGCTTCAAACGATCCCAAATGTGGTTGTAAACAATCCCAGCTGAGGAAGAACGATTGGTTATTTTCATTAAAAAAAATACAATTTAAATACTTTTAATCTCAAACGCTCGTCTTGCTTTTCTCTCCCTAAACTCCGTGTATTCTGGCTCAAGACAGGGTATGTCGAAAAACTCCAATCGTATTTTCTCTCTGAACTTCAAAAATAATTTCAAAATCATCCTACATAGCTGCAGAAGTACCGACCCAGTCTTTGCAAAGTGAACATGCAAAAAGATCAAACACCCTTAACAAAAAAGGTAAAACAGCGATATAGGACGATTTCGAAGTTAAGGGAGAACATGAGATGGGAGTTTTGACATACCCTAACTGTCATGAACCGGAACAAAAACCAGTCCAGGCAGAGCGAGACAAGACGAGCATTTGGCATTAAAAAATATATGAACTGTATTATTTATACTAAAATAACTGATCATTACGCTAGATAAGACCCTTCTTTCTTGGCTGGGATCGTTTACACCCGCATTTGGGATCATTTGAAGCCACATTTAAACTGGATTATGGACGTTCAAAATTGGGGCACCATATCAATCCATTATATGGAGAAAAATGCTGAAATGTTTTCCTCAAAAAACATAATTTCTTTATGACTGAAGAAAGAAAGACATGAACATCTTCAATGACATTATTTGTGAATTGTTGCTCTGAAAGAGGAGTTCTCCTTTAAGGGTAGGTTTGAAATTGAGATTTATCACCTGAAAGCTGAATAAACAAGCTTTCCATCAATGTATGGTTTGGACAATATTTGACTGAGATTTGCAATCTGAGGGTGCAAAAAATCTAAATATTGAGAAAATCGCCTTTATAAGTTGGCCAAATAAAGTTCTTAGCAATGCATATTACTAATCAAAAATTAAGTTTTGATATATTTGCGGTAGGATATTTACAAAATATCTTCATGTAACATGATCTGTACTTAATATCCTAATGATTTTTGTCATAAAATAAAAATCGATCATTTTGACCCATTCAATGTATTTTTAGCTATTGCTACAAATATGCCTGTGCTACTTAAGACTGGTTTTGTGGTCCAGGGTCACATATGTGAATCAGATTGCAACATTTAAGGTTCATATAAACAGAACTTTTGGAATCTGAAATTGGATTGGATTCGTTCCAACCGAGGAAATTAATGTATGTATACCCGTGTATTGAAAAACAAATTTGCAATCTTTAAAAAAGTGAATACTGTAAGTTATAGACCCTATATATAGTAACTAATACGTAGTATAAAAGCTGTTTGTGTGCATTTTTGCATGTATGCCAGATCAATCAGCAAGAATAAACCTGCACAAGAGTGCAAGAGTGTGGTTGAATTGATTAGATTATATAATGGAAATCTGGGAATGTTGGGAGTATGTAGGTCCATATTACCCCTAGTAAAAAAGTAACAGATTTAAAATGCATTTATTTTGTACTAAGTACAGTTCAAGTCTATTAACATATTACTTGAGATATAAAAACTGATATAAAAACTGGAGTACTACTTGTGCACAATGCACATTTCTTAATATCAAGCCTAAACTATGTTTTAATGTCATTATTGATGAGGATTGTATGATCTTTAAATAATATCCGTCATTAAAAGCAAAATATTTAACGTGTACCTAAAGCGCAATAGTTCCACTTTAGCACAATCAAATATATTTAAGTATATCTTTAGTTGGACTTCAGGACTACTTCCGCACAATTAAAGTGCATTAATTACAACATTAGTTGTTTCAATTTAGCAGACTTAAAATATACCAGTTTAGCGTACTAAAAGTACAATTGCAGGGTGTTTTTATTAAGTACATAATATGTAAATGTAGTATACTTAGCATGAAATAAATGTATTTTAAATACATTTTAGTATATTTATTTTTCACTAGGGACAGTAACAGTTGTAGTGAAATTTTTGTTTGACAGCCATAAACCCGAAATTATAACAAGGAAATCTATGATAGAAGTGATTTTTGAAATTCAACCTTTGTAAAAAGTCAACAGTAGTAAGGTGATAAAACCACAGTTTTAAAGCATTATGGATACACTCTTGAAAAAAAAAAAAAAAAAAAAAAAAAAAAGATTCTTTATTGGCATAAATGATTCTATGAAGAACCTTGAAGAACCATGGAACCCTTTAAATGCAGAAGAAGTTCTTTATAGTTGAAAAAAACTTATTTTGATTTTTGTTCTTCAAAATGGTTCTTTTAAGAACTGTTCACTGAAAGGCTCTTAGGGGAACCAAAAATGGTTCTTCTATGGCATCACTGCAAAAACACCCTTTTGGAACCTTTAAGAGTGTAGATGATATTTGTTCTTGGCCTCTTGCAGATGTGTAGTCCTTTTAGGATGCATTCCTGTTAGGATGCATTGTTTCTTTTTTCCTGACATTTCTTAAAATGTTTTAATTTTTTAAGTGGTTCTAAGTGGTTCAGGAAGCTCTCAGATTTAATATAAAATATCCTAATTTGTGTTCTGAAGATGAACAAAGGTCTTACAGGTTTGGACCAACATGAGGATGAGTAATTAATGACAGAATTTTAATTTTTGGGTAAACTATCCCTTTAAGCTCATTTGGGTTCCATTAAGAATCTGCACTTTAATAAAAAAAAAAAACTTACTTTCAGGTTGATGAAAGAGATTTTGATTTAGAGTCTTATCTACTTAAAGAAATTTTTTAATTCGGAAGTTATCCATTCGTTACGCCATATCCAATCGTTATGCTAGATAAGACCCTTCTTTCTCAGCTGGGATTGTTTACAACCGCATTTGGGATTGTTTGAAGCCGCATTTAAACTGCATTTTGGAAGTTCAAACTCAGGGCACCATACCAGTCCATTATATGGAGAAAAATCCTGAAATGTTTTCCTCAAAAAACATAATTTCTTTACGACTGAAGAAAGAAAGACATAAACATCTTGGATGACAAGGGGGTGAGTACATTATATGTGAATATTTGTTTTGGAAGTGGACTTCTCCTTTAAGTAGATATGAAGCTGAACTAAGCCTTAAGAATGTATATATATAACACACTGCTTGCTTGATTTTCTAATTAAAATCACACTTATCAATCGGTAAACACTGAGGATCATTTTAAAAGTATTGCGCAAACAGACGTGGCTATATGTTCTGTCATGTACATTAGATCAGTCTCGACAGGGTGATGAGCTACGCTCGAATCTGCTCTTCAGTTTCACGGTTTCAAACCCCACATGTCAGGTAGCTAATGGATTTGAAATTTTTCACTCCAGCACAAAAGACAGCTTTCCCCTCTCCTCTCTAATCAGGTCTTGAGCTGCTATATTTAGCGCCTGCTGGCGGAGAATGATTTCTGTAGGGATTGTATGCAGGCCTTGATGTTACATAAGGAAATATGAAACACAGCATTTGAGGAATATCAATCCACTACGAGGAAAAAATAGACACGGCGGCACTATAAATACAGCAGCGTTTCCATTTGCTTGGCTTTTCTGGATGCGAGCTGAGCTCATGTGTGCGCGAACACGTTGTACGACATCGCATTCGTGTGTCACGTCAATCACGGCTGAATGTACTTTCAAGAAACGTGCATGCTTTTTAACTTTTGCACCGGTCTTACATTGAGGGGTTGTGACAAAATGACTGTATGACATTTATAAGCCAAAGACTAATGATGCCTGGGAGGCGCCTAAAACCGAGCAAAAGTGTCAAAACTTGGGCCGACTCAACCTGGTTCCTGACAGAATAGAACAGAACAGAATTCCTATAGTGACAGAACAGGCATCTTGTAACGTTATCAGGTGTAGGTCTTAAAAACCTGTATTACATTTATAATGATTGATCAAAACTGTGCTGATTATAATGACATACTGCTGAATGGGCTTTGGAAACTGTGCAGTTAAACACACTCTCTCAGCTCTTTATAAATGCTTTTTCCAGATAAGTGCTCTTCTCTTCACATACAAATTAAACAGATTTACTTTCATTTAATTCATGTATTTTAGTGGTTTATTGTATTCCGGCACAGACACAGAGTGGTGAAGGGTTTCTGTGTGGTTGTGTATTCAGCTTGGGCTATAATTTTTGAAAATGTGCTCACAACTACAGAAAAACATGCAAAAAAAAAATTATATTTGAAGTATTGCTATTTGTCTTTGAAGCTGAAATGGTCATAAATGGGTCAAAACGATGCCAACAGGTTTGTTTGAGGGTTGGATTTAGGGTATTGGTTTAGCAAACGTCAACTTAGTATGGAAATCATTGCATCCTCACTAATATGCAAAAATGTCTGTAGAATTTAGCTAAATCTGACAAAACCAGAACATTCTTAGAGTAAAAAATTATAAAAATAATTTGTTAAATTACAAATTATATTCCAGCCAGAAACACTGCTATTAATAAAAAATTGGCAAACTACAACTTGTTTTTTTCTATAATTTTGTACTTCATATGGAGCCTCAAAAGGGGCATGGAAATAGGAGGACAAAATTAAATTTCAATGCTTTTGCATTCTCTTGCAAAACTATTGCGTTCCCCTGAGAAACATTTGCGGTCTCTCACAACATCATTGCATTCGCAAAAGCGCTGAAATATACGTTATTTCCATCACAAAAAGTTTTGTGAGCAAATGCAACGTTTTGGGAGGATGCAATAGTGTTGCGAGAGTCTGTAAATGTTTTGTGAGACTGTGAAATTTTCTTGGGGTGGATGCACAAATATTATAAGAGACTGTACATGTTTTGTGAGCAAATGCAAAGTTTCTTCAGGGAATTCAAAAGTTTGTGGATAACACAAAAGCATTGAAATATTATTTTTCACCCATCTAATCTTTTTTACCATCACTATGTCCTTTTAGAGGTTTGGTAAAAAAAAAAAATACAAAGTAGAAAGACAAGAAAAAGTTGTGTGACCACCCAGGTGTGTAAGTTAATTTGTTTACATTTGTAAAAATGCTGAAGGTCTTTTTTTAGGTGTAGGGTTGAGGCTTGTGTTTTTGTGTTCGTTGCAAATATAATTAACTTTATATACAATACTTTAAGTCTATGGTATGTCCTCATTTAGATAGCTAGACAAATGTGTGCCTTTCTGTGTCTTTGACCTACTGAAGCTTTAACCTGAATTTGGAGATGTTATTTCTGTGGCATAACAGCAGGATGGTTAGTTATTGTCCTTCACAGACCGAAAGCAGCAAGAGAAAGTGGCATCAAATTACAGTGAAGAATGCACTGTGTTGATATGAAGGAATTTTGCATTTTGATTTTTCACAGGTGTTTAAGCTGTATTTTGCATTATGCATTGCATTGTGTTTTAACAGACAATGTCCTGGTGGAAAAATTACCATTTTACACATTTTCCCTTATACTGCATTGTATAAAAGTGTATATGCAAAAACTCTAAAAAGTCACCAACTCAACATTTCTGTAGAGCCTCAAAAGTTCTCAAATAATATCATATGTTAACAGCTGAATAACCAGAGATTCAGAAATGATTCTCAGATTACACTACATAATTATGTGCCTGGTTTCAATTTCTACAACAGCTCATTTCATTTCATTATATAATATGCATATCAGTTATCCATCAGTCATTTAACATTGATAGCACAGGGCCAAATCAAGCACTCTGACCAGCATTTGACTCCTTAGCGGGCTTTGTTTTCTCTGTGGACCCTGACCCCAAACTGGCACGTCTCTGAGACTTCTGTTTCAATTTAATCTTCAAATCCTCATGCATAATTCAGTTTTATCATCATTATCTGATCATAGAGAGATCATATCCCGAAGACACATGCTCTCCAGTTACACGTTATTCAAAACGTCTTCTTTGAGGCACTGTGATGCACACTGAAAAGTGTCATAAACCATAATTCAGCTGGACAGCATTAGGTTATAACTGAGAACATTCACTAATGATTAATCATTTAGCTGACAGTTTTATCTAAAGTGATTTGACACTTATTGCATTTTTGTTTCGTTTTTGTAGAGCCTTAAATGTCTGAGATTCTGTTTGGATTTCTGTTTAATTCTCCACTGACCACCTGTTGAATTTCATGTTTTTATTTGTAACAATGTGTGACCAACTTTGTGTTAACTGTATATAAGCATGTTTGGAACAAATTGTACATATTTATGAAGGATATAATCATTCTGTCTGAACTATTCCTAATAAAGAGATTATTGTGTGAATTCAATGGTTTTATAGTTCAGTCCCACACACTCTTCCCAGCATGCATCGAGCCATAAATAATAATTATGGTTTGACAGTTTTCCAATTTGTTTTACACTGTTGTTGTTGTTGTCGTGTTTAGTAGTTTATTGTTGTTTTGATTCACAGATTATTAGTTAAATGCTACCCTACTGCAGTGTGACAAAAATAGCTAAAACTTTTTTTAATTGTGAATTTTTAAATAATTTTTAACAATTTTATATATATATATATATATTTTTTTTTTATTTTAATATACTTTAAAATATAATTTATTCCTGTGATGCAAAGCTGAATTTTTTATCAGCTGTTACTCCAGACTTAAGTGTCACATGATCCTTCAGAAATCATTCTAATATGCTGATTTATTATTAGAATTATCAATGTTGGAAACAGTTATGCTGCCAAATATTTTTTGGAACCTGTGATTCTTTTTTTCAGGATTCTTTGATGAATAACAAGTTAAAAAGAACAGCATTTATTCAAAATATAAATCTTTTCTAACAATGTAAATCTATGCTTTCACTTTTTATTAATTTAACACATCCTTGGTGAATAAAAGCACTAATTTCTTTCAAAGAAAGAAAGAATAAAAATGTACTGACCCCAAACTTTTAAACAGTAGTGTATATTGTTAGAAAGCCTTTCTATTTAAAATAAATGCTGTTGTTTTTTTTTAAAGCTTTTATTGATCAAAGAATCCTGAAAAAAGTATCACAGGTTCCAAAAAAAAAATATTAAGGAGCACAACTGTTTTCAACACTGATAATAAATTAGCATATTAGAATGATTTCTGAAGGATCACGTGACACTTAAGACTGCAGTAACAGCTAATGAAAATTCAGCTTTGCATCACAGGAATAAATTATATTTTAAAGTATATGAAAATAAAAACCATTATTTTATATTGTAATAACATAAAAAATAAATAAATTGCATTAAATGTTCTTTAAAAAAAATTGCAAGTATTACTGATCCCAAACTTTTGAGCGGCAATAGTACCTAATACATATACACACATTTATTTATTATATATTTCTCTTTTAATAATATTTTAGTCATATTAATTTTTAGAATAAGATTTGTCATACCATTTATCATGAACTAAAATGTTGAAGTGGCAAAAGGTGATTAAAATTGTGAAAATCTGAAGTGCATGATGGTACAATATACATTTTCCCTTATTGATATAAATTTTATTCTAAAAATCTGGTCCATGGACACTTTATATATGTGACCCTGGACCACAAAACCAGTCATAAGGGTAATTTTTTTTTAAATTGAGATTTATACATCATCTGAAAGCTAAATAAATAAGCTTTCCGTTGATGTGTGGTAGGATAGTTTGTTAGGAAAGGGCAATACTTGGCCAAGCTACAACTATTCGAAAATTTGGAATCTGAGGGTACAAAAAAAAAAAAAAATCAAAATATTGAGAAAATCGCATTTAAAGTTGTCCAAATGAAATTCTTGGCGATGTATATTACTAATTAAAAATTAAGGATACATATATTTACGCTAGGAAATTTACAAAATATCTTCATTGAACATAATCTTTACTTAATATCCTAATGATTTTTGGCATAAAAGAAAAATAGATAATACAATGTATTTTTAGCTATTGCTACAAATATAACGGTGCTACTTCAGACTGGTTTTGTGGTCCAGGGTCACATATTTACTTACGTAGATGAAGCACATAATATATAACAATTTAAAACCATCTTACTCATTTTAAATGATTCACTTTTTTGATTGAATCTCGCCTAATCAAATATTGATTGTAATCTGTTGCTATTATATATCTGAGCAGATAAACTGCATTATTAGTGTACTTCAAAAATGTACAGTAAGTCACTTTAGATAAAAGAATCAGCTAAACGACTTAGCAGCATAGCACAGTAGTCATCCTACCTGTCCAAAAACTGATTTGACTATGGGATGGAGGTCTGCATCAAGCGCACCGCTGTACGCGCTCGCTCTCCCGGGGGTGCACCTTGTGCCGGGCTGAAGCGCTGGAGGTGGACTGGAGGTGAGGCTTTGATTCGAGCCCGTACGATGCTTGTCCTTCGTTTCAAAGAACAGCGCGGCTTCTTCCGAGCGCTTGGAGAGGGATGAAGTCGGCGAGGGAGTCCGGCTGGTGCGGGGATTCCCGTGGAGTTGGACCGGAGGGTCAATGTTGTGGTGGTGGTGGTGGTGCCGTGACGGTTTGCGGTGTTCCGGTCCATCCTCCTGATAATAACCATCCTGACCGCGATGATTCTGGACCTTCTCCGCTTTCCGTCCGTGTTTCGGTTGGCACAGGGGTCTCCGGGCGGTGGCATCGCACTCATCGGTCCAGCACGAGTCCTCACCGCCGCCGCCGCCGCCTCCCGTGTGCCGGTGTCCGTTGCGGTGACTCGCGGGCTCCGTGCGGACTCTCCGGTTCGTTTTGATTAGGGATGTGGTGGATTCGCTTTTTGGAAGCGAGGAGCTCATTTTGACCTCCACAAACTTGTTAAGTTCTACAGTTCAGTCAGATATCTCAGTAAAAAGGCTGAACATTTAAACGTGTCGTTGGCCAGGTGGGAATCTCTCCGGTGAAAGCTGAGTGAAGGACTTTTTGTTCAGTCCCTCGTGACCCCATTGAGCGCGCTGCCACCAAAATTCAGCATTAACAAGTGAATCTCTCTCTCTCTCCCCATCTCTCTGGATGAAAGTTACGTCAAACTGCCTCGAGAAACCATTGAAGAATAAAAGGACGTCAAAATATTAATGACGGTGTGACGTGACTTGTGCGCAGGTGAATTGAATACAGTGACAGGAAAACATGACATTGACATCAAATGGTGAGCATGTTCTATCTGTATTCAGCCTTTACAGGCAGTTTTCTTTTCATTAGTGGAAACGGGGGCTTTTACATCAGTGAATATTTCACATAGTTAAAGCCTTGAGTATAAAAATGTTCTTGAACATTTCCATTACTGTTAAAATGCAGTTCATCAAACACGGTCGACCTTGTGTGACAACATGCCCCAATAGTAGATACATATGAGGTAAGTTGTCACAATAGGAACACAGTAGGAACCTTGGTGTTTATTGACATTGATCTGATAATATATTTTTGAAATATCCACCTTTTCTTTAACAGTAAGCCTATGGGTGAGACTTCCGGTTCATTAGCCGCTATAGGGAAATAACGAGAAGAATGACAAAGTGCAGTAAACGGTAAATTTGTTTGCACTACAAACCAGTGTGCTCATAATTAAGATAATACGTTAAAATAATATGGTAAGACACACCAATTTGGAATATCTAAATATATACAGCTAAAAATAGCTGGACCAGAATGAGACCCACACCAATAAAATGTACAAATGGCCGCACCCTCTCATATGGGAAGAAAACAACGGTATCAAAAATAAACAAACAAGTAAAAATAAACAATATAAGTAGTTTTATTGGCTAAAATAGTAATTTACAAACGTACTGAACTATTTGTTTTGCTAAAAAAAAAAATAGATATAAAGTATAGATATAAAATTACAACAAAACACAAGTTTTAACTTTTTGAGATTACACTAAAAAGGTATTTCTTCATAGTAATACAACTGGAAAAAATAGAAGAAAAAAATATTTTTACAAATATAATTGCATTGTGGCCAGATGTGTTCTTTAAACCAAGACCTTCAAACCAAAAAACACCAGTCGCGTTCTGAATGTCGACTTATTCACGAGTCAAAACATGCCGCTCCTCTGAATCCTTTCTAATTGATGTCCCGGCTACAGAACTGCTTATCATGCTTATTTTCTGAAGGACAGTCATATGCGGTGAGCTTTGATAGACACTGCAGCCAATCTGAAGTGGCTCTACTCTATCTTTACATAATTTAAACTTCTTTCACATTTAATGACTTGTTTCCATGCAGAAGCAAGACATACTTGTGTGAGCTACTTAATAGATGCAGGTTGGCTAGAAGTAGACGAGATGTTTCCCGTTCAAACAGGACCGTCGTGAAGCCCCATCTGGTTGCTTGCGTTCCTTCAGTCTCAGAGCAGCTGCACAGGGTGTTCATGCACTTATGTGCATTATGTCACTATATATGGACACAATTAAAGGAGTAAAAACTTCATTGCACTCTGTGTGACTATGTGTGTGAGATGTTGGAAAGTGGAGCTTCTGCCCCAACACAGTCTCCTGGGACTTTGTGTTCACTGACATCTGTGTCTCCGTCTCACTCGCTCCAGGGAAAGATAGAATCTTTCGCTTCATCTCACCATCTCTTGCCCTGCATCACTTCCTCCTTGCTTTTTGATTGACGTGACTCCCCTGGCCTTTCGGTAACTCCTGGAATGCATGCTCTGACCTTTAGGATATTTTGAGTTGTGTTTAACTTTTTTTAATCAGTAAAAATTATGATTTATAACATTTCTTAAAAGAGATACCCCCCTCCCACCTCTCTGTCTGCAGCAGGGGACACTAAAGCCCCAGGGTTCAATCTGGCCCATTTGCATTCAAGGGAGCAAAAGAAAAAAAAAAAAAAAAACAAGATGTGTTTTCATCGCACACTCCAGTAAACAGAAAAACAGACTTAGTTTCATATGCTACATTAACACACTTATCAGATGCGGTTTAGGGAGGTACTTTATATGATAATCAGGTGTTTGCAAGAGGTTTTGAACAAATCTCTGACCCTAAAGTATTAAACTTTGGGCTTTTCTTGAAACACAGATAAAATATAGATAAAGAATATTTTAATTATCAGGGTTTCTGCAGGTTTTATGAGGGCAAATTTAAGACCAACTAAAGAAAATGTATGGGGAAAAATTCTAAGGGAAAACTACAGAAATATGTTCTCTAAGTACAGTTTGAGTTTTACCTTCACTTTCAAATTAGCAGCAATTCAGCATCTAGCAATTGTTTGTTTTTAGTTTGTTTGAGTTTTCCCTCTTTTCCTCACTTTCCTTCAGTATAAATAAGAAAAGTAGAATGTTTATTAGCAAAACGAATAAGAAAGCTTGGAAGCACAGCATACAATTACACAGTTTAAATAAATAAAAATCGGCAAACACTGTGGAACCAAATAAATATGAAACTTCCACTATCACCTTAGATAAATGGCAGAAGTCCACAGGCTTTTCAAAATCCAAAATATTTTTTAAAACAGGCGCTTTTGCATTTCGTTTTGAAACTCTTTCACCATAATCTTGTCTTTCTCACCTCTCTTCTTGTCAGTCAGCCTGACTCACTCTCTTCACGTAATAAATGAAATATGATGCGACTGTTGTTCGGCACACTGCATTGAGCAGCCGCGTTCAGTTTTAATTGTATTGTCTGTTCTCTAACAGACTATACAATGATTTTTACAGAACTAAATGATTTTTATTGCTAAAAAAAAAATCAAAGCGACAAATTCCTCAGGTGACTGACAGATGAAGCAGCACATACTGTCATCTACCGCATATTGTTTAATGAATATTGAGAGGCCTAAGCCATGTAGCACAGAATTTACGCATTCGCTTCACTTTAAACTGAAAAACGCGAGGAAACAATCCAAACTTTAATGCCATGATCATGTCACACCCCTGGACTTTTTAGTTGGTTTCTCCCATCACTTCGCCCTGCAGTTTTGTGTGTTTTGGTCTCTCCCTCATTGTCTGCACCTGTGGGTGTTAATCAGTCTGTCTATTTAATGTGTGTGTTTACCCTCCTACCTTGTCAGACCTTAACGTTGCCTCCCTGTGTTCCTTGTGGATTATTAAAGATTGTTCGTTTCACTACGTCGTTGTTCGTCTGTTCCTGCCTGAAGCGTGACAGAAGGTCTGACCGATACAGTTGGGTTTTTTTTGCGTGTTCCCCCCCGTTTTGTTTCTTGTTAGTTTTTTCCAGTTTTTTGTTTCCGTTGTGTTTTCACTGTGAATCCCCTGCTCCATCCAGAATTTATCCTCCTTCGGCTGAAGCAGGGGGATCTACCGCTCGAGGGATATACCGTCATGTTCCAACTAGTAGCTCACACCACCAGCTACCCGGACGACGCGTTCTGTGCGTTCTATGACGCGAGTCTAAACGCCGCATGCAGAGGACGGCCTTCGAGCCGATTCCGCCTCGTTTGTGGAGTGGACACTTGCGAGAAACCGATCCTCGTTTCCCACCTGTTCCTTGGAGAATCTCGCCAGTGTCACTCCGGACCCAGAACCCAGCCAGCCACCACTCCGACACGTGGAGCCCGAGCCCACCGCAGACGGATCCCACGTTACCAGCGCGACCAAGGAGCCATCGCCAACTGGAGCAACAGAGCAAGCGATCGCCGCTGAACGAGAGGAATGTACGTCTGACCAGGTGCGAGAGCCGGCCACAATGCTTGCGACGGCGGAAGTATCAGTGGGGCATGAGGGTGCTGAGGACAGCACCACCCACTGCACCGCCGCTGAGGGTGAGCTTAATATGGACCTGGGTCATAATGTTATGAACTTGAATATTGAACTGTCAGCCTGTTTAGATTTCCCACCCACCCTCCCTCAGTCACCTCTGCTTCCTATCAGCACCTCTGCTCACCCTCAGCTCACCATCTGTGCGGTGGGTTCGCCGCGGGTCTGCCAGTCTCCATCGGTGTCATGGCTGGAGGATCCCTCATCGTCGCCTCCAGCCTCAGAGTCCTGGACTCCGCCTCGGCCCTCCGACCCTGCAGCTCCACCCCGGCTCTCAGCTCCCTCGTATCCACCGTCGCCCGTCGGTCCACCAGCTCCACCGGGCTCCATTGTCCCTCCGGCTCCGCCCTGGTCAGTCGTCGCCCCACCTTCGCCTCTGGACTATACTCCTCCGGCTGCGCCTCGTCGCTCCTCCCGCGGGCACAGCCTCGGTCCTCTGTCGCTCCGGCTCCGCCCCGGATCTCTGGATCTCCGTCTCCGCCTTGGTCGCCAGAGCCTTGGGCTCCGCCTGGGCCCTCCGGATCCTCGGTGTCGCCAAGGATCATCGGCTCTCCGTCTCCACCTCGGGCTCTACCACCACCTGCTCCGCCTCTGTCGGTCGGCCCCATGGAGTCGCCAGCCTTTCCTCCACCATGGCTGCTACCTCCATCGGCTCCACAGTGGGATTCCATCTTGGCTGCGGTCTGTGTTTCACCTGGCTCCTCCTGCTCCAGCCTCTTCCGGTCACCTCCTTGGCTTCTCCCTCTGTCATCACCTCCATGGACTATTCCGCCACCACCCTGGACTCCATCTTTTGCCCTCCTCCCGGGAGTCTGTCCTCCGCCGAAGCCCCCTCCTAAGACTTTGTACATTTTGTTTTCCTTGTTTGTCGGCGCGAGGACGCGCCTTCCGGGAGGGGGAGGTAATGTCACACCCCTGGACTTTTTAGTTGGTTTCTCCCATTACTTCCCCCTGCAGTTTTGTGTGTTTTGGTCTCTCCCTCATTGTCTGCACCTGTGGGTGTTAATCAGTCTGTCTATTTAATGTGTGTGTTTACCCTCCTACCTTGTCAGACCTTAACGTTGCCTCTCCTGTGTTCTTTGTGGATTATTAAAGATTGTTCGTTTCACTACGTCGTTGTTCATCTGTTCCTGCCTGAAGCGTGACAGATCATGTGAATTTAAGACCTTTTCAAGGCCTTAAAGGAACACTCCACTTTTTTTTGAAAATAGGCTCAACAGTTAAACAGTTGAGTCAATATGGCTAGGAACTATACTCTCATTTCAGCATAATAATCAGGGAACTTTCCTACCATCGTACAAACTTAGCGCCGGTCACTTTCAGGCGCTGCGTAATGTCATTGCACCTGCTGCACCCAAGGTACGGCAGCAAAGTTCCTTGATTATTACGCCGGAATGAGAGTATAGTTCGTAGCCATATCAGCTTAGAAAATCGCAACTTCTCATTTTCCGTCAGTCTTTGTACATGATGTGACTACAGAAGAGTCAAGTTTAAAATAGGAAAAATATTGTCACTATATATGGTCATTTTTGAGCGAGATGCTATCGGTCGAATCAGATTCAATTATCTATGCTAAGCTATGCTAAAAGTGCTACCGCCAGACCCGGAGATCGGCTGAATGGATTCGAAAATGGTAAAACTCAACTGTTTAACTCTAGGGGAGTGTTCCTTTAATTCACGGTCAAGCGATTTAAGAATTTTTTAAGACTTTTAAGACCCACAGAAACACTGATTATGTGTCTTGCCACAGAGTTATAGTGGCGTCTCTATACAGTGGAGATCAAAAATTAGACAACACTATAAATACCTGAGTTTTTCTGATAAAGCGTACAGTAAATCTTCATTGCTCAAAATTTTAAGGAATATTAGCTGTAGGGAAACCAGTGTTCTACTAACGCATCTGATGTTTGACAAAATATCCAAGGCATTTCAACAAAAAACGTTATTTTGTGGGGCATTGTCGTGCATGAAAATTGCAGGCTGATTGTGAGATGCTTACAGGATGCATTTACCCTGTCATGTAACTGTATAAGAGGCCCAACTCCTGCTGCAGAAAACATCCCGCAAACCATAACACTTCCACCTCCACCTTTCACTGACTTCTCTACACACTTTGGCTTCAGTCTTTTCTCAGTTTGATGTCAAACAAAATGTTTTCCATCAGTCTTAAATAAATTAAACTTGCTTTCATCACTAAAGTGAACTTTGGGCCAGGTGTCCTCTATTCACACAACATGTTCCTCAGCAAAGGTGAGGCTTGGTTACTGCAGAGTGTACTTTCAGTCTGAGTTCTTTTAAAAAAGCAGAGATAGATCCTTAGTCTGTTCAGCACTGAACTGGCAAGCAATTCCAGCTGCAGTGCTGAACCGATTCCCCACTGAGAGTGTCTGCATTATCCTGTATTCTTGTGCATTTGTCTTATGTGGACGACCAGCCTTTTTGGGGGACTTGAATGAATTAGTGTCATTATAAAGCTGTAATATTCAAGAAATTACAGATTTGGAATGACCAACTTCTCTTGCAATGGCTGAAAGGGTCATCTCTTTGGCTTTCATCAGGACAACCTCCCATCACAGGGTTTCATAGAGTGGCCCGCCATCTTGCAATCTCAGTGAAAGTTAGAGGAATGCTGCCAGGTAACAGGGATTGTCATATAATTTAGGAAATTAGCACCAGGTGCCAAATTAACATCAATAATTTGGAGGTATCTGTAAGCATTCTCTAATTTGAATAAGACCATAGCAGTAAATAGTACAACCTAAAAGTCACCCAGAACAACTTAGCTTTGGAAAAAGCACTTTTTTTCTTTAGGAAGAGCAAAAAATCTAACTTAGCCCTGCACTTTAGTTTTTTGTTTGTTTGTTTTTCTGCACAGGTATATTACTATTTAAAATTTGAGGTTGGTGGAAGCGTCTTATGCTCACCAATGCTGAATTTATTTGATAAAAAATACAGTATTGTTTTTTTATTTAAATGTATTTTAAAATGTATTTTATTCCTGTTATGGCAAAGCTGAATTTTCAACAATTTTGAGAATCAATTTTGAAAACAGTTGTGATGTTTAAATATTTTGTGGAAACCTTGATACATTTGTTTAGGATTTTTTGATGAATAGAAAGTTTCTTTAATTAAGCACCTTTGCTTAATTAAAATATATATTTTTTTAATATACACTACCAGTCAAAAGTTTTTGAACAGTAAAATTTTTGTTTTTTAAAGAATTCTCTTCTGCTCATCAAGCCTGCATTTATTTGATTCAAAATACATCAAAAGCAGTAATATTGTGAAATATTTTTACTATTTAAATAACTGCTTTCTATATGAATATATTTTAAAATGTAATTTATTCCTGTGATCAAAGCTAATTTTTTTTAGCATCATTACTCCAGTCTTCAGTGTCACATGATCCTTCAGAAATCATTCTAATCATTCTAGAAATTAATACTTTTATTTAGCAAGGATAATTTCAATTGATCAAAAGTGCTGATAAAGACATTTCTAATGTTATAAAAGATTTCTATTTTAGATAAATGCTGTTCTTCTGAACTTTCTATTCCTCAAAGAAACCGGAAAAAAATTCTACTCAGCTGTTTTCAACATAATAATAATAACAATAAATCTTTTTTTAAGCAGCAAAACAGAATATCAGAATGATTTCAGAATGATCATGTGACTGGAGTAATAATGCTAAAAATTCAGCTTTGAAATCACAGGAAGAAATTACATTTTAAAATACATTCAAATAGAAAATAGTTATTTTAAATTGTAAAAGTATTTCAAAATTGTACTGTTTTTGCTGTTCTTTGGATCACATGAATGCAGGCTTGGTGAGCAGAAGAGACTTTATTAAAAAAAACATATAAAATCTCAGTGTTCAAAAATTATTGACTAGTAGCCTATCTACATATCTATGTATTTCTCTACATAAAACAGTACAGTAGTCAAATCCTAAGAATATCCCATGCATAATTTAGTGCAATTACACATGTACCCAAGTCTCATTTCACAGCACAAATCAATTTTATTTGCTTTCTAGGGGGAAAGTCTTTAGGGAATCTCTAAAAGACTATTTTTGCTGAATGAAAACAACTTGAAAGGCAGAATGACAAAAGAAAAAATCTTCTGCACAATATGTAACATCAAGATTTAAAGACATTAGTTAGTACTGGAGACATGTCACAGGGAAGGAGGATGCAATGCATTTTATATAGCAGTGCTGTTCCATAGTAAACAAGCCTGTGGTCAAAATACTAGTTGACACTAAAGTACTTCTTGTTCCACTTGATAACATTTAGGCTAAAATTTCAGGTGCTCATCTTACAGTACAGTGTCTGATGGCTCAATTCCCTCAGCTCATTTTTCAGACTTTCCGGTTTGCAGTACCATCATGGTATGTTTACTTCAGCAACTGTTAAGAAACTCTTAACAAATCGCTCCAGGGTGTTCAACTGAGAAACTACAGCCAAAGCACTACCAGAATGCTGCATTTGTGTGCTCTTTCAGGAACGATGTTGCCAGTAAACTATATGGCCACGGCTCACCCTCTCAATTAACCCCCGTCTATTGGCACTGTTTGCCGGTTCTAAAACATTCATCAGATGGGTTAATAATTGAACACTCAGCAGCTTGATACCCATGAGTTTTTGATGACAGAGTGTTATACACTTCTGCTTTTGTATAAACACATCAGCGCCGCAAAGTTCAGCCAAATATGAAGGCATCATTAGCCAAATAGCTTCACAAAGGCACAATGTGTCGCTCGGGTAATGAGCTTTATAAACAAATTAGTGAATATAAAAGTTCTGAAACATTCATGAAGATGTCCCAGTTGCATAAATTAAACATTATAAAACATAAGTGTGTGTAAACCAGAATGCCAGTGGAATGGGGTTAAAGTATGACTAAGATACATTCTTAAAAATAAACGTGCTTTAAAAGGTTCTTCACAGCGATAGAAGATCCATTTTTGGTTCCACAAATAACCATTCATTTAAAGGTTCTTTAAAGAACCATCTCTTTCTTACCTTTTCATAATCTGAAGAACCTTCTTTCGCCACAGAGAACCTTCTGTGAAACAGAAAGGTTCTTCAGATGTTAAAGGCTCTTTATGGAACCATTTAAAAAAAAAGGTTCTTCTATTGCATCATGAAGCATCTTCATTTTTAAGAGTGTACTGTTATAGTTTTTATTTTTATATTTTTGTTTTTGTTAATTTTTTTTAAAGGAGAAGTCCATGTCCAGAACAAAAACATTTCAGGATTCTTCTCAAAACAAAACATTTCAGGATTTTTCTCAATATAATGGACTGCTATGGTGCCCCTGAGTTTGAACTTCCAAAATGCCGTTTAAATGCGGCTTCAAACGATCCCAAATGTGGTTGTAGATGATCCCAGCTAAGGAAGAAGGGTCTTATCTAGAGAACGATCAGTTATTTTCAAAATACAATTTAATTTTAATTTTTTTATTTTAAATGAAATTTAAATACTTTTTAATCTCAAACACTCGTCTTGTCTTGCTCTGCCTGAACTCTGTGTATTGTGGTTCAAGACAGTTAGGGTATGTCGGAAAACTCCAATCGTATTTTCTCCCTCAACTTTAAAAATAATTTCAGAATCATCCTACATCGCTGCAGAAGTACCGACCCAGTCTTTGCAAAATGAACATGCAAAGAGAGATCAAAAACCTTTAACAAAAAAGGTAAAACAGCGATATAGGATGATTTTGAAGTTGAGGGAGAACATGAGATGGGAGATTTTCGACATACCCTAACTGTCATGAACTGGAAAAAAACAGAATTCAGGCAGAGCAACACAAGACGAGCGTTTGACATTAAAAAGTATATATCATTTTTATGAAAATAACTGATTAATTCCCTAGATAAGATCTTTTACCTCGGCTGGGACTGTTTACAACCATATTTGGGATCGTTTGAAGCCGCATTCAAACTGCATTTTGGAAGTTCAAACTCAGGGCACCATAGAAGTCCACTATATGGAGAAAAATGCTGAAATGTTTTTCTCAAAAAACATAACTTCTTTACGACTGAAGAAAGAAAGACATGAACATCTTGGATGACATGGGGGTGAGTACATTATCTGTACATTTTTGCTCTGGAAGTGGACTCCTTTAAAGTATTAGTAATTTTGTTGTGTGTTATTTTTGAGTTTATTTAATATGTCTACAACTGTGTTATTCATTTCAGTTTTAGCAATTAGTACTTCAAGTTAAAATACATTCAGTTTTTATTTTATACCAGTTAACAGTAAGTAATCAATCAATCAATCTTAAAGGACAAAAAAAGAGCAAAAAATTTGGGAAGATTTGGCCAAAAAAAAAAAAAATTAAATCATTACTCTATTAAATTTCACATTTTTTGACAAGGGTTAATTGGTCAGATGTGAACTCAAATGCTCTGTTTGTGAGTTCTCATTTATTTATCTTTACCCTGTCCCTGTGTTTGCTGGGCTGACTCAGTGGAATGAAGATACTTTTGGAAACCATTCACGCTTGAGTGGAGGAGAGATGTGCATTTGGCTTATGTGTTTTTTAATTCGACGTTCTGCCCCCTAGTGCATTATGTCTCTATGTAATCCCCCTCTTAAAAAACAAGCAAGGCTGAAAAGTTTGAATGCACGTGTCCCCTAATAAGGAAGACACAGGCTAATGCAGTAGCCAAAACGAATCCGGTACTGTTTTGTTTTAAAGGTAATGAAAAAGGCATAATAAATGCAAATGCAAAAAAAGCATAACGTGTTCTGAGGGGTTGTTGCTGGGAAAGGAGAATGGGGGTTTTGCATGACGCAAAGGGGATGGAATAATTATGAAGTCTATTTATGGAAGCACAACGATGGAAGCCACTCATACAGCACTTCTGAAACCTCCCTGTGGGTTCTCGTTTTCAATTAATCAATTTGGGTTTAATGTGATAACTCTAGCAGGCAGAGGATCCTAATGAGCTTGGAGCTCAACGTCGACATCATGGATGTGTAACAGTGCTGGCCTAAAAATTGCTACTGTTTTGCATTTAAGAATTGAAGGGATAGTTCACCCTCCCCAAAAAGATTCTGCCATCATTTACTCTATCTTGTTGTGTCTCAAACCCACGACTTTCTTTCTTTTCTTGAGTGAAAATTTCTGAAAACTGCAGATGCTTTTCCATGCTATTTTTCAATGCATGTAGACTGGTTTTAAGTGCCAAAAATTCAGTAAAAATTACAGTAAAAATGACAAAAAAAAAGTAGAAAATAACTGCTGCTGTGATAAAACAAATGACCAAATTTCAAAACATCATCAACTAAAGCAACCATGCTAAATAACACCATTGCAAACTGTAAGAAACTGCAATATCATTAATTATTCATGTCCTGGTTAATTGATTATTTTACTTCCAGAATAAAAATTTCCTTGTAATTTACTCACTCCTACGTCATCCAAGATGTTCATGTCTTTCTTTTTTCAGTTGTAAAGAAATTAAGGTTTCTGAGGAAAACATTCCAGGATTTTTCTCCATATAGTGGACTTTAGTGGGAGCCAAATGAGTTGAAGGTCCAAACTGCAGTTTCATTGCAGCTTCAAAGGGCTCTACACGATCCCAGCCAAGGAATAAAAGACTAGCGAAATGATCAGTCATTTTCTAAAAAAAAAATAAATAAAAAAAAAAAAACATTGATATACTTTTAACCACATATGCTCATCTTGCACTAGCTCAGCTTCACGCGTAACGTAGGTGGAAATACCGTTCCAGTGTTTACAAAGAAAACGTGCAAAGAAAGTCAAACAGCCTTTACATAAAAAGGTAAAACAACAATGTCAAATGACTTTGAAGTTGGAGAAGAAAATGAGATGGAGTTTTTTGCCCTACCCTACCTTTTTGAACCACAGTACGAGCAAGACGAGCATTTGTGGTTAAAATGTATATATGTTTTTATATATATATATATATATATATATAAAATGACAGATTGTTTCGCTAGACAAGACCATTATTCCTCAGCTGGGATCATGTAGAGCCCCACTGAAACTGCAATTTGGACCTTCAGCCTGTTGGGCACCACTAAGGTCCACCATATGAAGAAAAATCCTGGAATGTTTTCCTCAAAATCCTTAATTTCTCTTCGACTAAAGAAAGAAAAACATAAACATCTTGGATGACATGGGAGTGAGTAAATTATCAAGAAACTTTTATTCTGACCCTAACCCTAACTTCTTTAAGTAGATTTTATTTAGCTTAATTTAACTTTATTTAGATTTTATTTATTGTTATGCTGTTGAAATGTACCCAAATAAACTAATTCTAAGGTTTTATACTTTGGAATCAATACTCTGGAGCTATAAATCAGTATAAATATAACAAATATAATATAGCTGCAAGCAGCGATTACCGGGGTTCAAGTTCTTTAAGACGTTTAAGCACATATTAAAAAAAAAACATTATTTAGCAAGCTTGTAACCACCTAAATCAATGATTTAAAAAAGCATTTTTGGCAAATCCAGATAATTTACCACAGAAATATTATGTTTTTTTAACAGTTTTGACTGTTATAGCGCCAGCTGTGGTCCGATCCCTTTAAAACTTTGCATGCTTTTTTAATATTTCCTGTCTCATGAGCTCAAGTTTTGAGTTTTTGTTTAGGCTTTTTAGGATTTTAGGAAAATTTGGACAGGCTCCTTTTCTAAACAACCCTGTTATAGCTTCCCAAAGGGTAAATTGCAACATTTTTTATAGTTATTGGCCTAGAGAGTCCAGAAAACTGTACTGCAGCGTTTTTTTCCAAATTGAGTGAAAAACCTAGGACTAGTTTGTTTGCAAATATAGGTTTTTTACATCTTCTCAATCATTTAACAAACAATTTGATTGACAGCAGTGGTTCTAGAGGCAAAGTTGTCCAGAATGAGGAGTTCTATCATGTGATTTGAATATCGTGCATTCGTTTCTGACTTTGATAAATGTGATATTGCCCTCCAGTGGCCGATTTCTTTCAAATTTCTCTCAGACCTTTGGGGCCATGAGTCGAACACGCCCACCAAGTTTCGTTACAATCGGCCTCCGTTAACCTTGCCTACAAGGTGTTCAAAATTTGCCGGCCAATGGCGGCCAAATTATGCAAATATCCTTTTAGACACTTGTGGCACTTCAGAACAAGACCGCACACACCGATTTTCATGTTGATAGGACAAATGGTTGTGCAGTTATAGCCATTTTTATGTTTTTTCCCTCTTATAACACCACCAAGTGATCAAGCTCCACAATTTTTTCCACTGTGGCCTCAGATTGAGCTCTTACATAAATATTCTGACTTTGGCAGAGATCTTATTCCATTCAGGAGTTATACTGATTTTACTAAAAGTGGCCCTGCCCCTTTCAAACGTTTTGAGGTCCCTTTGCAACAGTGACTCGAAAGTTTAACGTTTTTTGATAGTTATTGATATTCACTCTCCAGAGAATCTGTCTGCACTGGTTTGGTTCCGACTGCGTGAAAAATATAGGACCAGTTCTCAAAAGTAGCTATTTCAAAACATGCAAAATACTCAAAAATTTCGCAGTTCAAGATCAAATATGGCATGAGCCAAGGATTCCAATGACATAAGACACATGAGCCTGCGACTGACGGTTTAGGAGTTATGAGTGATTTCACACTTTTGATGAGGAGCGTCTCGCTGCAGCCTGCGGTGGACATCCAACCCCGCCCACATCCAAGTGCGACGTCACAAACCACGCCCGTGTCCAAATACGTCACATTCATTCATCATTTTGAAACAGGAAGAAGCATCGATAAGAAGATAATTCGTATTGTTTGCTAACCGCTAAAAAGAAGTTGTTGTTTGCCGTGTGGGTAAGTAAAAAATATATCTTTGGTCTTTACCATAACTAAAAACATTGACAATTTTTAAGAATGTGTGCTTCGTTGTGTTCATGTCCATAAACAACAGTTCGGCGCGCATAGTATGTGTTTTAATCTTCACACAGACACGTTATTTAGCTGACAACAAATGTACATATATATTTATATATATATGTGTGCCTGCGTGGGTTAGATGAGTGTTCATTCAGCATTCATTTTATGTCGTCGTAAGAACGTAAGAATCAGTGCACTGTGTGTGTGTGTACATACATACATACATACATAAGTGTGTGTACACACACACACACAAATAAATACGTGTGAATAGATAGTGCACTATCTATTCTATCTATCTATGTCTTATGACATGAAGTGAATGCTGAATCAATGTGCATTTTTTTTTATAACCTGACCCCCATACCTGACCCCCCTCTCACCCACTCAGACACACACACACACACACTTCATCCCTCTCACACTTATATACTTACACACAAAACACTCACATACATATGACATCTTTAATGATTAACACTCATCACAGTACCCATGCACAGTAAATCAGATGAGTAACCGCATCATTTCACTACGTCTTGCTGGATAACTCTGTGTATGTCACAGATTATCTTTGTATTCTTATATTAATGGAAAGATCACATAACGTTTGTCAATGTTTTTGTGCATTCTACACATTTTCAGTCCAAGCCTGATGCAGGGCAGTTCTGCCAGGTTGAGGGGTCCCTGCTGCAGTTTTACCAGTAAAGAAAATGGCTGATTACAATTCACATGGAGGACCACATAAGCCATGCAGTGGTGCATGGAGGTATGGTGAGAGCATTTCTCTAGATATTGATATAGATAAATAAATGGATAAATCATACATATGTTTGCATGTAGAATGATGAGGTAGCCTAAATGATGAGGTAAATACTTTTTAGTGGACACATATACCTTCCAACACAAATATATTCTTTATTTTTATCAGAAGCGCCAAGAGGACATAAAGTGGAAGTTTGCAAAGGTCCATAGTGGTGCTGGAAATAGAGTCACTGTGAATTATTCTGTGGGGTGGTGAAAGGTCCTGCCTTTCTACAGATGGACAGTAAAAATCAACAGAATGCCATCAAAGACTACCGGGGGGAGAATCGGATGAAGCAAGAGATGTCTTTTTATTCATCTTTGAGTATCTGGAGGAGCTGGACACATTCATATCAAATTGTCATGATGAACAAGGCCTCATGCCATGTTCTGTGAATAGTCTTTCAGAGCAAGGAATCTCTCTGTGTAGCCTATGGATGTAGGTATGTGTACTGCATAACATAAACTCTTTGTCTGATCATTCAACTGTTCATTCAACTGCTTAGACTTATGATATTTGGAACAAATATTTTGTCACATGATCCTTCAGAAATCATTCAATATTCTAATTTGCTGCTCAGTATTATTATTATTATTATTATTATTATTAAGTTGAAAACAGCTGAGTAGATTTTTTTTTTTTCAGGTTTCTTTGATGAATAGAAAGTTCAAAAGAACAGCATTTATCTGAAATAGAAATCTTTTGAAACATTATAAATGTCTTTATCATCACTTTTGTTCAATCTAAAGCATCCTTGCTAAATAAAATTATTAATTTCTATAATCTGTTAGTTCTATAATAATGTATACACACACACATACACTGACTCCAAGCTTTTGCATGGTATGGTGCAGGGGTGGCGAAATCTGGTCCTGGAGAGCCGCAGCCCTGCAGAGTTCAGGTCCAACCCTAATTAAAACTCACCTGGCTGTTGCTTTCTAGTAACCCATCATACCTTGATTAGCTTGTTCAGGTGCGTTTGATTAGGGTTGAAGCAAAACTCTGCAGGTCTGTGGCTCTCCAGGACCGACGTTTGCCACCCCTGTTACAAAAGCCTTTTTATTTCAGATAAATGCTGATCTTTGGATCTTTCTATAAGAATCCAGAGGAAATGTACTCAACTGCTTTGAATACTGATGATAATCAGAAATGTTTCTTGAGCAGCAGATCAGCATATTAGAATAATTTCTGAAGGATCAAGTGACACAGAAGACTGTAATGATGTAATGATGCTGAAAATTTAGCTTTGATCACAGAAATATATTACACTTTAAAATATATTCAAATAGAATGCTTAAATTTTGTATTATTTTGGATAAAATAAATGCAGGCTTGGTGAGCAGAAGACTCTTCTTTAAAAAAAAAACAATAAAAATCTTACTGTTCAAAAACTTTTGACTGGTAGTTTATATTTTTGTAACATTATATTTGTAATTATTTTTGTAAAATAATAAATATAAAATGCCCAAAGAAGTAATGTATGTCTTTCTATTCATCTTTAAGTATGTGGAGGACCTGGACACATTTCATATCAAGTTGTGATGAACAAGGCCTGAAGGTCAATGTCATGTTTAAACTATCAAAGCAATCAACCTCTATTTAGCCCATGTATGTGTAGCTACTGCATATGGAGAACTGTTGATTCTGTCATTTAAATGTTAACACTTTATGATAAGTGGAACACATCTTTAAAAAAATAACTGACAATTATACAATACCAACTTCTACAATAATTTTACATATTTTTACAATACCAAAATCAAACTGTCCCCTTTAAATTTGATACATTTAAAATTCGCCTAAAATCGATCGTAATAACTGTGAATTTATCTCATTACATAAATGAACAAGGTAAGGTTTAAAGGTTTTTATTAATAATTAGCCTAATGTAGTCAATGCAAGCGTATTACAGGCTGTCATGATGACGAAATCAGCTCCGTATATTAGACATATTAAATATATTAGATTTCAGTTGTGGCATTTTAGCCTAGACATCTTTACACAAATAAGACAAGTGTATTAGTACAACGAAGGACAATGGCCTATCATTTTATATAGATCCCCGAAACTACCGTAAGTTTCTTTGACATACTTCCGGGTTTCCCCGGTATAAGGAACGTCATGACGCATATAGCGATTGGGGAATCACAAGGTGGGTGACGTATTTGAAGTGGGCGTGACGTTCGACGTCACGCTCCTACGTGGGCGGGGTTGTATCAGTGACGGGCGTGACGTCTGACGTCACGCGTGGATGTAGGCGGAGTTGGATGTCCACCGCAGGCTGCAGCGAGCCCTACTTGCTTTTGATCACTGTAGCACCCCCGTCAGGCTGATTGTGAGTACTACCATCCCTCCAAGTTTCAAGTCTCTACGACTTATGGCTTGGTCTGCACGATCAGTTTTACTGATTCTAAAAATTACAATAGGGTTTCAGCACTATGCACTTGAACCTCTAATAGATAAATTTGCTTAACCAATTGATTTGTCTAAAGTACTTGAACTGACAATATAATAGAAGCAGGCGCAAAAAAATAAAATAGGGATTTTTTGACAGTTACTGTATATATACTTTTAATTTAGAGCTTTCATTCTAACATGCTTCAAATTGAGTACAGATATCCTTGAACTTCCTTGAACTAACTTACTGAAAATCTTTTCTGCTGCATTTACTTCACAAAATCATTTTAAACACGTCCAAGTGTAAATCATGACAAAATTATCATTCTGGGTGAACTATTACTCAGAGAACTTTTCTCAGACAGAATATAATCTTTCAAAAGCTAGCGATCCAAGCAGTGAATTTATCTTTCTCACTATCTCACATTAAAATACATCCATCATGAATGGAAGTGAGTTTGGAGCAGATGGATTCATTCTCATGTTGTGTTTTACCTGAGGGTGAATGCTGTGCTGAAGGTGAGGTCAGTTTATTTACAGCGAGGACGAACTAGGCCATGTTGCTTTTTAAAGAGCACATGTGGTACATGTGGCATGACCCGTGTGTGCAGTTGTGTGCGAGTCTGAAGGAGAACGAGAAAGGAGAGAGATATCAGATTTTCATCAATGGCCCATATCAGGGTGCTGTTGCAGGCATCGGTTTGCACTCGAGCAATTAGGGAGCAAATCCCCTCATGGTTTAACCATTAGAGCAAATGATGTGAACGTGATACCCGACACCGCTGAACTGCTAGTGCACCTTCGTTTCATTAGGTTCTGTACAAATGCATCTTGAATTATGTCAAACTAATGAATACAAGAGCTAGATTTCAGGTTTCAGACGGACCATAAAACAGGCAAAGTATCTCTTATGACTTGGGTCAGTTAACAACCTAAAAACGCAGCTAACAAAAAACATTCCTAACATACACTTCTGTGCTAGTAAAACATACAGTGCAGTCACAGTAAAGTTTGAGTAAAACTGGACCACATTTGCCACATTAAATTGGTCGTTATGTGAATTATCACTTCTACCTCTAATCAGCACAGGCTGGTTCCAGAATCAAATCACTAAGGGTGCTTGTGAAATTAGTGAGGGTGCTTTAGACTTAATAGTCTATTTTGACATTTCATATTTTTGTCCCGTCATCGCTACGGTTATCACCTATATCAATCATTGCGATTTCGAAAGTGAATCCTGTATTTATTCGCAGATTAATTTGCAGCGTGTGGCCGCTGCTCCTCTTAGCAGCATGAAAACTATTTTAATTTATGTGCAGTTGTCAAAATGTGTCCTGCAATTAGAACTATGTAGTTTACATATACATATCTGTTAAGAAACCATCCCCAGTAGCGTCCACCAACAAAGATTACTCCAAAAGCAAGTTGTTTAATGGTCCACGAGGCTGCAAAGGACTCCAGAGTAACGTCTAAGCAACTAAAGGCCTTTCTTACACTGGCTAATGTTAATGTTCATGCATCCACCATCAGAAGAACACTGCACAACCATGGTGTGCATGGCAGGGTTGCAAGAAAAAAGCCACTGCTGTCTGCAGTTTGCTAAATATCATGTGGACAAGCCAGATGAATACAGAAGAAATAATTGGTGGATGGATGAGACCAAAATAAAAGTATTTTTTTGTTTTAAATGAGAAGCGTTATGTTTGGAGGAAGGAAAAAACACTGCATTCCAGCATAAGAACGTTATCAGATCTATCAGAAACTGTGGTGGTAGTATCGTGGTTTGGGCCTGTTTTGCTGCATCTGTGTCAGGATGGCTTGCCATCATTGATGAAACAATGAGTTCTGAATTATACCAGCAAATTCTAAAGGAAAATGTCAGGACATCTGTCTGCGAACTGAGTCTCAAGAGAAAGTGGGTCATGCAGTAAGACAATGACCCCAAGCGCACAAGTCATTTGACCAAACAATGGTTAAAGAAGAACAAAGTTAATGTTTTGGAACGACCGAGTCAATGTCTGGACCTAATCCAATTGAAATGTTGTGGAAGGACCTGAAGCAAGCAGTTCATAGGAAGAAACTATTTTTCCTGTACTTTGGATCAAATAAATGCAGGCTTGGTGAGCAGAAGGGACTTCTTTAAAAAAAAAACTGAACATCTTACTCTCCAGAAACTTTTGACTGGTAGTGTATATGCACTGTATTAATTTATCAAGACCACATATGTGACCCTGGACCGCAAAACCAGTCTTTTGTTGCATGGGTATTGCATTGTAGCAATAGCCAAAAATACATCTGATGGGTCAAATTTATCGATTTTTCTTTTATGCCAAAAATCATTATGATATTAGGTAAAGATCATGTTCCATGAAGATATTTTGTAAATTTCCTACCGTAAATATAGCAAAACGTAATTTTTGATTGGCAATATGCATTGCTAAGAACTTCATTTCGACAACTGCACAGGCAGTTTTCTCAATATTTAGATTTTTTTGCACCAGATATTCAAATAGTTGTATCTCGACCAAATATTGTCCTATCCTAACAAACCGTACATCACCGGAAAACGTAATTTATTCAGCTTTCAGATGATATATAAACCTCAATTTCGAAAAATTTATGACTGGTTTTGTGGTCCAGGGTCTCATATTTGTACCAGACGTGGAAAATTGATGTGGAAAAAATAAATACACTGAACCCCAAGTGAATATACACACACAAAAATGAGAGAAAGCTTAAAAAGTGTTACACAACAAAATTAAATTTTATCTACAGATATTTTTAAAGTCTCTTATAATGCAAATTAAGAAAGAAACATAAAAATGAAAATTCTGTCATCATTTATTCACCCTCATTTCATTTCAAAGCTGTATGCATTTCTTTCTTCTGCTGATATGCTGAAAAATGTTACTAAGCAAAACTTGGTCCCCATTAACTTTCATTGTATTTTTTTGAAACTGGAAATTTTTCAAAATATCTTCTTTTGTGTTCCACAAAAGGATTGAAACAACATGAGAGTAAGTAAATGGTGAGAAAATAGTCAAACAGTAAGTCATAAATGACTTAACAGACTACATGTGTCATTTTTTACAATGAGAAACTACCTGACCACCACTGCCCTCTTCTGTCCATAAGAGAAACTCTCTCATTGTGCTCATTACTGTATGTGAGACTCAAACTCAGCATTTCAACATAAAATGTCTTTATCTTCCTCAGCTAGCTTCATAAGCTCCCTGGATTTAAGCTTCTTTATATAGAGAGGTTGTTTGCTGTCAGCTCAGAGTTATATTTCCAGGACCAGCTGTATTTTCTGTGAATAGATGTGTATAATGTTGAATTCCTGTGCCTGCATTTTTCTTTCATTCTCTGCTTTGCTTTGACATTTGATTTGTCAGGGCTTGTGTTGAAGATGAGAGTTTATCATGAACAAAAATGAAAAGGATTTGGATCAGGCACTGTTGATCTTGACTGCAAACTAAGCTATTCACGCTCTGATTGACTTAAGCTTGACAAAATCAAGCTTTCAAAGTGCTGTGCAATTTCAATACTGAGCAGTGTCTATTTTCTCACCCTTATGTCATTACAAACTTGATATTTTGCAACACCATTGTCCAAAAAACATTCCCATTCATGTTCCACAGAAGAAACAAAGTCATACGGGTTTGGAAATTCAAGAGGCTGACTAAATGATGACACAGTATTTGAGTTTAAGATGTCAGTCTGCAAGTTATTTGTTTGCCCATGTGGGATTGTTACCAGATTGTTTGGTGTTCAAATGAGGTTCAGATCAGTAATGGAGTTGCTGGAAATTGCGAAACATTTTGATCATGAAGAAACTGTTTCTCTAGCCAACTCTTTGCTTTAGTTTCACTTGAAAGTGTCTATTTTAACAGTCGCCGTTTCTCTTATCGTCATCTTTAAACTGGCTATGCAGGAAATCACTCATCATCAGATCAACCATCATATGTATCATACTAATCATTAGTGTTATCTCCGTCACTATTTACAAAACACACTTTGGGGCTTTCCAGATGCTGTTTACACAACTTACACAACACAACCTTTTTAGGTAAAGTAGTTGAGAAAACTGGACTTTTTATGATTAGTTTTCTACAACACGATGTTGGATTACGCCAGAAACATTTCCTCATAGTTTTAAGTCATACTGTTAAAAGATCATTTTTGGTTTTAAATATGAAACAAACATATAATGACGTGTTGACTGTATGATATTAACAGTGCCAAACAAAGTATCTATCTAAACCCACATATTTGTCACATATCCAAACCCATATTTTTGCAATACCCTCCATTTAACTGTTTCTCTCAGATGTCTGTCCTTTCATGGGAACATGCACAGATGTGACAGACCAGAGTGATGAGAATCAAAACAATTGCTTTCAGTACAAGGACAAAGCAAATATTTCACTTTCATTCTTCATATAACAACAGTTGTTTTTACACAAAAACAGGTTCCAGTTAGAATCAAAAATAACTTTATAGCCTAATGCCTTTTAAGTTATTTTTATTCTTGTGTTCTTTAGACCAACATTTATGCAGTGATGCTTTAAATACTTTTGCATCTCCTTTACTACTATGAAAAAATGAGGCCTTACTCAAAATAAAGGTTCTTTTATCTAGAACCATTTTTGACTATATAGCAGGGTTGCCAGGTTTTCACACAAAAAAAACCCCTCCCAATTGCTACGCAAAACCAGCCCAATTGTGCTTGGAGGGGGTTCCCCTGTTAAAAACCTCGTGTTCTGTGGGTTAAAATCCACGTTTTTTGTCATGGTTCCCCTGGTAAAACCCACATTCCAGGGGCTAGATATCATATTATTTCATATTATGCTTCAATTCGTGGGAAAACCCTGGACTTGGCAACACTACTATATAGGCAGGACTCTACCATGCAATCATTTCAGTCGCATTTGCGACTGAATACTACTGCGCGCAACTATGAAAAAATATTTAGGGCCACCAGTGTGGCTTACCCGATCAGCATATTTGTGTTTGCGCTAAGGGGAGCTTCAAAGGTTTCTACGTGTTTTTGCAACATTAAGTAATGTATCACAGACATATCTCATGAATCCTTTCATAAACAAAATGTAGAGAGAGTCCAAATAAGAGATTCATTGCGCAGTGTAGAGAGCGTCATTGATTATAATGGAACGTTGTGAGATCGTAATGAACTAAGATGATTGACAGTTTTTAATGATTTTAAGGGAGTTTGTAAATGAGATATTGATTTAATACAGTAGTTAAATAAACAAGAAGTTAATATTAAGTGACTTACATTGTCTGACTATAACACTATTGCCTGATGTTGGTCTATTTTGTCATCAAAAATAGTTTGAAACAAGTCACAGCTGAGCCGCTGCGTTTTGTTTATGAACGTGTGTTTTTAAACGAATCTAGTGAGTCAATGATTAAATTACCCATTCATAAAGACAGTCACTTGCTTTATTCCTGAATGAATCAGCCGTTTCAATTAATCAAATGAATGAATGATTCCATAATTAAATAAGTGACTTGCTGGCAGCTTTAGTTTCATTTTTAAAGTATCTTTTCAGTTATTTCTATATTCAAAATTTTATATTTAAAACATTAATCTCAACAAGAATTTATGAATTTGATTGCACTCATGCCACTTCTGAGCCTCATTAAACATATGAAAATACACCTATAAGCCACTTGTGTTCTTCTGTGCCACCTCTGTCGTACAAATTAATTTTGTTAATACTGATTTCATTTAATTAGTAACATATTTTTACTCTACTTGTTCTTATTCTGTTGTTTTAATTCGAAAAGCTTATAAAATATAATTTTTAAAAATATGACATAAAAGATGACATACTTTTAATAAAGTTAGAAAAATGGCATTACAAAGGTAAAAACAAAATTCTCCTGTAAATCACTTGAAGGAGTCAAATATCACCTCGTATTGGGTGATCAGAATTTTTGATTATTGATTAGAAGGTGCTCCTGAAATTTTGACTGTGCTCCTAATTTTTTAAAGTTAGGAACACAAGTGCTCACTGAACATTTGCTGAAAATGTACTTAACCACAGAGTTTGTTTCTTCGTCTGAGCAGATTAGAAGAAATTTATCTTTACATCACTTGCTCACCAATGGATCCTCTGCGGTGGATGGGTGCCGTCAGAATGAGAGTTCAAACAGCTGATAAAAGCATCACAATAATCCACATGTAACCCACTTAACTCCACTCTATCATTTAAAGTGATAGTTCACCCAAAAATGAAAATTCTGTCTTTAATTACTCACCCTCATGCCGTTCCAAACCCATAGGATGTTTATTTATCTTCAGAACACAAATAAAGATATTATTGATAAAATCCGAGAGCTTTCTGACCCTGCCAGCAATGACACATTCAAGGCGTTAAGGACATCAACATAATAGACGATGTGACCTTAGTGGTTCAACCTTAATGTCATGAAGCTACGAGAGAATGATTTTTATGTGAGCAAAGAAAACAAAAGTAACAACTTTATTCAACCATTTCTTCTCTTCCGTGTCAGTCTTCGACACGCGTTCATGAGAGTACCATGACACATACATGTGCATTCCCCTGCTTGAAAACTAAAATTCGAGTCCTCTATCCATTATTGCTTTGGAAATAGAAACAAACTCATCTACATCTTCGATGGCCTGATGGTGAGTATATTTTCAGAAATTTTTCGTTTTGGGTGAACTATTCCTTTAAAAGTGCTATAAGAATAGAATTCTTTATTGAACATAATATTATCCAAAGAACCTTTATTAAAACTTACAAAGAAAACAGTCTCTACCTTGTGTGTTTCTTCAGGTATACACAAATGAGGAACTGTTTGGTTTGGAAAATATCTTGTTTTCCGTTGTATGGGAAGAAAAAGCTCATGGTAAACATCATTTCTTGAGAAATTAAAGTAAAGACATATTTCATTAATTTTATGTGATGCTTCTGACCTACAGACCTTCCAAGGAAGTGACAGGAAAGCAGAGTTAATTTGAAGAGGTAACTGTGAAAAACAAAAATAAATTTACAGGAAGTAAAATAAGTAAATATAAATTCACTGTGCCTTCTCTATCAACATCTGTCAATTCCAGGTTAAACATGAAAGGTTACAATGGCTCTCGTAAACTTGGTATGTGACGAACTCTTGCCAAGATTTTTTTTCTAAAGTGATCAAACTCACCTAACAACTTTCAATGTTATGGCTGTCATCATTAAAGGTAGATAAGTAGATGATGATGCGTTGAGTGACGTTGAGCTCACAGAATCTTCTTGTCAAATATGAGTGCAATGAGAAGTCATTGAGATGAAATTCTAGGAGAGATGAATACAAGATTACCAGAGTCTTTCTCAGGAATCATACTTTCATAATTGATATTCTGAGATTTTTGTTTTTCATAGAACTTTCTAATAGGTCATTAATGTATTATTTTTAAAGTTTGATGTAGCAATGCTCTGTTTCTATTCTGTTTTTCGTACTTTGTTAAATATCCCTAATGGAATAAAAACGGTGAGAGCTCTGTTAGGAGCAAAAATATAAAGTAACGTCTTTGAGGGGGAAAAAAACAGACATTTCAACTTTTGTTAATTAATTATTAAATTCTAGAGTTGAAAACTCCAGTCTCCTGTAACATTGTTTCTTTTAAAATTTGACTTGTATTTATGTACTGTGGTATTTATGTAGTAAAATATATTGTTCTGACTCAATTATCTGATTAATTACAATGAAAACTGTCTCTGCCGTACTTGTATCTTCAGGTGTACATGAAGGAGGAACTGTTTGAAATATTTCGCTTCGGAAAAAGCTCATGCTAATCATGTTTTCTAGAGAAATGGAAGTAACGACATTTAATCAATTTTATGTGATGCTCCTGAGGTAAATACAATAGACGGTTTGCACTTACATCACCATTTGGTCAGTTACCCAGATGCGCGGATATATTGGCGATACTCGGATCTAAACAACAGCATCGACTGCACGATTAATGTACTACTAAGACGTTCTGCTAATTTATGCTGTCTAAAACACGGAGAAAACGTGTGGAAGCTGCTAAATCGTATAGAAAATGACTTAGTCAATAGGAAATGACGCAATGTTTTGACAAACTAGGTGGTAAAGATACATACGAGCAATAATAATAAAGATATTAGCCTAATATTATACCAAACTGACCGGAAATAACAAACGCGAATGCTGTCAAGATTCTTGCCATGGAAATCCTGGTTTAGTTTGGGCAACCACAAACGCCCTTTGTTCCTCACACAGTTTTTAGCCATTTTTCTTGATTTGGCAATCTATAGTACCCCAAATGTTTTTTTCCCGGTCCGACCGATTAGTACAGCCCAAAATATGACAATAATGTACCATTTTCAGCAGCAATAATCAGCAAAATGCGAGTTTCGTTTGGTTCAGTGGCGTTGTTTAGCTTCAGTGTCGCCAATACGGCCAATTGATGACGCCTTGTGAAAACACTCTATAAGTAGCATAAATATTAGTAAATATCTTTCTGGATTCATTCAGTTCACTGTGCCTTTCTGTCAGCTTGTGTCAATAAATACGGTGGTAGCATATGTATGTACTAAAATATATCTACATCTAAATTGCAAATTAATAAACGTGCACAAGTCCTAAACTATATGTATATTGCACTGCATCACATTCGCGAATTCCGTTGGCAACCACCAACGAACTATATTAATTGGCGAAAGAATTGTGTTTTTTTCACCTGAATAAAACGTAACAGGCCTAAATGTAAACATTTATAGCGCTTTTAAACCATATTTCGGTAGCCGCCGTTTTATAACAGCAAGGGGCAAGGGGCATCATAAAAATCACAGTACATGTAACTCACTTCTTGTGACTTACTTCATGAATTCCTTCGAATGTCATTTCGTGCTCTTCTCTCACACTTCACTGTACAATTGCTAGACTCTCTCAAGTAAGTTTGTGAACTTGGACAGCCTCCTCGTTTTTGTGTAAACTTATCCAAAAGTCACTCAGTCGCACGGCTCTTCCCCGCCCCCGGCATTCAAAGTCAGTGCGCGGAGTGCGCGTCTCATTCTACCTGCTGAACACGCACTGATTAAAGCATGGCCAGATCTCAGTCGAGACGCTGCTGCTTCTGCATAGTCGCTTTAGTGTGCTGTGTTGTGATTATCTGCATATTCATAATTTTTGCCACCAAACAGAGATGCGCGTTTACGCAGGCTGCTGTTTCTGCGGACTCTTTGAGGTGCTCCGAGATTGGCAGGTAAGAAGACAGTCGCGTTATGCTAATTAAGATACGTACCTTACGTATTGAAAATAGTATACTGAAGCAACACGTACTTTCAGTTCAATACAATACAGCTGGAGTACAAGTTAAGACAGCTAAATTGCATGTCAGGTTAAAGGAATAGTTTAGAATGTGCTGTCGGCACAGTTTGTTTAATATAAAGACGTAATGCTTGAAGTATCTCAAAAAGTGATTTACAGTGCACAATATAACGATGTAGAAAGATAATCAGTTTAAGAGATTAGATAGTGCAGCGTTGCACAGATGGTGACACACTTGAGTTTGGATACACTTGATAGATCTAATAGATTTAGAATAATTCTGACATATAAAAATTACAAAAAAGCTACATACAAACTTGCTGACATATCATTAACATTCTGTGCATTCTGGGACAAAATGTTTTCTGCAACCATTTAAACTCTGAGTGATGCTGTAAAAGCATATCCAAGGTCTTTTATTCTAAGAACTGCTTAAACTGACAAGAGCCATGGCATTAGTGACAGCCAAGACCTCCTGCCAGTCAAAACTGGATGAACCAGCTTCACAAACCCCTATGGACAAGTCATGCTCTTAGATTGGCACATTTTTTTTGTCCCTCGTCCACGTTTCCTGAAGTTTGTGCCAAACGTACAGAGTGTTTCCTTGTTCGGATGTGTGAAGGCTTTTATGACTGCATTTCAAAGAACTTGGCTGAGGTACTTCATCTGGGTCACAATTTAACCTGCGCTAAAAGGATAGAGAGAGCAGTTAGTTTGGTTTCCAGGCATATCCCGGATAGAGGAGGCTCCTTTTTTGGATTCATGTCATGTAATGCCTGGAACTCGTCACACATTTTGTCAGACAAAGCAAAATCTGAATGTGAAAGAAGTAAAGAACATTGCGTCTCCACAGATACCGCTGTTACTGACAGTCTGGTTAGTCAGTATCTAACAGAGGTTGTTTCTGACTTGCCTGCATCATATAAAAGGGAGTTTTTTCTGTGTCTAGCATGAGTATCATGCTGATGACATAAGACAAGACACGCACAGCCATTGACACATCTTATTGAAAGTTATTTTTCAGTATTCAACCCCTAAAGCAAATACTTTTTTGGTGGCTCATTCAGACAACAACTTGTGTTCACCTATTCTTTTTAATAGTGAACTTTGAACTGTTTTTGAATTTTCCGGATCAGTCATCAAACCTCGGTAAATACTGGTCACAGACACAGAGATTTACTTTCAATTTCACCAACGCTTACCATACTTCAAGTTTATTTTATTAAGTATACTTAGTAAAGTTCAAGAATATTTTTAAGTATACTTTATGTAGTAAGTATACAAATATTATTGTACTAGAAGTATACTCGTAAGTGTACTAAGTGAACCGTATGTAAGAAATTTATTTCAGTTAATCATAAAATGGCCCTGACATGTCACTAGACATTAAGAAATCATGTTCATTTCAAATACTTATATCACTGACAACAGTGGTCCGGCCAGGATATTGTCATTTAAAAGTGAAAGTTGCAGCCCTCAACTGATGTTGATGTTGTCATGTTGTGTTTTGGTCTGAGGCGCCACCCTCCAGCTATCTACCAATCACGAAGTCAGTAGAGTTTCGTCATCCGGGTTGCCAGCTCTGCTCTAGTTACAGCTGCAGCTACGAACGTGTCGGATAAAACATGTATAAAGTTACGAAACCTAAAAGACCTCGTTATGAATCCGAAGCTTCCGTACACAGTGGATTTTCCACGGTCGCCCGTGCTAAATGCGTTCATAAAAAGCTTTATATCGCACCACTAGCACGGTATGAAAACAATCTATGTTCCGACTGAAATGTGGTATTACAGTACATCTTTACGAAATATTTGGCTAATCGCCTTTAGTAAATTTTTGCGACACATAATTACTTCGCAAAACATCTCTCGTGAAGCATAAACATAAGTAACAGAAGAAAAAAAAACTTATTGTGTAGGACTCGTCACTTGCCATTGGAAGCTCCTTGTAGCAGCCTACGTTCCTGCGGAATCCTGCAGCTTAGCTGGCAACCTCGAGTCAGGGGGGAGGGGGAGGGGGAGGGGATACGCCGTTCTACAGTATTTTGAAAGTGATTGCAGTACCAGTTTTGGCCACAATCCTACATACGGTTCCTTTAATACTGCAACTACCCTAAAAGTGAACTTATAGGTACACTGATAGTTTACTAATTAAATACGTGTAGTAGCATTTCTAGTACACTTTGAAGTATAGCCTCAGTAAACTACTAGTTTAGTAGTTTTATACTGCAAGTATACTCGTAAGTTTTCTTTAAGTGAACTTTACATCATACTTCAAGTGTACTACTATGTCCCTATTCAGGTATTAATTTGTATATATATTTTGTTATATGAATATCTGAACATACAAAACATCAAAAGAAAGAACAGGGTATCTGCTTGTAAATAAAAGCATTTTATTCTAGCTTCATGCATTCTTTTTTAAACACCTGAATGTGGGTAAGTTTCATAAATAAAAAACAAAGAAATAAACAACATTTTGAACAAAAAGCTGAAAAAAAAAAAGATTATGAATTGATTCAGAATGATAATCAAAACGTAGATGGAGTTGATCAACACCCCAAAGCTTTACAGTCATTATTACCTCTTTATTGGTGCACATTTTATTCCATAATATTGCAGTTTTGATGCTGTTTTATGTCTGATGCTTCTGTTAGATTACGTGTGGAAGAATGTTGTTAAGTTTCTTCTTCACTTATGTGTTTTGGAAATTCTGTACAGAAGATCTGTAATAGCGCCCCCTACCATATAACAATGAAAACACGGATTCTATGAGCACAAGTATATCTTAAATATATTTAGACTTTTTCTAAGTATAAGTCAAGTATACTTAAATGTCATTTTAAGTATATTTTGAGAAGTACATAAAGCCCATTTCTGAGAAGTACATAAAGAGTCAACTAAAAGTATACTTTCCTATTTTTTAGTTTAAAAGAAGTATACTAATAGCACACCTGAATAAATTTCTTTTTCATAAGGTAAGCAGATTACTCGCAAAAAAAAACCTCCCACAGATGGTGTTTTCTGTCCATATCAAGTCTTATATTGACGTAACAAAGTGGTTAGGTCTAAGTGTGTGAGTTTTTAAAATCAGTCTTCACCTTAACACATGCTGAACACACACAAACACAAGAGGCAGGATTAATCACATGAACCAATCACAGCCAATCATAACCAGTCATATGCAATCATATTACGTGACTTTCATTCTCAATTACCCCCCACCAAACTCACTGCACGCTTTAGGGGGTATGTTAAAACTCGATGGGCTCAGGGGAGACGAGAGAGACGCAGACTTTTTAATTTTTTGTAATATTGGTGTTTTATTTTTGTACTACAATTTTTTTTCTCATCCAATATTTTGGATGGAAAAAAACGCACCTGCTTTGCGCAGACTTTAACAATTTAAAATCTAAAATGTATCTCAACTTTGTTTCAGTTGTCTCTTCTAAATAATCTGAGGAAACAATTGAATTCATATTAAGATCTCTGAGCACATTTTGAGACACTGTTCCATAGCCGTAAATCACGGGGTTGTCCCCCCTTAAAAATGTCATTACAAGCAACTCTGTGTATAGTAAATAATGTAATGGACATATACTTAAAATAATTGTGTAAGTAGTAAAACAATATAAATGCAAAAAAACATTTTAATTTCAGAAATGCTTTGAGTCCCCCCTCCCTTGCCTCACAGTGGTTTGGTCCAATGCCTGCTTTCCCCCTTTACCGATACAATACACACAAGTCCGATTGGAGAGAGCAAAGTTTTTAAGTAGTTATGTGTAAGTGACTAGGCCATTTTATTTATTTTAAACATCGGGTGAAGTGATTCTTTCTCTTTAATACGGATGATGTTGGATCATTAATAAATTAGTCATGACAAAAAAATGAAGATATCCGATGTATTTTTCAATAAGCTTAGCTTAGCTTGTCACTCACTACAGCTAACATGGCGATATGCTTGTGTGTGAACTGATATTAGTAAACCTAATATTATAAACCTACCGATGTATTGGGTTTTGCGTGTGCAGATCAGTGTGCTTGCTGCGGTTTAATAACTAAACAAGAGACGTGCTCAGTCCCAGAAGAAACCTAAATATGTGTTACTGTGTCCCCTTCCAAAATTGCTCTTGAGAAATTTTATGTTTATTGTCCCCCCCTACTGTTTGATGAAATTTACGCCCTTGCACTGTTGAGATCAGGAGGTCATGAGAAACATCTGCAAAGCATGATTCTTTACAGTTACATTTATTCATTTAACAAAGAATACAATAAAGGAACATACACAATTTATCAGAAAACCAACAATATGTATAATATACAATCTTAAAGTAGAGTTTTTTATTTACTTGTGGAAGAGGTTAGTCTTCAGCTGTTGCAAATTCCAACATTACCTACATAGTTCAATAATTTAGTTTCCTAAAACCATAATTTAAATGAAACTCATTGCAATCTTGCGTGGTTGTAACTACAGCTTTCGACTTGTTGGAAGCATAGTTTGTTAATGTGGCCTTAAATAAATCATGTAATCAGTAAGAAAGCCAACATGCGGTACAGTTGCAGTGAGGAACGTGAAGAGTAAAGGTTATGGAACAACAAGGCTCCCTTTGTTCAGACAATAACTGGCATTTGTAGGAATGGAATTTCCTCTCCATTTGTTCTCCTTGCTAGGACAGAAAACTAAAGTATCAAAGGGAAATTTTGAAATTCTTTCTTATGGGAAACTCTTTTTATTGACTTGTGTTGTAAACGTTTCTGTATAACATTACTACTTAACACTTTTACACTGATCTAATCTTTAATCTCAATGTTTTAAATTTAACAACAAATACTGAATTGTTGTCTTAATGGCATTGTTGACTTCATAAATGCACATACCGTCACAATCTGATAATATGCTTTCAAAGACTGTTCATTATTGTGAATATGAGTGATACGTCATTATGCGATTGATGGTCATTGTCGTATCACCTAACACTGATATAAAGACACTGGAATTCTCATGTTTCAGATGTTTGATTTATTCTGTCACTGCTTTCTCACGTTTCCTTTTATCAGTTCAGGACATCCTGTGAACTCAGACATTTGATATCATCCATTGTGGTGTATTATTTTATTATCACTAAATCACTGCTGCATGCAGAGACATAGCCACCCAAGAGCATGCAAAAACTGATCTTCTAGAAAGCAAGAAAAGTCAGAATTCTTCCCGACTGTGTGTGTGTGTGTGTGTGAGAACTCTTCAAGGGTTATTGAGCTCTCGGGTATCCCTTCTCCTCTGGCTCAGACTTGCCTCAAGATTCTCATTTTTCAAACCGACACAAACATAAAGAAACAGCCGTAGCAAATGTGTTTGTGAATGTACTACATATCCCAAATCACCCTGTTTTTAATGTTGTGAGTTTTTTAAAAAAACAATTGAATGCAGAGATCATTTTAAGACAAATATTACATTTTTTTACAAATCAAAGGAAATATATATCTTGTATAACAATTAAGCATAAAATTTAGGATTTTTTACATTGACATGTAAGCTCATTTTCTTTTATATTCTCATTACTCATAACTTAAAGGATTAGTTTACTTCCAGAATAAAAAAAATCTTGATCATTTACTCACCCTCATAATATTTTGCTTTCTGACAAATTGTGTATGTTCCTTTATTGTAAGTTGTCTGTTCTTTGTTAAATAAATAAATGTAACTGTTTGAGGAAACCATTCCAGGATTTTCTCCATATAGTTGAAGGCCCAAATTGTCGCTCTTTGTCTGTATTCCCTGGTTAAAAAGGTAAGGTAGGACGATTAATCATTTCCTCCTCCAACTTCAGAATTGTCCGACATTATTGTTTTGCCTTTTCTTTAAAGGGTGTTGGACATGCTTTGCATGTTCCCTTTGTGCAAAGTGAAAAATGACAGATTGTTTCACTAGATAAGACCCTCATTCCTCGGCTGGGATCGTGTAGAGCCCTTTGAAGCTGCACTGAAATTGCAATTTGGATCTTTAATCCATTGGCTCCCACTGAAGCCCAATATATGGAGAAAAATCCTGGAATGTTTTCCTCAAAAACCTTACATTCTGAGGTGTAAATGACTGATGTTTATATTAGGTTTAGCCATTTGAACTTTGCACCAAATATTGCACTAGTTGTAATCCGGTGTTAAATTTTTGAGACATGTCTTCTGTTCACAGGGACATGCTGCTCGAGGGGGGCTCTGCAGTGGACGCAGCCATCGCAGCTCTTCTCTGCACTAGTTTGGTCAACCCACAGAGCATGGGCTTGGGTGGAGGATCCATCTTTACCATTATGGACAAAACAGGTATGTCTATGTATATGCATAAAAACCACTATACAAGTAAATGGAATGAGCATATTACAGTTATTTGTTTTGGCCTTATGTTCAAGATAATGCAAAGTCTCATTTTCAACCAACATATCTTTATTCCCCTCTACGAGAACACGTCATTCACTTTATTTTGACTATGACTCATCATTCTACAAGTATGATCCAGTACTTATTAGTACAGCTGATTTGAGTTTCTCTAGAAATGTTATGGAAGGGTGGATTGACCTGTTAGTTTATATTTTAAACAGTGTTCCTTAAAGAGACAGAGAAAAATATGAGAATAGAGAACGCTGTTTTGAAATATATTATCTGCATAAACCCAACATTTTAAGGACTCCTCTGTTTTTCCAAGGCAAAGTGAAAATCATCAGCTCAAGAGAAACAGTCCCAAAAGGTGTCCAAGCGGATCTGCTGAGCAAGTGTCCGGAAAGCGAAAAATTGATTAAAGGTAAACCTCTTCCACGTGAAAACAGGGTAAACTATCCCTCATTAGCATCTCATTTAGACAGGTTCAAGGGTTATTTCACCCACTCTTGTGAACGCGCGTCCACAAGTGACGCAGTAGAGACGAAAATGTGGAATAAAGTTGCTATTTTTGTTGGGGTTTTTTTTGCACACAAAAAGTATTCTCGTAGCTTCATAAAAGTACAGTTGAACCACTGATGTCACATGGACTACTTTACTTTTCTGAGCCTTGAACATGGTGGTATCCTTGCTGTCTATGGGAGGGTCAGAGACCTCTCGGATTTCATCAGAAATATCTTAAATTGTGTTCTGAAGATGAACAAAGGTCCTACGGGTTTGGAACAACATGAGTAATTAATGACAGAATTTTTGGGTGAACTAACCCTTTCACTGTAGAAACATTATTTCCTTTCTTCCATTAAAAGCAATGGTGTCTTTTTTGCAGTTCAGCTGTAAACAGTTGAGGTCAAATGTTTTCATCCCCCTTTCAGAATCAATAAAAATGTTAATTATTGTACCAAAATATTTTTTTAGTACTGACCTGAATAAGATATTTCACATAAAAGATGTTTACATATAATCCACAAGAGAAAATAATAGCTGAGTTTATAAAAATGACCCAGTTTAAAAGTTTACATCTCCTTGATTCTTAATACTGTGTTGTTACCTGAATGATCCACAGCTGTTTTTTTTTTGTTCATTGATAGTTGTTCATAAGTCCCTTGTATGTCCTGAACAGTTAAACTGCCTGCTGTTCTTCAGAAAGGACCTTTAGGTCCCAAATTTGTTTGTATATTTGAACCCTTTCCTACAATGACTGTATGATTTTGAGATCATCTTTTCACACTGAGGACAACTGAGAGACTCATATGCAACTATTACAGAAGGTTCAAAAGCTCACTGATGCTCCAGAAGGAAAAACCCTGCATTAAGCTGGGGGTAAAAACTTTTGAACAGAATGGTGTAGGGTACACCTTAAGAAAAAAATCTGCTATTCACTGCGCCTAAAATGTATAATTGCAGAAAAAAATATACATGTCGTATTGAACATTAATGGAGCAACAGATTTTGCGTGAAAATAAATCATTCAAGTCATTTATTTTGTTTAAATATCTTATAAATGTACAAAGTGGCAAGGGGACCTTTTACCCCACACATGGGGTAAAAGGCACACGGTATTGATACCAATACTTTAGCTAAAATAATGATTTTTTAAATAATGCCTAAGTTAAAACTTGTTCAAAACAATTACTTTAGCAAAGTTTGTACTATTTTCTGCTTATTTAATTTTATTTAAAAATAAAAGAATTATTTTTTGTTCAATAAATATACTATCATTAAAATGTTAAAATAAAAAATATATTTTAAAATACAGAAACAAAGTCATTTTAATAAGTAAAGATTCTGAAAGCACTGAAGGAGATCCAATAATAATTGAATATATATTTACAGTACCAACAACAATTTATATTTTATTATATGATATGATTAATATCATGTTTTTAAATATGATGGTTTCATTCTAAACATGGTGATTATCTCTAATATGGACACCCAACATGATATATGATATTTACCATCTGAATCTAACCATGTCATGTCAACAAATGGACAAGTCAGCCTTCTGTTAATTGTCATGTTAATTACTGTGCGCCTTTAGCCCCAATAGCAGGGGCGCTTTTTACCCCAGATACCATACTTTTACATATTCTTTCATTATTTAAAAACTGTTACTTTAATTATCTTAAACAAAACTGAAAATCATAAAGAAGACCTTTGTCTCAAAATATATGCATTCATTTTAGCAATTCTCATTTGCTACTTAAATCTACAACATTTTAAAGGGGTCATCGGATGCCCATTTTCCACAAGTTGATGATTCTTTAGGGTCTTAATGAAAAGTCTTTAATATACTTTGGTTAAAAATTCTCAATGGTAGTGTAAAACAACACCCTTTTTACCTTGCCAAAATCAGCTTTGCAAAAGTCATCTCATTTTGGTGGGGGCAGCTTTAAATGTTAATGAGCTCTGCTCGCCCCGCCCCTCTCTTCTGTGGAGCGACGAGCCTGTTTACTTTAGCCCATTAGCCGCGTTTTGCCGCTAAACTTGCTAACTAGCACATTATTAGGAAAGGCAATCGTAAAGATTCATAAAAAAACCTTATACTTACTTCTGCTGTAAGTGAAGCTGGATCACGAATGATTTGCAGGAATATAGACGGATATATGTAGATCGGGAGGTGCATTCCCTTCACAAACAAATGTAATCCACTGCATCTTCAGCGGCTCAGATGTCGGGAGTAAATGACAACCACTACGTTCATTATTTCATCCAGCAACACAACACCTCAATCGCTCAATTCTTGTCTAACTTACATCTCTGCTCCGGCATCAAAACACGGAGGCTGGACTGTTACAGTTGCTCTTAGGTAAGACGCCACAACATCAGGCATCTGAGAACGGCTCGATTTGAAAAAGGGACTATTATTTTTACAGATTAATTAAAAACCACTGCATGGATTTTTATCATTATAGGGTAGATGTGTACATATACTGCCAACACACATTAATGTTCAAACAACATGTAAAAGTGAACTTAGCATCTGATGACCCCTTTAAAAAACCTCAAATATTAGATCAAGTAAGCACAGAATCGACTTTGTGCTGCTGCGCGTGATCGCGTCAAGGATCAAACAAATATTTACATACATCTTGAAAAGTGGATGTTTTGGAATTGCTACGCCACATTTTTGTGCCATCTAGTGGTTTAGAGGAAAATAATATCAAAGGCGCATTTTACCCCTTGTGGACTATATGTAAACATTTTTATGTTAAGTATCTTATTCAGGTCAGTACTAAATAAACAATAACATCCATTTTGTATGATCCCTCTTATTTTGGTAAAATAAATAACAGGGGATCATCTGAAAGGTGGATGTAAATTTTTGACCTCAACTGTAAATCACTTTCCTTGCATGAAACAAGCTAGGACATTCTGCTTTTGTCTTTTACGGAAGAAGAAGAAAATAAACGGCATGAGAAACCAATGACACATTTCCATAAAAATGCTGTTTGGAAATATACAAAGTACAATGGGACATTATGCATAGGATAGGGGAATTTTGTCTTAAGGGGAATTATGTACTTAAGTGGACTTGTTTTGCTTGTTTCTTATTCTGAAATGTACTTCCTGGACAGTAAAAATGTCATTTTGACTGATTATTGTCACTATTGCCAAACATATTTACCTATGCCAGACTCGGGTAAATTCTGCTGTTGACAAATTATGTATAGTTGCCTACATTTTCAAACGCTGTTCATGCTTAAAAATGAAACTGCCTAGATAAAAGAGATTTCTTTTTTTCTAAAAGCAGAAGTTTATGTAATTTGGAAAAGAACGAAACTCATTGTGTTGTTCTTTGTAATGCAATAACGTCCACTGAAAACAAAACGAAAGCTTTTTGTAGCTGGAAGTAATCTGATTTGGCAGCGCATACAGTGTTTGTTTAAAAGTGCTCTTCTCTTGTTTTAGACCAGTATTACTCAAGACTTTAAATGTGTCTTTCTTTATTGTTCATACTTACGGTTAGGGATTTAAATAGTTGCCTAACCCTAATATTAAACAGCCTAGCAACACCCTGACAAACACACACACAACATCCCACACAGAGTTGTGGCAGCACATTTTGCTTGGGCAAGCTTTATATAGATCTTCAGAAAATTAAAAAAAAAGTTTCAGTGTTTTTCAGAAAGTATGACACATACAATATCTATTATTATTGTATTTAATTGATCTAAAATTCAGTAAAAGCAGTAATATAGTGAAATATTATTACAATATTAAAATAACTGTTTTTGGTTTATTCGCACCTCACAGGAAGTGAGTGGATAGGTGTACCAGGAGAACTCCGCGGCTATGAAAAAGCTCACCAGTTGTATGGAAAGCTGCCCTGGGCAAAACTATTCGAGCCCTCCATCAAGCTGGCACGAGAGGGCTTCCCCATGCCAGCCTACCTCGCCAATTTCTTGCAGCATGATTTAATTAAAAACCTGATGAACGACACTGAACTCTGGTAATGTATCTACTCCAAACAAACACATACACGCTATCTTGTACATCACTGTTTGTTATGACTGCCATCTTAATGTAATAGTTTATTTTAGGCACAAGCATGATGAACCTTGACGAGCATTCCTAAAGATCAATGTCAAAAAAGTAGGTTATGACTTAGCCACAGGCTAACTGCAGGAAATATAAGACCTCCCTCATTGTTGGGTAATAAGAAACTTTGTACAGCATGAATTGTACAGCATGAATTGATCCTATCTCCAGTTTTTTTATTAAATACCATTTGGTTTGCTGTAAAACATAATTTGCTGAATTATATACTGTAACTTGCTACATATGTATGTATATACAGTATATGTGACCCTGGACCACAAAACCATAAGGGTCATAAGGGTCAATTTTTTGAAATTGAGATACATCATCTGAAAGCTGAATAAGCTTTCAGTTGTTTGTTAGGATAGGGCAATATTTGGCCGAGATACAACAATCTTGAGGGTGCAAAAACATCAAAATACTGAGAAAATCGCCCTTAAAGTTGTTCAAATGAAGTTCTTAGCAATGCATATTACTAATGAAAAATTGAGTTTTGATGTATTTACGGTAGCAAAGTTACAAAATATCTTGGAACGTGATTTTTACTTAATATTCTAATGATTTTTGGCTTAAAAGAAAAAGTATGCTGTATGCTGGTCATGCAAGGACTGGGATGTTTTCAGCTTCCAGGAATTGTGTACAGATCCTTGCAACATGGGGCCGTGCATTATCATGCTGCAACATGAGGTGCTGGTTGTGGATGAATGGCACAACAATGGGCCTCAGGATCTTGTCACGGCATCTCTGTGCATTCGAAATGCCATTAATAAAATGCACCTGTGTTCGTTGTCCATAACATACGCCTGCCCATACCATAACCCCACCGCCACCATGGGCCACTCGATCCACAACATTGACATCAGCAAACCGCTCACCCACACGACGCCATACACGCTGTCTGCCATCTGCCCTGTACAGTGAAAACCGGGATTCATCCGTGAAGAGAACACCTCTCCAAAGTACGACGAGCATGCAGATGAGCTTCCCTGAGACGGTTTCTGACAGCATGTGCAGAAATTCTTTGGTTATGCAAACCGATTGTTGCAGCAGATGTCCAGGTGGCTGGTCTCAGACGATCTTGGAGGTGAAGATGCTGGATGTGGAGGACCTGGGCTGGTGTGGTTACATGTGGCCTGTGGTTGTGAGGCCAGTTAGATGGACTGCCAAATTCTCTGAAACGCCTTTGGGGATGGCTTATGGTAGAGAAATGAACATTCAATTCATGGGCAACAGCTCTGGTGGACATTCCTGCAGTCAGCATGCCAGTTGACTCTATGCACGATTACTTCCGCGTTTGGTCTCAGTTCGCTCAGTTACATCCGGTGCAGCACCGGAAGCCGTTTTCGCTATTGGCGATAACTGTGTGAAAATAACGCAGGAGAGGATGACATACTACACTCGCTGTTTAAAAGAGCTTCCGTGGATAACTGTGAATGACATTAATCGTATCGTGAGGCAGTCAGCTTAACAGTAAGAAAGAGAAGAGCTTCAAATGATATATTTCGAGTTACATCGACAATTTTGAGGCTGAATATTCTCGTGCTATAATGTTATACGAATATCGATTCTAGCCATCTCCGTTTCTCACAGTTTATATATGTCTTTGCATTATTTGTATTTATTTATTTATCTATCTATCTAGTTACATTTTATATTTTTTATATTTTTTATATATTGTATTTTTTTTATTAATATACATTTTGGATTTTACTTTATAAACATTACTAACTATAAGTAATATCTCAGTTTCTAGTAAGGATCAGGTGACAGGAGAGATCTGCGTGAGGGCGACATGTTTCAGGTCGATGAGGAAGTCAGAGAAGCCACATAGTTTGGGAGTAGGAGGACACAATCAAGAGTTTAGCTAAGCAAAGTTAACGTTTTAAATAGAGATGCACCAATCAACCTGTGTTGTGCCAGATGTTGCTTGTGCAGCCTGCGTTGCCACAGCAGAACTGTTTTGTGTCTCCGAGCAACACAACGGTGCTTCATTACTGAATGAATCCACGTTTTTTAACGAATCAAGTGAGTCATTGATTCAGTAATCCATTCATAAAGGCAGTTGCTTGCCTCATTTCTGAATGAATCAGCTGTTTGAACGAATCTGTTGAACTCACTTATTCAAACAGCTATTCGCTGCCACCTACTGGTTTGGTTTAGTTATGTTTATATGTTTAGTTTTTACTGCAGTACAATTGTTCAAAGTTATTTATATTTATATGTTTACATTACTGCAGTGCATTTGTTCAAAGTTATATATATATATATATATATATTTACATGTTTACAGTACTGTATTGAAACTGTTCAATGTTTATTATATTTAAAAGTTTACATTCCTGCAGTGCAGGCAACATTGTATAAAATATACATGTTTCTATTATTTATTACGAAAATAAATCTAAAATCATCAATCTCCAACAAATGTTATCTTGTCTTTAATCCTTTGCCCAAGCTTTCACTAATGGCCCATTCTGATAATTACTATAATGTATAACTATATAATACTATATGTAATACTTAAATTATAAATCGCTGTCAAATTAATCTTTTGAAAGAGTTTTGCCTCTAGTATACTTTGCTATAGAATGCGCTATGCGGAAGTAAATAGGCTGACCGAGATTCTACCGGAAATACGTCAGCAGCGTCCGTGCATAGAGTCTGTTGCACGCTCCCTCAAAACTTGCAACATCTGTGGCATTGTGCTGTGTGATAAAACTGCACATTTAAGAGTGGCATTTTATTGTGGCCAGCCTAAGGCACACCTGTGCAATAATCATGCTGTCTAATCAGCATCTTGATATGCCACACCTGTGAGGTGGATGGATTATCTCGTCAAAGGAGAAGATAACGCAGATTTAGACAGATTCGTGAACAATATTTGAGAGAAACAGGCCTTTTGTGTACATAGAAAAAGTCTTAGATCTTTGAGTTCAGCTTATGAAAAATGGGGCAAAAACAAAAGTGTTGCGTTTATAATTTTGGTCAGTGTATATAATAATGTTTAGCAAGGACACATTAAATTCATCAAAAGTTTCAGTGAAGAATATATGTATAGTCATTTATTAAAGATTTCTATTTAAAATAAATGCTGTTTTAACTTTGTAATCATCAAATAATTATGGAAAAGACTATTTAAGAATATTAAACAGCACTAAATTCTGCATTTGAAGCACAGGAATAAATTTCATTTTAAAATCTCATAAAATGTAAAAGTAGTGGGCAATATTATTGTTTTTTACTGTATTTTTGCTCAAATTAATGCAGCTCTGGTGAGCCTTGAGTCTTACTTCAAAAACATTTTTTATATAAATATAAATTAGATAAATAATAAATATTATATAAACATCTCAGTGAAATTTATGGATACATTTTTTAATATTTTTTTTTATCTTACGATTCTGACTTTTTTCAAGTGTACATCTCATAATACTGACTTTTTTCTCGGAATTGCATGATACAAACTTGCAATTCTGACTTTTTTCTCAGAATTGCATGATATAAACTCACAATTGCAAGTTATAAAGTCCAGTTCTGAGGGTCCAGTTCTCAGAATTGCAAGTTTAGTCGGCACTGTTAGATCAAGTCCCCACGCCAAGACAATAATTGGGATCTAGCCCCGGACGCCAGATCCCGTCAGAAAATATCAGTTTTTCCAGTAACAGAACAACTAGTCAATGGAGCTGTCAGTACCCAAACCGCGTTAACAGCAGGTCTTGTCTGGTATTCAAAAATACCCAAAACGACTGTTAAACAGTTTCCTGTCAGTCAAGGAGTTGACCGATGGAAGCCAAAAAAGAGCAGAAGCAGGAGACGAAGTGATGATGATAAAAGGTATAACAGAATTTATTGAACAGTCTTATTTGCGTATGTCTCAATGTTCAGACTTCGTTCAACAGTTCAACAAAAAAACAATGATATTTCATATACAACGATATAAACAATGACACATACCAGCGTTAGTTGGGGGAGCGTGTCTAATATTGGATGATGGCCTGAATGTGAAAGGCCTTGTGACAGTCAAACGTCTGATAAGACGAATCAACACTTTTATAGCAATGTATAAGAGCAAAATGATATTTAAAGCTGAAACTGCCACTACTTCAGGTGCCTTTAAATGATTCCAAAGTGGTCCTGGTATTGATTTAAACCATGTGTCCCAATCAGATGAGAAAAGGCCATTATCTTCATTAAGTTTAGTTACTTGCTCATGCAGGACCTTAGCTAAATTATGGACTGCTTTTCTAGTATTGTCTGGAATGTACGAGCAACATTCAGCTGCAATCACCTTACAAGTCCCGCCCTGGGAGGCTAAGATTATATCAAGAGCCATTCAATTTTGCAAAACAACCTTTCTCATTGCGTGTACTTCGTCTAAAATATTAGCAATAGAAATTATTGTGATACTGGCTGTAGCCTCAAATGCTTCATGCAATGCTTGTAATTCATTCTGTAAATCAGTCACTCCTAAGAATGGAATAAATCTTCCTAACCATTTTTCAGTCTCAGAAATTGAACGTTTAGTATGTGTCATGATCAAATTATGTTTCACATAATCCTCTGACACTACTCGCATTGCCGGTAAGAGGTAGGCCAAAAAACATCTACCTACCCATCCCTTAGGAAGGAATGGATAAGCTTTGTTACCACAGACAAAGTGTGTACCATTAAGAGCAATAAGTGTTTCATTTGTCATTATCAGAAGAGTTTGGCACATTTGGAAAATTGGAGAGGCACCTTTAGCTTGGAATTAGTTGAACCATTCCCTTCTATGCACCAGGAAGAATTCCCCTCGAATATTACACTGAGAGCAAACTGATGACTAGATTTAGTACTGTTGTATGTTGGCAAATACCACAAATTAAAAATGGGATGAGAACAATTTCTGTAGTGACACACACTGTTTGTAAATAGCCATCTGCTTTCCCATGGATAATCAACAACTTTAAAAACACATCTGTAAGGATTTGACATTATCAGTGGTTCCATGATTGTGCACTTGGCACCAGCTTCACCTTGTGATTTGGTACAATTGGAATCTCCAAAAAGCATTGTGAAAACATACTCTTTACCACCCTTTATTGCCAGTGCTTTGGCTTTTTCTAACTTTAATATCTCTGGCCATTTGTCACTTTTAGTGTCTCTTTGCTGTCTCAGCAAAATGGCATAGTAAACTCTAAACAGGTTATCTGGAAGGGTTGCAATTTTGATACCAGAACCATCAATTGGAGCGCACCATTCAGAGTGTTCAATGACAGAGGTGTCAATTACCAAATCAGTTAATATGTTGCCAATTTTACCCATGTTACTTTGTTCACTTATGGAGATCAAATCAGACAGTGGTAATGGATGTGCATCCAGAGGTCATGATGTAGATGATTCGGGAAGAGATTGACATACCCAACAACTGGAAATATTAAGCGCCTTAGCATATGTTTGCGCTAAGGTTAAAGCCAAATTAAGATTACTGTGAGATTCAAACCATGGATGGAATAATGGATCTGAATTATGGATCAGAAGGAAACCAATATAGCAAAGAACAACATCATGCTCATGTTAGTTTGGTTCATACCCTTCAGTGTAATAATTAAAAATGAACCACTGGCCTGGTTTTAACCTAGACTCTGGGGAAAACCTTGTAAGACAGTTATGTGGTTTAAATTTCAATACCCCTGTATATGTGTTGATTGAGGGCCAAAACAGATATTGAGTGCATACAGTTAGAGTCCAGCTTGGTCGATTTTCAGGATGGTGTATCCATGAATCATCCCGAACAGATGTAAAACGCACAGCTAATATAGCTTTGTCATGTGACAACACTTGCAACTGTTCCAGTTGCGACTCATGAAGCGGAATGACGACACCCAACCGGAATTCACGAACTCTTGCCAGTTTGTTCTTCCGGCAGAATCTGGAGGCTGGAAATGTAGCGAAGTTCCAGCTATTCTGTCTGTTGGTGCTTGTCGCCAAGGAGAGTCCTCAGTATGATAAGGCTGGAATCTTTCAGCGAAGTTCTTGAAGGCCGCTGACTTAAATCTGCGAAAATATTAAACACAAAAATGGAAAACAAGAGAGCTTCATGGCCATAAAAACAACTTGTTTAAAACAATTTCATTTTGTTTTGAGTCTCATAAGATTATCAGGCGACTAGACTACAGTTGGTGTAAGCTACCCATGAGTCCCCACCCACCTTATCTTCATCATGAGGGTGGCCCCCAAGTCACTAATAGACAAGGTTTTTCCTCATGACTCCATCCTACAGTGTTTCGCCAGGTTGTTTAAGATTTGGAAGTATGAGCTAATTTACAGTGACTAATATGTGAGTTACACCTAGCAACTTTACTGCTGAAAGGGTAACTAATAACATCGACATTGGTCTGCCTGTGATTACTTCAAAAGGGCTTAGCCCAGTTTCTTTGTTGGCTGATGAACGGATACTACACAGAACCAACGGAAGGGCATCCACCCACGTTAGTCCTGTCGTTCCGTATTTAGCCAGTCGTGTTTTTAGAGTGCGAATGATTCTTTCAACCATGCTTGACGCCTGAGGATGCCCTGGACAATGGAATTGCCATTGAATCCCCAGAAGTCTACAGACTTCCTGACATACCTGACCAGTAAAGTGTGTGCCCTAATCAGAATCAATAGTGTGTGGCATTCCCTATCTGGGAATGAATTCTCGAGCCAGTACTTTAGCTGTAAAGGCAGCAGTGCCTTTCTTTGTGGGGAAAGCTTCCACCCACCTTGAGAACTTGTCAACTATAACTAAAACATCTTGATAACCCTTGCATTTAGGTAGAGTTATAAAATCACATTGCAATTCACGAAACGGCCCTGAGGGTGCAGGTGTTCTGTTTGCAAATGATGGAGTTGGGGGTGCCGAATTGTGTTTTTGTATGTCACACATCCGCGAACCACTTCTTCCGCGTGTTTTCTAAAACCCCTCATCCACCAAATTGTGTTAAAACATGAACACATTTGAAAAACGCCTAAGTGTCCGACACTGTGTATCTGTGTGGCCAAATAAGGAATCAAGGCTTTTGGAGCTACGATTCGCTGTTAAAATCTCCAAATTTTGTCATTTGCCAATTTGCAACCATTTTCAATCCATTCCCACACTACAAATTTTAACAGGTGAATTTAACTCCCTCAGAGTTAAAATTAACACTTATCCAGTGTATATATGGATACCACTGGTAAAGTGTTAAACTAACACTTTTGAAAGTGTTGACATTTTTAACACCGTGACAGTGTTACTAATAAACTCTTAAAATGTAAAATATTAACACCAGAACGGATGATGAAAACACCAAAGTTGGTGTTCAAATTTAGCACTCATGGAGTAACTGGTCAACACAATACCAGTGTTCAGGTGAAAATATAAAAAAATAAACCCACAAAACAATACATGTTTACATTTATTTATTTTTTTAAAACACATTTAGTGTTTTCAATACATGTTTTTTACATGTTCTCACAACATCTAAAACATCATAATGTCAAGGCAAATCAATGCAAAGGCACAAAATACATATTCTTATTTGGTCCATGTGCTCTTAATGTTTTAAGGTTTATAATGCTTACATTTATCAGCTTTAACAACAGTCTTTGCTTTGTTTTCAGCATGACAAGATGTGTTTCTCTGCTGTTTTCAGCCAAGCAAGATATCCACTCCCACTTGGAGCATTTCAAAAGTGCTCCTGTAAAACTGGAAAACTAAATAACAAAAACATAAAAAACAGGATAATTTCACATCCATTTTTTATAGCATTTTTTTACAATGCAGATTGTATCAATGCAACTTTACAGTATTAAACAGGGAAATAGTGTGTTGAAATCTAGGCTGCAACAAAGTCAGATTGAGCAGAGGTCTTGTGCCAATGGGTGTGTAGTTGATGAGGTGTTCCCAGGGGATCTGTCTCTGGGGCTCATGTAGTTGTCATGGTCTCCGCTGACATTCAGGGCTGTAGAGGTCATCTCTAGGTACTGATCCACCATCTGGACTGGATACGGACTGGATCCAGGGAACTGCAGTGACCATCTGATCTGGATTCAGTCTGGATCTGGGTGGCTACGGTGACCTCGAAATAAGAACAAAACAGACTAATATTAGCGTAGATGCCGTTCTTTCTTACAATGTAACAAGTACATCATGTGTTCAGGGATGTGTTCCCAGTTTTGGCTGACCCAATTAATGCAGCCTAACAATCCTTTAACGGATTTGAATTCTATAAATGTGTAAGTGTATTACATAAAAGCCAGATTAAAGAGATGGGTCTTTAATGTAGATTTAAACTGACAAGATTGAAGGCCAGAGTCGATAATACCCAGAATATCAAAATCAACTGTGGGCGGCAGATCCTTTTCTTATTTAGCTCCCAAACTCAGGAATAATCTACCTCCTACTGTTCGGGAGGCAGACTGAATATGGATAACTTTGTTCAGGGCATTTTTTTAATCTCCTTTTGTGGTCCAAAAAAGAAAGAAAGGCATATGGCGTTAGAGCAACACAAGGCCAAGGCTAAGTAAATGTTGACTCAATTTTCATTTTTGGGTGACCTACCGCTTTAAGAAATATCATTTAATTCACTGTAAATGTATGTATATATATTGTAAAAAGAAAGTCAGTCTTACTGGAAAATTAGTCTTTTAACAACAGAAACGAAGTCATAATTCCAAGTGCGTACTGATCTCTCTCTGCATTGAGGTTGGACTCCTGTCAAAATAATGCACATAAATGGGACAGCACATAAATAAATGGAAGCATACCAAAAACTTACATTTGATACATTTTTTAGAAGGAGATCAGACTTTTTATCATTATTGTTTAATAATCAAAAAATTAAGCATGACAATCAACAATTTTAAAATATGCAATTGTGGCTTACCCTTGTCTCTGGTATGTGTCCTAACAAAGCTCTTCTCATCCCACTTAATGTAATGGTGACTTCATACTCTTCAAGCACATCAGCTCCCAAGTGAAAGAATATCTCTCTTGGAAAAGGTTTAGAAGTGCACAACAGATAAATATAGCTATAAATCCATATGATGTTATAAAACATATTTTAAATTAGGTAAAACACTTACTTCTTACGTTTTCCTGTTAAAAGCGACCTCTGCATCTGCACTGCATAACAATTCAAATCTGTGAGAAACATTTAGGCTCGTTTAGGCGCATACAGCATACAAATATCTTCATAAAGTAATATTATCCTATATAATACATAATGTAAATGAGGTAAAACACTTACTTTAGGTGTTTTCCTTGATAAAACCAACTTCCCCATCCGCATCGTGAGTGAAAGAAAATATCTCTGTAAAACAAAAGTTTAGGAGTGCACAACACAGAAATGTCACTATTAATCAATGTTATGTTATAAAATACATATATTAAATAGGGTAAAACACTTACCCCTTAAGTTTCCCTATTAAAAGCGGCCTCCGCGTCAGCTCCGCATTGCAATTCAAATCTGTGAGAAACGTTTAGGCGCGAACAGCATAACGTTATAAATATCGTCATAACGTAATATTATCTTACAAAATACATATCGCAACTTAGATAAAACACTTACTTTCAGTGTTTTCCTTGATAAAACTTGTCTCCTCTGCATCGTGAGTGAAAGAAAATATCTCTCTGAGAAAAAGTTTAGGAGTACACAGGACTCTGGTCTGTTCCGCATCGCGAGTGGATATAAATGTCTTTGAGAAAATTTTAGCCACATACAGCACATAAATATCGTTATTAAACGATATGACATAACAAAACACATTTTGTTATTAAGATTAAACGCTGTATTTCGCTGTTTCCCGTCCTCATTATGCTCCGCATCGCGAGCAAAGAAAATGGCGTCTGTAAAAAATATTTCAGATGGGTGAGGCGTGCACACGAGCAAATGTCCCGGATGTGACTGATAACACTCAACAGTGTTAATAAGGGTAACTCTGCGTATTTACACCGGCCAGAGGACGCTGTTTACACTAGCTAGTGTTAATCCTCTCAAATTCAACACCACAAGTTTAACTCCTTACTCTAAAAGTCCTTAACACCAGGATTTTAACACTGGAGATTTTGTTGTGCATTTCTCCTCTCTGGAGCATTGATCCTGTATCTCGGCTATGTCTTTGAGCTGTGAGTAGTGCGTCACACGCAGATGACATGTTTGAACAGTAGGAGTTTCTGTCGTTCTTGCAGCAGCAACCGCAGCTGCCTGGTCAGCAAGGGTATTTCCTTTAACCTCACTTGAACCTCCCCTCAGGTGGGCTTTCACCTTCAGCACCGCAACCTGTTTTGGAAGCTGCAGAGCTTTCAGGATTTCCTCCACCTCCCGACCATTCTTAATGGGGGTTCCTGCAGATGTGAGGAAACCTCTCTGCTGCCAACCTGCTCGGAAGTCATGCACAGCACCAAAGGCATAACGAGAGTCAGTATAGATGTTAGCCGTTTTATTTTCAGCCAATTCACATGCTTTTGCGAGCGCGATCAATTCAGCTTGCTGAGCTGATGTTCCCGGTGATAGGGCACCAGAAGCTAAAACTTCTGAGTCTGTGGTTACTGCCCAACCTGCTTTGCATTCCCCTTTGTTCACAAAAGATGAACCATCAGTGTATAGAATCAAATCAGGATTTAGAAGTGGCAAATTATCTAAGTGTTCATCCACACTTAACATTTGTACAATCTCTACACAGTCATGGCTGTCGGGAATTGCTTCAGATGGAGCAAGCAATGTAGCTGGATTTGATGGAGTGGCTTTTTCAATAGTTCTGTTTGGCATCTCTAGTGCAGTGGGCCATTTGATCCATCTAGGAAGTGTTACACGTGTTTCACAAGCAGCTCTCCCTAGAGATAACAGTGCATTCACAGAGTGTGGGCAGTGAATGGTTATCTTTTGGTCAAGCAAAAGATGAGTGTTGCACATTGCAAGGCCAAATAGACTGCCTCAACTGCTCGTAAACACGGCCCCCAGCCTTGTGAGACAGCATCAAGCTGCTGTGAATAATACCCTACAGGTTTATTTTGATCTCCCCATTCTTGGGTTAAAACAGATGTCATGTAACCTTTCTGTTCATTCACATACAGTGTAAAAGATTTTCTGTGATCGGGCATTCCGAGCACTGGCGCTTTGCATAAGGCATGTTTCAATTCCTCAAAAGCCATTTTAGCTTCAGAAATCCAGTTAACTGGGTCTTGGGCTCTTGGATTTCCTTTTAACAAATTGTTTAAAGGTTGTGATTTTTCTGCATACCCTTAAATCCAACTATGACCGTAATTGCATAGGCCCAAAAATGATCTCAGCTCTCAAATGATTTGAGGAACTGGATGTGTTTTAACAGCCTCACAGCAACTAGGTGTTATACGCCTTTCACCCTGTGGTATACTTTGGCCCAAATAGATTACTTCTGTCTGACACAGCTTTTTTCAGGTTTGCTCTGTGAGCTTTCCTGTACAGGAAATCAAGCAGCCACTTGTCTACTGAACAAATCAAAACATCATCAACGTATTGAATGATAACTGATGTTGAATTAAAATCTTTCAAATGTCTTTGCAAAGACTGGTGATAGATAGTAGGCGAATTGTGAAGGCCCTGTGGCAACCTTGTGAAGGTGTATTGTTGACCTTTAATTGTAAATGAGAACCATGATTGGATTTCTCTCGCAACTGGCACAGACCAAAATCCATTAGCCATATCAATTACTGAAAACCATTTGTGTTCTAGTTTAATTAGTCTGAAAATTGTTGATGGGTCAGCCACAAGAGGGCTAATCTTATCAATATACTGATTTGCCACTCTATAGTCAACTGTGAGTCTCCATGATCCATCTGGTTTTCTTACTGGCCATACAGGGCTGTTACTGGGACTGTTGATTTTAATAACAATACCTCCCTTCTCTAACTGCTCAACCACTGGCATTATACCCTCCACCGCAGCAGGATTAAGAGGATACTGCTTGGTACAGGGAGGAGGAGTTCCTGTAAATGTAACAGGTTCCATGTCAAGTAACCCACAATCAGTTTTGTTTTTTGCCCAAATTTGCCCTAATGTTCTCAACTGCCATGTGACTTTGCCATCTATGAATTGCAAATCTGAATTTAAATTCATCAATACATCCATTCCCAATAACGGTTGAGTAACCTCACCTACCCATACTGCAGCAGTGACTACACGTGGGCCGAACAGAAGAGTGAGAGGCTGTGTTTTTGTGAGAAATGTCCCTTTCCCTGTCGCACCTGTAATATGAATAGTTTCTGATGTTAGAGAAACTTCTGTAAGAAAATCAGATGGAATGACTGCTATTTCTGCGCCAGTGTCAATAAGAGGATCCAAATCAAATGGTGCATTCAAAATATGGGCCCTTACATACAAGCTGTCCGGCTTAGCAATAACCGCTCCCTCCAAGGCCCCGAGAAAGGAGGGGGGGTAATCTAGTTTCCCTGTAACTGTTGTCTCTCTGTCTCTGCAGCCACTGGCGAGATAGCACTCAACAACCTCTGCAGCGTTTTAAGCGGAAGTTAACTAAACTGAACAATCGGGTCTGAAGGAGGGGAGGGTGGAGGAGGAAGAGGGAGAAAGGCTTCAAATCTCTGACTTTGTGGTCTCTTTTTAGCTTTGCAATCTTTTGACCAGTGACCACTCTTACCACACTTTCAACAGGTATCTGACCTTAAAATTTGGTTCGCCCTAAACATTTGGTTTGCTTGGTTTGCTTTTGGCACTACTCCACATTTTCTCAGAATATTGTTAGAGCTGTTAGGGTCTGCAGTCAAAACATGCACTAACTTTGAAGCCTGATTTTCTGCTCGTGCCACATCTCTCACAGTTGTTAACAATTCTTTAACAGTAAAATTGGTGTCAGTCGGGAAGCCTAAGCCCTCTTTCCTATAACACACTCCTTTCCTGATTTTAGGAATTAACCCATTCAGCCAAACTGATAAGAAAGGCCCTCCTTTGCCCGGAGTTTTGACAAAACTTGATGGCTCACAGCCAACATCCAAGCCAGAGTAAAGTGAAAAGGTCTTACACAATCGTTTGGTGTAATCCTCAACACTTTCATCTGTCTTTTGTTTACATCTTGTAATTTCATTCCAATCAACCTTTTGCTTTCTTACACTAAGCCTTAAATTTCTTCCATCCTTCTCTCTCAGCGCTGTCATCAATCAGATGTTCACCATCTGCTTCTTTGATCTTAAAGTGCTCTTTTAGTTGTTCTGTCAGCCTTTCAATTATCTCATCTAGTTTAACATCTGACTCTTCCATAATATGAAGAAATGATATAATCTGACCCAGTAGCAAGCTACCTCCACAGTACGTACTGAATTTTTTATGAAATGTCAAACAGAACACACTCACTCTGCTTTGCAGTAGTTAAGCCAGGAGAAGACACCTGTGAGAGTTGTCCTCGTCCTCACTCGTGGCCCGGAGTTAGAAGCCCAGTGGTCTGAGACATTCCACCATCTGGTCGTGCGAGAAACAATCCCGACTCCGCTCTTATGGAGATAACAGCTCCGTGTTATTCCATCCTGCCAACTATGCCAAAATGTTAGATCACACCCAGACAATAATTAGGATCCAGCCCTGGACGCCAGATCCCGTCAGAAAATAACATTTTTTTCGCTAACAGAACAACTAGTCAGCAAAGCTGTCGGTACCCAAACCCCGTTAACAGCAGGTCTGGTATTCAAAAATACCCAAAACGAGTGTTAAACAGTTTCCTGTCAGTCAAGGAGTTGACCAATGGAAGCCAGAAAAGAGCAGAAGCAGGAGACGAAGTGATGATGATAAAAGGTATAACAGAATTTATTGAACAGTCTTAGTTGCGTATGTTTCAATGTTCAGACTTCGTCTGGGGAACACAGTTCAACAAACAATGATATATCAAACTAATTCATGAAACCCCACAATCATGAGACTGAACAATAATGAAAATGCATAAGCAAGGAAAATAATAAGAAATATAAAATATTAAACATAATTAAATGATAAATGAATAAATGATAAAAATACTTAAATAATCAAAATAATCAAATAATGAATAATTTAATAATTATATGAATAACTAATGATTATAAAATGATTATAAAAAAAAAACCATAAAATTAAAACAACACAACATACTGCATGTAAGGATCCAAGGATCCTCTAGCGCCAACAGCCTCGTGGTTAGTGCGTCGACATATAGCACAACTGCAATTACGGTGACCCGAGTTCGATTCCCTTCTCAAGGTCCTTTGCCAACCCCGCTTCCCTCTCTCCTTCCAGCTCTTTTCTGTCATCTCTCTACTGTCCGATCACAATAAAAGGCATAAAAAGCCAAAAAAAAAAAAGAATTGCAAGTTTACGTCTCACAATTCGCAACTGTGAGTTATAAAGTCAAAATATAAATTGATAAAAATTTGCGATTCTGAGAAAAAAAGTCACAATTGCGAGATATAAATTTGCTGTTCTGAGAAAAAAAATCTGAATTGTGTTTATATCTTGCATTTCTGACTTTATTTCTCAGAATTTAGTTTGAATCTCGCAATTGCAAGTTTATATCACGCAATACTGAGAAAAAAGTCAAAATTGTGACTTTATATCATGCGATTTGAGAAAAAAATTGAGAATTGTGAGATGTAAAATTGCAATTGTGTGATTAAAAAGTCACAATTACATTTTTTTTTACAATTACAATTCAGTTTCTAATTTCCATAGAAAATAACAGCATTTTAATCAACATTTTATTATTTTTTGTATTTAATTTTATTTGTTGATTTAAATACATTTTAAATGTATTGATTTTATTTTTTTTTTTAATTATCATTATTTTGGAGTAATATATGATCCAGACATGTTCTCCGCAAGATTCATCAGATTTTGTTTTATTTGTCTGGCTTATGTTACTGGCTTTCTGTCTGTTTTTTTAAGCGTATTTCTTTGTATATGTTCTCTAGTGAACTGTTCTACAAGGACAAGACAGATTTACACCCAAGGGACACTCTCAAGTTCCCTAAGCTGGCAGAAACCATGGAAACTATCGCTAAAGAAGGAGCCGAAGTTTTTTACACTGGAAAAATCGCCAATGACTTGATACAGGATGTAAAAAAGAGAAGTAATAACTGTTTGTATATACAGGTGCATCTCAGAAAATTAGAATATCATGAAAAAGTTCTTTTTTTTTTATTGTAACTTATTTTAAAAACTGAAACTTTCATATATTCTAGATTCATATATGTAAAGTCAAATATTTCTAAAGTTTTTTTGTTTTAATTTTGATGATTAGAGCTTACATGAAAGTTCATGAAAGTTCATGTTTCATAAAGCTCATGAAAGTAAAAAATCCAGTATCCCAAAATAGTAGAATATTTCCTAAGATCAATCAAAAAACGGATTTGCAAAAAAAAGAAAACTTCAGGTTTTTTAAAGTATGTTCATTTATGCACTCAATACTTGGTCAGCAACACATATTACAGCAAATGACTTGCTCCTAGCACAAATTACAGCATCAGTGAAGTGTGACATGTAAGCGATCAGCCTGTGGCACTGCTGAGGCACTACTGAGCCTTCAGACTGTCTGTATATTGTTGGATCGACTGTTTCTCCACTTTCTCTTGAAAATATACCATAGATTCTCTATAGGGTTCAGGTCAGGCATGTTGGCTGGCCAATCAAGCACAGTAAAATCATAGTCAGCAAATCACTTGGAAGTGGTTTTTGTACTGTGGGCAGGTGCTAAAGTCCTGCTGGAAAAGGAAATCAGGATCTCCATAAAGCTTGTCAGCAGATGGAAGCATAACGTGCTCCAAAATCTCCTGGTAGACGGCTGCATTGACTTTGCACTTGATAAAACACAGTGGACCAACACCAGCAGACGTCACGGCACCCCAAATCATCACTGGCTTCAGAAACTTCACACTGGACTTCAAGCAGCTTGGATTCTGTGCCTCTCCAGTCTTCCTCCAGACTCTGGGATCATGATTTCAACATGAAATGCAAAATTCACTTTTATCTGAAAAGAGGACTTTGGACCACTGAGCAACAGTCCAGTTCTTTTTCTCATTAGCCCAGGTAAGATGCTTCTGACATTGCTTCTGTTTAAAAAGTGGCTTGGTAGCCCTTTTCCCGAAGACGTTTGAGCGTGGTGACTCTTGATACGCTAACTCCAGCTTCATTCCACTCCTTGTGAAGCTCTCCCAAGTGTTTGAATCAGCTTTACTTGGCAGTATTCTCAAACTTGCAGTCATCCCTGCTGCTTGTGCACCTTTGCCTACCCAATTTCTTCCTTCCAGTCAACTTTGCATTTAATATGCTTTGATACAGCACTCTGTAAACAGCCACCTCTTTCAGTAATGACCTTCTGTGACTTACCCTCCTTGTAGAGGGTGTCAATGATTGTCTTCTGGACCATTGCCAAGTCAGCAGTCTTTCCCATTAGTGTGGTTTCAAAGAACAAGAGATACCTGGAATTTATACTGTAGGGATGGACATTTAATGAAAGTCAAATGTAAATATTCTAATATTTTAAGATACTGGATTTTTGACTTTCATGAGCTGTAAGCTCTAATCATCAAAATTAAAACAAAAAACCTTTTGTTTTACTTTACATGTAATGAATCTAGAATATATGAAAGTTAAATTTTTTAAATACGTTACCAAAAAAAAAAAACTTTTTCATGATATTCTAATTTTTTGAGATGCACATGTAAATGGCGTTCGCTGTAATCAGAACAGATAAAGTGTTTCTGAAATACACTGGGCTTTTTGGGCAGGTGTGCTTTTTTACACAGCTTACTTTTGTTTTTTTTCAGATGGAGTGTTATCATTAGAAGATCTGAGCACTTTTCACGTCAGAGTCAGTGACCCCTGGACAGTTGAAATTGGGGAATACACAATGCACTTCCCTCCTCCACCAGCAGGGGGAGCGATACTCAGCTTTATCCTCCAACTAATGCATGGTAGGAGTAGATCACTCCAGCTGTGCCAGCTTGACTGAATCACTTATTAATTTACTTATGAATATTACACCTCCCTTTGTTTTTCTTAGGGTTTGGGCTTTCTTCAGCCTCCAACCAAGGGGACCAGAAAACCTTGACTTTGCATCGGTTCCTTGAGGCGGTTAAGTTTGCGAACGGACAAAAGCGCAACCTCAAAGACCCCGATTTCCACTCTAGAGATGTATGGATGCAGCTTCATTTAACATACTGTGGTGCTTGGGCTCATGTTAAAATCAAAATGACATTATTTCCTGCTTTGAACATCCATTTAAATATTACACAACATCAGAGTTTCTCATGTGCTTCATTTTGTTATATTTGCTGTTTTTGGCAGTAGTAAGCATAATATCACTATTACATAATAAGCGTAAGGTTGAGTGCATATTATCAAAAGCCGGATGTTATTTTTCATGAAGGCCACACAGATGCAAGCAATTAATGTGTGAAATGAAATCAAAATATTAGCTTACAAAGCATGCATTCAAAGCAATAGGCTAAATAATTCCACGCCTGGGAAAAAAAAATGAAAATGCAAATAATGTTCAGACTAAACCAAATTAATTAGTTTGGGAAGTTATTATACTAGATTTATTCATGTTTTTCTTGTGCCCTGTGAATGCAGATGGAATACATTAAAGATAAAAAGTTCATTGAGCATATCAGGGCTTTGATCACTGACGACTCCACGCACGACGCCCCTTACTACAACATCACGCCGTCAGTCGACCGCTTTGGCACCACGCATGTTTCAGTGATGGCAGCAGATGGCACTGCTGTGTCAGTCACCAGTACCATCAACCAAATGTGAGAACATTTACAGCATATGTTCAGCAGAGATCCTGTTACAAATCCTGGTAGAAATTGAATGGTTTAAAATTTAAAGGGATAGTATGTGAATATATACATACTGTATGTTTATACAGTAGAGGTCAAAAGTTTACATACACCTTGCAGAATCTGTAAAATGTTAGTTATTTTGCCAAAATAAGAGGGATCATATCCACCTTATTTTTCCCGTAAGAGTGGGTGCAGCCATTTGTATATGTTTTGTGTCTGGCTTCCGGTCTCATCTACTTCCAGCTATTTTTAGCTGCACAAAAAGCTTGTTTTGCTGCGTGATATTGCAAACTGGTGTGTATAACCATATTATTTTAATGTATTATCTTAATCATGAACACACTGGTTTGTAGTGCAAACTGTTTTCCATTTACTACACTTCGATATTCTTCTCGTTATTTCCCTATGAGCCGGACGTCTAACACATTACCAGAAAACAGCTTACTTCCGCATTGAAAAATAAGGTGGATAAAATGCATGTTATTTTTTATTTAGGACTGACCTGAATATGATATTTCACACAAAAAAGTTTACATATAGTCCACAAGAGAAAATAATAGTTGAATTTATAAAAATGTTACAAAAGTTTACATACACTTGATTCGTAACACTGTGTTGTTACCTGAATGATCCACAGCTGTTATTTGTTTGTTTGTTTTGTTTTTGTTTTCTTGTTTAGTGATAGTTGTTCATGAGTCCCTTGTCCTGAACAGTTAAACTGCCTGCTGTTCTTCAGAAAAATCCTTCAGGTCCCACAAATTTGTCTGTTTTTCAGCATTTTTGTGTATTTGAACCCTTTCCAACAATGACTGTATGATTTTGAGATCCATCTTTTCACACTGAGGACAACTGAGGGACTCATATGCAACTATTACATATGGTTCAAACACTCACTGATGCTCCAGAAGGAAGAACCATGCATTAAGAGCCAGGGGTATAAACTTGAAGATGTGAAAATTTTTCATATTTTTTCTAAAAAATCCCCCCTCCCCTCTCTGTTTGAAGTTTGAACCTTCTTTAATAGTTGCATACGAGTCCCTCAGTTGTCCTCAGTGTGAAAAAATGGATTTTAAAATCATACAGTCATTGTTGGAAAGGGCTCAAATACACAAAAATACTAAAAAAAAAAAAAAAAAAAAAAAAACCACAAAGAATTTGTGGGACCTGAAGGATTTTTCTGAACAACAGAGGGCAGTTTAACTGTTCAGGACAAACAAGGGACTAATGAAAAATGAATAAATGTCTTTTATGTGAAATAAAATATATGAAATATATGAATTTTGTGTAGGATCCCTCTTATTTTGGTAAAATAATCACATTTTGTAGATTCTGCAAGGTGTATGTAAACTTCTGACCTCAACTGTATACACACACACACACACCCAAAATACTACTACGGGTCAGTAAAAAATATTTTTTTTATATCTTGTGTCTTCAGATTTGGGTCGACTGTTTACTCTCCTAAAACAGGTATAATCCTCAACAACGAGCTAGCTGACTTCTGTGGCCGAGCAGATTCTGTCACACCAGGTAAAGATCCTTCACCAAATATACTTACATTTTGCATGTCTTGAAACTTCTTGTCACCAAGTTTGTTTTCTCTCAATTTTTTTTTCTCTCTCTCCAGGTGAGCAGCCTCCTTCCTCCATGGCTCCTACCATCCTGCAGTCCCAGAAGAAGACTCTGGTGATTGGTGGATCAGGAGGAAGTTACATCACCACAGCCATGGCCCTGGTAAGTCAAACACCATTTGAAATTAACCAAGTTATCAGTGTTATTAATGTTTAGCCTATTTCAAAATAATATTACATTGAATATTACATTTCTCTTAAAAAAAACTCAGAATCCAATCAGTATTGACGTTAAAATTATATTTTTGTTAAAGTACTTACATGTACGTACACTGCCGTCAGTGTTGCCAAGTCTGCGTTTTCCTGCATCCCCAATAACGCTATATTTAGCCCCTGGAATGCAAACTGTACCAGGGGAACCCCACCAAAAAGTGTGTATTTTTTTACTAGTTTTAAGTAGCAGTTAGGCGGGTTTTGTTGTGAAAACCTTGCAACCCTGACTGCCGTTCAAAAGTTTGGGAACAGTGAGATTGTTAATGTTTTTTAAAGAAGTACTTTCTGCTCATCAAGGCTGGGTTTATTTGATTAAAAATACAGAGAAAACAGCAATACTGTGAAATATTATTGCAATTTAAAATAGTGGTTTTCTATTTTAACCCTGCGTCAATAAAAAATAAAAGTTACGCATAGGTCCTTAGTGGACAAAAATGTCCATGTCAAAAAACTGTCATAAAAATTTGAAACTAGGGAGCACAGACTTAAGTTTGGTCTCATTTTAAAGATGACCCATGGCAGATTATTGAAGATTGTTCAAGTAGAAAAAGTTTAAAAAGTGAAACCAAAAAAAGTTCTAGAGGTTTAAGTTTATGACAATGCTTTATGAACAATATTTTATATAAAATATATATTTTATAAAACATGTTGAACTCTAAACTTGCTAGAAAATCAAAGCTATAAACCTAAACAATTTATGTTTCAAATTTGAAGTTGATATCTCAAAAAATTAGCTTTCAGGAAGATTTTGTTTGGGCGCAGTACCAGATTTTTCCCATTAGATGCCAGCAAACTGCACTGGTGCAAACAGTGGTTGGATTTGTGATTTGGAGTATTTTTTTCTCTCTTAAATATTACAAGAACAGACATGCACACACAAACAGTTTTTTTATGACACCACACTCTGACGTCCATACCAACACACCCACACAATTATAGCTTATTATAATATGAAAAACAGGAATAAAGCAAGTATTTGCTTTATAGGCCAAACCTAAAAAAATGGCACCAACTGGTAAAAAAAATAGTCAATTTAAATTTTAAACTCAGAAATTCAAAAGCCATAAATCTAAACAAGTTGTGTTCCAAATTTGAAGTTGATATCTTAAAAAATGAGCTTTCAGGAAGATTTTGTTTGGGCGCAGTACCAGACTTTCCCCATTAGATGCCAGCAAAACTGCACTGGTGCACACAGTGGTTGGATTTGTGATTTGCAGTACAGTTTTTCTCCTTCAAATATTACAAGCACACACATTTTTTTTATGACACACATACAAACCACACTCTGACACTCTATACAAACACACCCACACAATTATAGCTTCATTATTTAACCAATTCTCTATAATATGCTCTATAAAATGCACAAGCAAAAAACAGGAATAAAGTGAGTATTTACTTTATTGGGCAAATCTAAAAAAAAAAAAAAAAAAAGGCACCATCTGGTAAAAAGTGGTAAAAAAAAAAATAAAAAAAAAAAAATTGAAGCCTTGCCAACAGAATGAAAGTCTACTAATAAAAATTCCATCATTTCACAGTTAAATGGCACTGTGATTAAAAATAGCAGTTTTAATGGGTTTCAATGGGGACATTTTTGTCCTTAAGGTCCTGAGAGGAACTATTTTTTGTACCTAGTGCAAAATAGATTTATTAAAGGAAATAGGGATTAAATAGTAAAATTCCAATGAAAATACACACCTGTGCAAACATTTATGCACTTGGCAATAACAGATAAAAAAAAAAAAAAATAACTGAAAAAACTCCGAAAGGTCACACAAGGGTTAATATACTTTAAAACAGAATTTATTCCTATGATGCAAAGCTGAATTTTTAGCATCATTATTCCAGTCTTCAGTGTCAAATGATTCAGAAATCATTCTAATATGCTGATTTATTATCAATGTTAAAAAGAGTTGTACTGCTTAACTTTTCATTTTTTTGGAACCTGTGATACTTTTTTCAGGATCCTTTGATGATAAATTATTAACAGCATTTATTTAAAATAGAAATCTTTTTTTGCAAAATATACTACCATTCAAAGTTTGGGGGCAGTAACTTTTTTTTTCTTTGAACGAAATTAACACTTTTATTCAGCAAGCATGTGTTAAATTGATAAAAAGTGATAGGCTTATATTGTAAGAAAAGATTTCTATTTTCAATAAATGCTGCTCTTTTTAACTTTTTATTTATCAAAAAATCCTGAAACAGTATCACAGGTTACAAAAAAATATCAAGCAGCACAACTGTTTCCAACATTTATAATAAATCAGCATTTTAGAATGATTCCTGAAAGATCGTGTGACACTGAAGACTGGAGTAATAGCTGATGAAAATTCAGCTATGCATCACAGGAATAAATTACATTTTAAAGTGTTTTAAACTTAAAAAAAAAAAAAGTTATTTTATATTGCAATAATATTTCATAATTTTATTTTTCTGTATTTTTGACTTCTTAAAAAATATTAAAAATCTTACTGATCTCAAACTTTTGAACGACAGTGTATCTTCCAGTAAAAAAAAAAAGTTACTTGAGCTATAAAATTGTCTCATACAGTCTATAAATATTTCATATGTGTACTAAAATGACAGCATCCCACAGTACAATAAAGAAATATCCTGTTGAAAAAAAATTATATATAGATTTTTTAAAAACATTTTAATGATCTATTTGAACTACTACTTTGATTGTATTTTATTTTTAGCTCTACCTTTTCTCACTGAATATTCAGTTTCACTATGAAAAAATCTGTCAATATTAACTTTAAGCAATTTTAAGGATTATCCAGTAAAAATACTACTTGAGCTATAAAATTGTCTCAGTCATCCATTTACAGTCTGTAAGCATTTCATACATACTCTAAACGATGCATTAAAAATGATTGTCTGGGATAGTCGACAGCATGCCACAGATGCACTACAGAGAGATCCTGCTGAAAAGGACCAAATTTAGTTTAATTGTTGATTAAAATCTGCATTAAAACATTTTAATTAAATATAAAATTGTCTGTGTTAATGAACATCCCTCGTTCTTTTCCTATTTCAGTCCATTATGAACCACTTGTGGTTTGGGATGAACCTTACCAAATCTATCCATGCTAAAATAGTATTTGTGGACTCCAGCAACAATGTCCGATTTGAGAATGGATACAATGAAGTAAGTATTACTAATATTATGAGGTCACCATGAATCACAATCCTATAATCACCTGTTGTTAGTGTGGCTGAACTGATTGTAATTGCTCTTACCTCCTCTTGAAATGCCCCTGTCACTGATTATAATCATCATTTTATCAAACAATATACTTTTAAGTAGTAACATTTTGTTCTTTTCTTCTTCTCAGGCTGATATCGAGGCAATGAAAAAGTTACGACACAACGTGAAGCCAAACACAATTTACACAAAGTTTTTTAACGTGGTCAACGGCATTTCAAAAGAAGGACAGTGCATCAGTGCCGTATCTGATGCCAGGAAGTCCGGCAATTCGACGGGATACTGACCCTGCCTCTGTTTGTGCCATCAGCTGTTAGAGATTGGTGTGGTGATTCATCAGGCCTGGGAGGAAACGGGGTGGGGGTGGAAACAAAGGGTCAGCGCTCCCTTTCAGCGACGCCTGTAGACACCGTAAATTCAAACATGGGGTGATTGTGCACAATGCTGTGTATTTGTCCGTCCATGTCCACTTTGGTTGGACTCTTACAGACAAGAGTTACAGTAATGTTTGAGTGCATGTAAATATGTTTTTTTATGTCAGAGAGACTGGGGTTGGTTGTCACAAGGGTTGCATCTTGGAAACCACACCGGGATTAATTTAGAAAAGAGTCAATTGTATAATTAAGGTGGAGTTTAACTGAAAGGTAGAACTGTGTTGTTAGGATGTTTTTTGACCATAAATGTCAGGTCGGGGCAAGTTGTCACAAATTGCATATGGTATAGAGTGCTGCAGCGGTGGCATATTTTTGTAGGCCAACCAGGAAAGCCTTGACAGAAACCCAATGGGATTTTTTGGGAAAATTACAGAAAATAAGCTCTGTGACCAACAAAAGCTTATGCTTCTTGCACGTTTTGTTCATCTTCACGAATAAACACAACTCTTATGAATTTTGAGGCCTATATACTATAGCCATATGTAAAAAGTTATAATGTAGGCTATAAATGAACTACTCTATAGTCACATGATTTCAAAATCACCACCATTAGGTTTCCAAAAACTCTTTAAGTCTTTAAGTCTTTATTGAAATTTTTAGTTAAAATAGTTTGCATAGTTTAAGCAGATGCATTTCCCTGTTTCCTGTTTGGTTTGATGATGTTTAATGTCCCCGACAACGTCTGTAGTCCCATTTTAGCCACTTGTTAGTTACTGCCTTTTTTAAGTAGGAGTTTTAAAAAAAAAAAAAAATCACAAGTGATGTATTTTATGTCATAAAATGAAATGTGCAAATATTTTGAGTTTGTGACCTTATTTCAGGCATTAAAAATTCAAAAACCAATTAAAAAAATCATTGACTTCAGACACTGGAACCGAAAATACTAAATGCTAACTTGTTTGTAGCCTGTTGTTGTAGCCTACAAAAATACATCATCCCAGCAGCACTCTATATGTTGGTTAAAATATTAGTTTGATATTTTTGTATATGATTCCTCTAACTTTTTGCAGATTTTTATGAACTGTATTTTTTTCTTGGCCAGTAACCATGGAAATGTTAAGTAGCCAAATATTTTAGCAATGTACAAAAACTATTAACATAACCATTTTCAGATTTGTACAAAGAAGCACTGAACATGATCCAGCACTATTTCCTATGAGAGCTAATAGCAAATAACTTGAGGTAAATGTTTCTTAATACACACGTCTTACTAAATCTATACCATTGTTTAAGTTGTTACTGTAAATGTTGAGGGAAACTGTTTTATAACAAAATCGAAATGTGAATGCCACCAAATTGTTTTAAAGCTTGTGAATGTGTTCTAGTTTTCATATGCAGTTTTTATATTTTCCATAATTATATTTTTATAAAACTGGTTTTAATTGCATATGTTGATTGAACTTAAATCATAAATATTTTATACTTTTCTACTATTTTTATATTGTTTATTGGAGTTGTTCAGACATTTAAGTGGATGGATATTCCACTATGTCACATGATGCACCAGAGCACTACAGAATATGACATATTAACTGAAATGCATTTAACTGCATTTCGAATCTTTTTACTTTACATGTCACAATAAATCCTATCTAATGTCTTTTTGAGTCTTTTATTTACCTTTCTTTGTGCATTAGCACTAGCTGTCTGCTGTCCAGACACAAGCTCAAATGAAACCGTGCATTAATCATGAAGACGGGAGAAGTTATAGTCCACAAAGCGTAATGTGATTAAATTCAGTTTTATGTGTGTTCACAGTGAGCTGAATGCAAACGGCTTTCCTTCGGAGAGAAGAGATATGCATTATTAAAACATGCAAATGATCCTCATTCACACGACTCCCACTATGAGGCAGGCAAACAGAGGGATGAATTCGTTTCTCGTTGTTTTTTATACCAGGGTTAATCACGAATCATAACTCTTACCTCATTTTTTGTTGTTTCTTGCACAAAACGGTCATATTTCAGATCTTCGTGAGCGTTTTCTATCTTCCCACAGTATGTGTCTGTCCACACTGGCGCTAAATACTCCCGCTCAAAACGCTCGGCGGACGACGTTGCCACTTTGTGGGCGTGTCTACAAAATGTATGTACAGTGAATGCGTACAGTCCATAATTTTTAGTACACGGTCAATAAAATTAGTTATCAACAATACACGTACGATTACAGCCAAAAAGATGCAAGCTTTATTTCCAAATGTTCAAATGCTGCCAGTTTAATACATTTTTATTTATCCAGTCAGTCTAGCCATAGCCAGTATTTCATTTTTGACAGGAATTTTGAAAAAGAGGCTGTAATGGACTAATATGGTGCCCCGATTCTGAACTTCCAAAATGCAGTTTAAATGCAGCTTCAAACGATACCAAATGCAGTTGTAAACAATCCCAGCCGAGAAAGAAGCGTCTTATCTAGCATAACGATTGGTTATTTTAATAAAAATAATACAGTTTATATACTTTTAATGCCAAATCTTTGTTTTGGAAGTGGACTTATCCTTTAACTCTACAAACTCCAAACTTTGCCCAGATCTTCAGACTGATCTGACTCGATCTCACTAGCCAAGCCTAGCAAGTAGAATGATGCCAGTAACTTGCTAATCATGCTAGAAACATGCTAGAAACATGTTAAAACATGCTAGCAACATGCTAATTATGTTAGGAACATGCTAACAATATGCTAGTAACTTGTTAATCATGCTAGAAACATGCAAGCAACATGCAAATCATGCTAGAAACATGCTAACAACATGCTAATCATGCTGGAAACATGCTAACAACATGATAATCAGGCTAGAAACATGATAGTAAATTGTTAATCATGCTAGTAACATGCTAACAACAAGTTAATACCATCTATCTATCTATCTATCTATCTATCTATTTCATCTATAATCTATTTCATCTTAATCTATTAAATATTATAACTTTTAAAACTTTTTTTTTTTAAATCTTTTAAAATCTTTTAAAACTTATAAAACTTTTCTGGGCAGGCTGTTTTTCTGTCTTGACAAACTTTTTTTTTTTATCTTGTTTAAATGAGCACAATATGGTTTTTCTCACAAGGGTGAACAATTTCCCCACAATGATTTCATAATTTCAAGAAAGCTGCTTGGTTTAAAAGTGACTTCTGTGCAGCGTTGCCAAGTCGCCAAGTTGCCAAACATTTTACAGCAAAATTAGGCTATTTTAACACTGTTGCTGTGGGTTGTTTGGGGTGAAGCGACCCCAATATACTGATATTTAGCCCCTGGAATGCTAATTTTACCAGGGGAACGCTGACAAAAAATATATTTTACTTCCTGGACCACAACCTTTAATGGGGGACCCCCCCTTCGAAAAGTGATTGGGCTAGTAGCAATTGGATGGGTTTTGTTGTATAAACCTGGCAACCCTGCTTCTGTGTGAGATGAGAGCATCATGCATCATTACACTATTGATAAAAGACAATGGATCTTTTTTGCCTCCATGTTTTGCCATTGTTGCATTTAGGCTGAGGTGAATAACTTCTAAACTCATTATTATTTGCCATAACCTTGCAGTTTCTTGACTAGATGTGAATGCAGCGAATACCAGCTGTCCTCAACCGCTATAAAATCATTAGCAGACCAATCTCTGAACCTACAGTCTGGGGCTACATGGTCTCAAACTGCGTTCCACCTAAAAAATTAGACTAAAAGTCTAGGCTGTGCTCTGGGCTAAATGGTGGAGCCATTGTAGCGACGCGCACCATGTGATAGGGCTTTATTGTCAGCCCCTATGGGAGAGCCGGGAACAGTGAAAGAGCCTGACCTTTTCCTAGCAGCATGAACCCAACAGCTCTCAAAGCCACCCGATGGGAACAAACGCCCCCGAAAAACACAAGACAATGCTAAAATATTGGCAAATGAAGAGGCAGGGGCTGCATTCAAAACATGTCCGTCTACTTGCGTCAAGTTTGCTCTATGAAAACATGATCTAAACAGACTTTGCAACGTGACCTTTAATAACAGCTATGATATGAACCACTATAATAACAACAAGCTTTGAACTTCTGTTTAAAGTGCAAATCAGCTTTCCTTTCTGGAGCGCAGAGGCTGAAATATCCTGCGTCTGGCCTCAAAACTGTGAGTTACTCAAATAAATGGGTCACAGAGGCCACAAAATTGGAGACATTTTAGCATCTGATGGCTGTAAACCAGAAAAATGCATATTCTGTTAGCTATGTTTGACCAAGGTGATATTAACGGCCATATGCTAATAGCATCAGAATTAGCATCTGCAGGTAGTACACACTTCTAAAATGCTTCAAGGACACATATTCTGCACCTTTGTAGCATTTTATGTTTATTAGTGCCCGAACACCAGTGCAAGTAGTCTTCTTCTCCAAAATGAATCACATTTTTGGGGCCTAAACATGCTCATGAAAACTCATGAAACTTTGCACACGTGCCAAAAGTAGCAAAAAAAGTGGATGTGCCAAAATGGCTTGATAGCGCCACCTATAAACTTTATAAAAATGCGAGCTATGTTTTACATTAACATACAAAATTCAGCAGACACATGTAACGCACCAATACCTACAAAAAGTCCCCAGGTATGAAGTCCGAAACTCAAAAGTAAGTCTGTTATTCTGAATTTTCTCAGCAAGTTTTGTGCCGTTTTTGCCATTTCAGGTGTTATATTTAAACAAAGTCCTCCTAGAGATTTAAAAACATCAACACCAGATTTGGTCAGTGTAATCTACAGCCCGCTGTGACATTAAATTGCGAAAATCTTGAGTTTTCGTTGAAGGGCATGTACATGGTGACCTGACAAACTGATGTTTCACCATGAAACAGTAAGTTGTTATAATTCAGACATACAATGTCCGATCTGCACCAAAATTCACATGTTTGATAAAAGTCCGGTCCTGAACACATGCCCATGCCCATATTCAGTTATAGTCATACCGCCGCCTGCTGGCAACAGGAAGTGGCATGTTTTAAGTTTTCGTTAAATGGTGTGTCTGTGGCAGCCTCACAAAGTTTGATGTTTCACCATGGAAAATGTTGTTGTTGCCATACAATGTCCGATCTGGCCTTAACTTCACACGTTCGATAAACATTCTGGCCTGAACACATCTAAAGTCCAATTTCAGTTATAATCATAGCGCCATCTACTGGCAATAGAAAATGACTTGTTTTACACCAATTTAAACATGCAATATGCAATCTGCACCAAACTTCATGTTTTGTAAGAGTCCTGGCCTAAAGACATCTAAAGGCCAATATTCTTTTACAATCATAGCGCCACCTGTTGGCAACAGGATATGTCATATTTTACATTAACTTAAACATACAATGTTCAATCTACACCAAACTTCACGTTTGACAAAAGTTCTAGCCTGAAGACATCTACACGTCAATATGCAGTTATAGTCATAGCGCCACCAGCTGGAAGCAGGGAGTTTGGCACAAACAAATGACTTTGACATATTCCTCATATATTTACCACTTTAAAAGCATCTTTCCCACCGTTTGATGTTTCCCTGAAGGCACCGGATGGTGGTGAGCCTGGGTGTGAGGGTCCTTTCAACGCTGCTTGCAGCTTTAATTGATAAAGCATTTTTTCCAAAGTTCACTTGCATAATGGTGAATCATGGTTACCTGTATATTCTAAAGATCTATTTTTGCCTTTATTGAGACAGGAAAGATCAGAGTTGACAGGAAGTGAAGTGGGAGAGAGAGAGGGGGGTGGGATCAGGAAATGTGCTCGAGTCAGGATTCGCAAACAGGACGCCCGAAATGCAACAATGTTGTATGTTGACGCGCTGCCCACAAGGCTATCGGCGCCAACGATTACCTGTATATTCTGACAAAGTCATTTTTAATTTAATATATATCAAAAATCATATAAATCACAAATATTTCATTTTATTTCATTCTTACACGTTTTTGGTTTGGCACACATTACTTTTATTTATTTATACATTTATACAGTATTGAAGAAGTGGAATTCTGGATCGAACTTGGACTTCATAATAATGTGAATTATTATTTCTTGTGTTATTATTAACCTCCTACACTGTAAAAAAACAATTTACAAACTTAAAATAATTTGTAACCTGGCTGCCTTAAAATTTTAAGTTCAGTCAACTCCAAAAAAGTTTATTCAAATTGAAATGTTAAATTATACTAAGTGACAACTTAGATATTTGAGTTGAATCAACTTAAAATTTTAAGGCAGCGGGGTAACAAATTATTTTAAGCTGACTCAACAAATTGTGTTTTTTTTATTTTTTACAGTGTAGATTGTTTGATGATAACAATATCATCAAACAACAATCAACAAGTTTGATGATAATAAATTTAGCAGGTAAAACATATATTAGTAGTAATAGACTATGGTAAGAATGGAATATGTAACAGTGTCCTTTTACATACTGAGCTCTATATTTCCTCAAGGTCATAGTGCCATGACACAAGAGGTCATCAGGATATGCCATCTATGCGACCAACACATGATTAGAACATTTATCCATGTTAGAAAACAAGTTGAATATGGATTTGGTCTGTCTTTTCACTCACTAGAAAACGTCTCTCATCGTGCATGCAGTTAACCATATTTGATAAAATCCAGGGCAGAGCTAGGCAACCTTGAAGTATAGATAAGTGCTCTCTGCGAATGTGTGTGAATGTGTGTCTTTACAGCTAGAGGCAGAGAGAGAGCCCTAGGAGGAAACGTCATGTGCCGTCACCCTGATGTCCAGAGTAATAGATATACGTCTCTGGAGAGACCTATTGCATCTTACCCTTTGATTGCTTGTCACTGAAATAATCACTGAAGATATGCTTACCTCCATGTGTGGAGATTTTCTAAGTTTATCTATGCTTCGACCAACCAGAATCATTTTTAGCTAAGTAATGACATAGTTAGTAACCTCTGTTAGTGTATAAGTACTGTTCTATTGAGAGTGTATGCAGAGCGGCCTACAAACTCCATCAAGAGTGTTGAAGCTGACTTCTGCTGATGAAACTGCAAACTATTTTCTTCAGTAAATTATTCCTCGGTTGATTACATCTCTGACTCCTGGTCTTTGTTCATCATATCTGGTCCTTGGGTTTTAACTGTGAATTCCCCTACAGTATAAACTTACATTTATACAATATACTGAATAAAATTTAAAATAAAAATGTTAACAAAAATGAGGGGGGGAAACTGTTTAGTAATACACTATGCCACTCCAAAGTCTTATTGTGCTGCACATTTTTCACATTTTCACAAACCAGCCAGAAAAACCATTAAAATTCAAAATAATTAAATTTAGTGAAACAAATAAACATTTAAAATTGTATTTCTACTAATAGTAATAGTAATTCCTGCATTTGGATGCCATTTTAATTCAGCCACTTTCACAGTTTACCTCACAGCTACCATTTTATGGGAGAAAATTCTCAGTAATTGTAATATTTCATAAAGAAAACTTTACATGTTAGATTAAAAATGCAACTCTAAGTCACAGGCAACATAGTATGTACACTTTGTTAGATTAAAAAAGATTAAGATCTACCTAAAGATTATTATGTATTATTAATTATGTCATCCTCATGTCATTCCAAACCTGTATGCAGGGGATGCATATGGGCCCAGGCAGAATGGGGGCCCGCCGAGCCGAGGGGGAACTTTTAATTGAAACGACAGAGCACTGCACGGGCCCAGACCTGCCCCGAGACGCTTAGGCCCGAGCCGTGCCCCTCTCCGACAACTTATCAGAACAAAGCCCATGTTTATTACACAGCTGCTGTTGCAGCCATTAAAATAGTTCAGTTTTGGTTTTTAATGACAAAGTGACAAAGTTAATTTAGAAATACGTTTGGAACATTTTATGTTTGTTAAATTCAAGCTTTTGTTTTTTAAAGTAACAACCAAGCGGCCAGCGGCAATGAGTTGAGCATAAGTTTGAACAATTTAGCCTTCTCAAATTAACACGACTTGCCTAATATAAAACCTATAGACATAAAACACTTGATGCATTTCACAATATTAATTTAAACATTTAACCTATAAATGTGCGCCGTTCCAATCATTTGTGCGGAGAGTGGAAGCTAAAGCACTTGTATTTTTTCTTAATAACAGTGGACACCTAAAATACGGCATCATTTTTGCTCATAAAGGTAGGAGTAATACATCATTCAGAACTGCAAAAGGTCTACCTTTATATGTGTGTGCTTACAATATCAACAAAACGTTGTGCTTTCGTAAATAAAAGAAAAACACGCTCTTTCTGCCGTCTCTTGAGGAGGAACGTTCACAAAAATGATCCCAAACTCAGCAAATATATGCCTCACAGACATGATAAACATATCTATAAAATGATTTGAAAGAATACTTTAAAACAAAAGAATTCATGTAATAAAATCATGTTAAGTTAATGTGAAAATTCCACCTACTCCCGAACACCCCCCAAAAAAAGTCTGTGGCATCCAACCTGTCTTCACATTTAACATGAAAAACAGCAATAAAAACGTAGGCTTCAACTCGGTTAACTGGCTGATTTATGAGAAAAATAAAACAGTGTAAAACAGTGTTATGTTACTACTATTATGACTATTCGCAAGATGTTTTATTGACGTTTTTTTTTTTTTTAACTCTGATTGATCGATTTCATGATACATTGTTTTTTTGTTTTTTTTTTTAACATGTATACATTTTTTTTCATGTTTATTTCATGCTGCAAATATTAAAGAGGAAAAGATCATTAATTTACATGCCACTTGATCTGATTATCTCGCTACAAATTAAAAAGCACAAAAACATTTATTGTTTGTATTTTCTCTGTCACGGAGGCTGGACAAGAAATGAAAGGTTCGAGACGAGTCCCCTTGTAGCGTGACGGAATACCCAAACGCGGAAGTGCACGAGTGAGCAGGTAAATCACGCAGTTTGGTCTGAGAACGCTCCGATAAGGAGTAGGGATTTCCACCAAGAAATCCGCGTTCTCACACGCACACAGACAGGTAAATAAGCGCTCCGAAGAGCAGAGAGTTTACTCACGTGAGTTGAGTTGGAGAAGGGACCTGACGAGGAGTCGAACATTAACTCAATGTCTGGTGCAAAACAACACCTGCTTCCTGCTTAAATACCTGCGTGAAGTTACTTCCGGGTCCTCGTGACCTCACGTAATCTGGTACGTGTGACATTCTCATAAAATTGACAGAATTTAAAGGCTGAGACTTGCGTGCCACAAATAATGAATGGATTTGAAAACGTTAAACATTATTTCCAAGCATTAATTTACCGTAAATAAAACAGCTTGTGAATACTCACGTAGCGTTACGTACTTAAGAAAAATCAACAAGTTAACCGAGTTGGAGCCCATAATGATTGGGGGGCCCGTAAAGATATTTTGAAAAATGTTAGACAGTAAGTTATTCAGGTCTCATTGACTTCCATTGTATGGGCAAAAATATAAGTCAAGGAGACCCGAAACGGTTTGGTTTCCAGCATTCTTCAAAATATCTTCTTTTGTGTTCCTCAGAAGATATAAATCCGTTTTTGGTTGGACTTGGACTCTTTTTTTAATTGAATAAACGGTAAATACATTTAATTAGTTATTTTCCACAGTTCAGTAGAAGTTTAAGGGATGTTTATGTGGTTTTTCTCTGTCTCCCACAACTTTAGCATTAATGATGCTGCTTGATGTTGAGCCGGTGCCTGTGGGTAGGACCACACACTCGTGGGACATTAAAATGAGCATTTCATCTCTTGTTCACGCTTCAGCTCTTATTAGAAGCTTGATTAAAACTTCCTCCCCTGAGATACTTCTGTTCTCTTGCCAAGATGTAAATCTCAATACGGACAGAAGTCACGCTAAAAAGTTCATTATTGCTATCACAACATGTTTATTTGCAGAAATAAATACCACCAAGCAGTAACATAATCTGTAGAGATTTTGATTAACTGAAGTCATTGCTGAAGAACAAAGTTGTGTTTCCACTGTGAGTGTTTTTGAATGTGTTTTATTCCTCATTCACTGAATATGGAGTGTGCAGAGGTCAACATGAAGGCACTTGGTTGTTTCAGAGCTGCGTGAGGGGAAAGTGTCCTTGGGGTCTCAAAGCAGCATCTCCATTGCCTCCAGCTGGGCCGGAGGCTCGGATCGCTGAGTCGGATGTCAGTACCCAGCTGCATATCCTCCCTTACGGGGGTCTGACTCAGCGCTGAGGCCAGCAGTGTACCGTACCACGGCCTGAACCACTGCGCCTATGGACTTCAACAATTCTATTACATGGTTCTTCGCGGCAAGACCCTCCAAAATGGCCTGTGGGTTGAAAGTGAGTGGGTTGTGCTTAGCCAAAACCACATGTGTGTTCACAACAACCAAAGAAAATATCAAGAAAATAGCCGTGTGATGTTTCGTTCCAACTTTAAAAGAAATTGCAGATTTAATAATTTAATTTTAAGGGAAAAAATGTCACCATGGATAAGTGGTTACACTCAAAAACACTCACCTACACTGTAAAAAATTTAATTATGTACTATATATAGTGGAAAAAATGTAAGAAATGTAATAGTGCATTTAAAATACAGTTAAATGTATTGTTTTTGGAAGTAATAAAGAGCAAGACATCTTATAATTTACAATGAAAAACCATAAATTGACATTTCCAGAGGTCCCTGTGTGACAGCTTACATTTGATGTTTTTTAATTGAACTGATTCTTTTTAGTTTATTGATTTGCATGTTTATTGCATTATTAAGTGTTTTTTTTTTTGTTAAAGGAGAAGTCCACTTCCAGAATAACAATTTACAAATAATTTACTCACCCCCTTGTCATCCAAGATGTTCATGTCTTTGTCTTCAGTCGTAAAGAAATTATGGTCATTTTTTTCGGAAAATAAAAATGTGTATACTTTTTAAGCACAAAAGCTCGTGTAGCACAGGTTCTGGTATGCACGTTCATGACGCTACGTGTTGAATCACGTCGAAAGGTCACGCCGAATGTAGGCGGAACTACAGACCAAGTAAGACAAGTAAGTCAAACGCTGTTTACAAACAAAAAGGTACAACGTGTCGGACGATTCTGAAGTTGTAGGAGAAAATAAGATGGAGTTTTTTGCCATACTCTACCTTTTTTAGCCAGAGTACACAGATGATGAACTTACACGTGATTCGTAGTAGTGATGGGAAGTTCGGATCATTTTACCAACCCGGACCTTTGAGTCTCCTTCAGCAAAATGAACGAATCTTTTTTCGAGTCATTTCGTTAATTTTAGTAAAATCAGCATCACGTGACAGCCCCATAAGATGAACGAACGACTCAAAAAAACTCTAAGACTCGAAACAGGTGAACTAATTCCAGTACAAAACCTAGGATCTTGCGCATGCGCGACTGAACGAATCACTCCCTGAGACGACTCGTTCTTCGCGAGTCACATGAGAGATTCATTCAAAATGAATGAATCGCTCGAAAACGACTTGTGGATGCGCATCCGAGAGCCTGTGCTACCCGTGCTTTTGTGCTTAAAAGGTATACAAATTTTTATTTTTCAAAAAAAAAATGACCGATCGTTTCGCTAGATAAGACAATTCTTCCTCGGCTGGAATCGTTTATAGCCCTTTGAAGCTGCATTTTTAAAAGTTCAAAATCGGGGACACAATTGAAGTCCATTATATGAAGAAAAATCCTGAAATGCTTTCCTCAACAACCATAATTTCTTTACGACTGAAGACAAAAAGACATGAACATCTTGGATGACAAGGGCGTGAGTAAATTATTTGTAAATTGTTGCTCTGGAAGTGGACTTCTCCTTAAACTAGATTTGTAGCAATAGCCAACAATATATTGGATGGGTGAAAATTATCGATTTTTCTTTTATGCCAAAAATAATTAGGATATTAAGTAAAGATCATGTTCCATGAAGATATTTTGTAAATTTCCTACCGTAAATATAGCAAAACTTAATTTTTTTATAGTAATATGCATTGCTAAGAACTTCATTTGGACAACTTTAAAGGTGATTTTTCTCAATATTTAGATTTTTTTGCACCCTCAGATTCCAGATTTTTTAAAATAGTTGTATCTCAGTCAAATATTGTCCTAGCCTAACAAACTATGCATCAATGGAAATCTTATTTATTCAGTTTTCATTTAAAAAATCAACCCTTATGACTGGTTTTGTGGTCCATGGTCATAAATATGTGTTGTTAATTTTTTCTGTAAATTTACATTCAATCCGGTCCAGTTTTGGCAGCCACAGCTGCCATTTTTAACTATCAATTTCATCTTTATATGTTTTTTTACAGCGTACAGCACAGAAGAGACGTACAGTATAGATTGTACATTATCTCAGTCATTTACCTTATCATTTTTCATATTGTTTCTAATGACGCTTGTGTACAGTACTTCACCCACCTTGTCGAAGTCAGGCTCCGCTTGTGTGGTGTTTGGACTGAGTTGATTGTGAACTCTCGGGTCTGCTATCGCTTTCTTCAGGTCATAGTCAAAGGACAACGCTTTTAAGATCACCTGCGCAGAAAATGTTAGTTATGTATAAGTTGATAAGGTCTGAACTATGCCCAGGTACAACCTTCTAGACTAAAATAAAATGAAAATGCACCTCGGCCACTGCTGTGGTTATCTTTGTTCCACCAGAGGCTCCAACCACCATTTTAACCTTATTGTTTTTGTCTAGCAGGATGGTGGGACACATGGAAGACATGGGCCTTTTATCTGAGCAAAGATGAGAAGTTACCAAACATTTTAAAGCAAAATCTTTAAAGATACACTGAAGTTCAATGCTGTGTTTGAAAAAATGTTCTAGCATAATGCATACTGCATAGTATAAATTGTATAATGCTTGCAATTTGAAAAAAAAAAAAGTGTTTGAAATAGTATAATGTAATGGTAAAAATTGTAAGTGCCATTCATCTCAGAAATAAGCATGGTTATTTTGCATTTTTAATTCAGTTCTTATATTTTGAAGTCACTTGCAAAAGTAAAGAAATAAACTTTTTACATTAATTTATTGAAATGTATTATCATTCTACTATTTATTATTGTTATAATAATTAGGATATTCAATATTTATATTAATATGTTTGATATAAATATACAATTAATATGTTTATTATATCTGATACTTTTTAATATTATTTATTCAATATTTAAACAATATTTCAGTATCAATTTTGTAGTGATTTTAAAGCAGTCATTTTGAATGTTTTCTGAACTTTTGCTTACTTTTTGTAAAAATAAATATTTGAAAAAAATTATTTTAAATTTATTTGAATAGGCAAAGAATGAGATGTTAAAATGACAATAATAATAATAATTATAATTATGAATTTATTATTATTATTATTATTATTATTATTATGGTGTTATTTTGTTATGATATTTATTATATTTGATATTTAAATTTACATATTTGCTTGCATACGTTTAAAACTGATTCTATTTAATATTACTATTTTAAGTTATTTTTTATTAATAAAAAATAAACTAAACATTACATTTATATATATTATATATATATTTAGTCATTTACAGTAGTTACTTTGAATATTGTATCTATTGTATTGTAACTCTTGCTTACTGTTTGTAAAAAATAAATATTGGAAACAGTATATGCCATTCATCTGACATATAACTGCAGTTATTTTTAATTTTGAATAAAAATTATGATCTTTTAAACTTGAAAAAGCAAAGAATGAGATGTTAAAATAATAATAATTACTATTATATTTTATATTTATATTTACATATTTGCTTACATGTATATTTAAATATTGATATTTAATATTATTATTATAAGTTCTTTTTATTATTAAATAAATATATAAACTAAATATTAAATTAACATTTAATATTTGAGTATTAATTTTAGTCCTTTAGTCCTTTTAGAGTAGTAATTTTAAATATTTTAATATATTATTATTAACTCTTGTTTACTATAAAATAAACAAATATTTGAAACAGTATATTGCCATTTATCTGAGAAATAACTGCAATATTTTTCATTTTAAATAAAAATTGATCTTTTGAACTCATCTGAATAAGCAAAAAATTAGATGTTAAACTGATAATAATGATTATTATTATAATAATATTAGATTTTTATATTTACATATTTGCGTATATACATTTAAAACATTGATTCTATGTAATATTACTATTTTAAGTTATTTTGTATTATTAAAAATATACATAAACTAAATATTAAATTATTATTTAATATTTGAGTATTAATTTTAGTCTTTTAGAGTGGTAATTTTGAATATTTGATCAGAACTTTGGCTTACTCTTTGTAAAAAAATATATATATATATATATTTGAAACTATATTGCCATTCATTTTTCATTTGCAGTTATTTTTCATTTTGAACATCTGAATAAAAATGTCAATCTTTTGAACTCATTATGCTAATAATAATAATTATTATTATTATATTTGATATTTTTATGTTTGCTTATATACATTTAAAATATTGATTCTATTTAATATTACTATTTTAAGTTATTTTATATTATTAAATGAATATATAAACTAAATGATTAATAATAAATTTAATTATTTAATATTTGAGTATTAATTTTAGTCATTTAGTCCATTTAATTATTTAATATTTGAGTATTCATTTTAGTCATTTAGTCCATTTAGAGTAATAATTTGATATTTATCTGACATATTTGATATTTGATCTGACATATTGTCAAGATCTCAATAATAGATACTAGCTAAAGGTGAGATATTATTAACATATATAACAATTTTTACTATGACTAATGTGTTTTTTCATATTGTTGTTGCTTGATCATATTACTTTTTCAGTGATTTTATAAAAAGTAATGATGTTAAGAAAACACCGTGCAAAAACCCTTTAAAATCTGCGTAAAGTATGGCTTCATTTGGCTTATAGTATGCATACTACAAAAATAGTCTGTGTAGTATGGTAGTATTTTATTGCTGTGACTATGTTTCTTACGTGGGACAATGAAATTGTTAGGAGAAGGAGGAACTCCAAAGTTATTGGTGATCAAAGGAGAACTGAAGTCATCCATCTCGTTGTTCAGTATAATTCCAGTTGAATTTGACATTACCTTGGAGCCAAAACTGGGGGAAGAGAAAGAATATGATGCCATTAACAAATCCTGTATTATTATTAAATAACGTTATATTTTTGATTTCCCAGCTTAAATAAGCAAATCATAGACTGATTTTGCTGAAAGGTGTAAACTCTGACTAAATAGTGACAGAATTGTATCATTTTTCCTTTTAAGCACCATAATAGAAAACAGCTGACTGGCAAATAACAATGTTTGAGATGGCAAATGCTCACTATGTGTTGATGGTGCTGGTGGCGGCGACCGCGCTGCCGTCCTCTGCCACGACTGACACATGTGCTGTGCCGTGATCATCGGGAAGGTAAAACTCGGGTTCATAGTAGCTCTCTTGCTGCGTCGTATTATCTGTGATCTTCTGGAGTATCATGTCAGCATAGTCCTTCGAGGTAATGTTCTGGATGAACTGGCAGCGAGAAAGAGGAGGAGGTAAGCAGATCATTATTGTGGCCCTGCTGGTGGCACAATAATCTACAGCTTGAAAGAACAGCTGATCAAAAGGAGCAAACACACAATGAGCTGTTCAATAGCGCACTATTTTCATGCTCTGTGATTAATGCGAGATACTGCACGCCGGTTTCAGTAACGGCTTTGATCGCAGCTGGCCAACATATGCCTGTGTCAGTGCGAACAGATGCTGAAGATACACGTGAGAGTTTTTACATTAAAATAATGCACGGTGGTTGTGCTTTAGAGATTTTCTACTGATAAAAAGTCACTTAAAGGAAAAGTTCAGTCAAAAATTAAAATTCTGCTCTCACCCTCATGTCGTTTCTAACCTGTATGACTTTTGCAGAACACAAAAGAAGATGGCCACATAATATCAGTTCAGTACGAAATGGTGTCTTTCATGTTAACTAAAACTAAACCTATTAAAAATGTTATGCCGACTACTGCATCAGCAGCACCACAAGCATGCGTCATGTTGCAGAACCTGATTTTACCAAGTACTACATGTTCCTGGATCAACATCTTTGTTGACCCTGGAACAACATTGTGATTAACCAATCAGATTTCAAAAATATAGTTTTTGTGAAGTTTAGGCTTACAATCAGTGTTTGGTGCTTGTACATTAGTGTCATTCATCTATCATTTCCTCTGATTTTAGGGATTACTCATGGGTAAGGTTAGGTTTAGGTGTAGGGATGTGGTCAAGATTAAATATGTTGACCCAGGAGAAACAAAATATGTTGACCCAGGAACACATCTAACTCAGCAAAATCAGGATGTGCGCATCATGTTACTCTTGTGAATGCACGTTATAGACTGTCACGGAAGAAAAGAAATTGTTCAATAAAGTTGTTGTTTTTGTTTTCTTTGCACACATGAAGTATTCTCGTATCTTCATAACATTACGGCTGAACCACTGATGTCACATTGACTATTTTAACGATGTCCTTACTACCTGGGCCTGAACGTGTCAGTTGCGTTGTTGTCTATACAGGGCCAGAAAGCTCTCGAATTTCATCAAAAATATCTTAATTTGTGTTCTGAAGATAAACAAAGGTCCTACGGGTTTGGAACAACATGAGGGTGAGTAATTAATGACAGAATTTTCATTTTTGGGTAAACTATCCCTTTAAGAAATGTTGCACTGGCAACTAATAAAATAAAATAAAAATTATAGTTCTAAAATTACTATAGTTAAAATTAAATTAAAACTATATAGAGATGAAAAAATGACAAGATACAGGAAAAAAGGAAGAAAGAACAGGCATGATACAAAATATCGTACTTTGTGTTCCACAGAAGAAAATTACGTCTGCGTTTTAGTGGCATGTAAAAAAAAAACAAAATCTAAAATTGCAAGATTAAAGGGTTCCCATTATGCTCTTTCACAAAGTCCTGATTTTGTTTTGGGGGTGTACTAGAACATGATTTCAAAATGGTTCGAAAAACTCATTATTTTTCACATCATTTACATTATTACAATACATTTCTCCCAGCCTGGCACATATGGCTCGATTAATTATGGGTTTAATGAAGGCCTGTCTTCTGAAAAACAAAATGTGTTGTGATTGGTTAGCTGTCCCACTGCGTTGCGATTGGCGAACAGCTTAGACGTTATTTTAGTACTGCCACGCCCCTTGTCAAAGTAGCAAGTTCTGTGTACCACGCAAGCTAGATTAAAGTGATTTTACGTTTTAAATATAGATATTTTTCTTATAAAAATTTATTAACCCCCGGAGCCTTGTGAGGCACTTTTTATTATGGATGGATGCATATTATTGGACTTCTTTTGGACTGATGAGGAGAAACACCCATCTATGCCGTTCTAAAGCTTGGGAGTGCCAGGATAAATTTTAATATAACTCAGATTGCATTCGTCTGAAAGAAGGAAGTCATATACACCTAGGATGCATGGAGGGTGAGTAAATAATACGCTACAGTAGTGCTGGGTCCTATCATCAGCCTGCGAGATCGCCAATACATGATATTATCGTGCTACTATATTTAATTATTTACATACTTAGTTTCATTGCCCGAAAGCAGCTCCAGCATAAGGCTAAAAGCAGCCTAACATAGTCAAAGAACATCATCACTGATTAGCCTAGCCTATTCTAGTGCAAGTTTATGCATTTTAAAAAACACTTGCGTTATAAGTGAAGCTATCTACACTGTATGATGAATAAATCTCTTACCACACACTGGACACGTCTGCGATGCGTTACGGCTCCGACGTGGTAACCGGAGTAGATCGCGGATTCGGCATGTGTTTCGACCCCCTGTACTGCACAAGTCTGCGGCGCATTACAGCTCTGAAGCAGCCACTCTAGTCAATGCTTGTGTTCATACACGCCACGCTGCGGCTTGTTGAAGTGGTTCTCCACGCTGCATCACTAAAGTTAGGCTAATCCCCCACCTCGTCCCTACCCTCCCTCCCTCCAACAATTCGAATTTCCGTGGGCGGGATTTAATTTAATGATATTCTAATGGAATACCTTGTTACATCATTGCATGCGGAAAACAAATGTTGTAGTCCAAAGGAGCCGTTCGTTGTAGTTCTTGAAAAAGGATTTTTTAAAAACGAAATCTCCTTTTGGAGTGGACTTGTAGATCTTTTTTATGCCCAAAGATATACACCACACACTAACTAATGTTCAAAAAGTGAATAAGCATAATAGCACCCTTTTAAAGTCGTAATATTTTGAGAATAAAATCTAAATATTTTGAGAATAAAGTCGAAATGTTTTGAGAATAAAGTTGAAATATTTTGAGAATAAAGTCTAAACTTTGAGAATACAGTCAAAATTATGAGAAATTAAGTTGAAATAATTCAAGAATAAAGTCTAAATGTTCAAGAATAAAGTTGAAATATTTCAAAAATAAAGTCGAAATGTTTCGAGAATAAAGTCAAAATTACGAGAATAATGTTGAAATGTTTCAAGAATAAAGTCAAAATTACGAGAATAAAGTCGAAATGTTTCAGTAATAAAGTCGAAATTACAAGAATAAAGTCAAAATGTTTCAAAAATAAAATCAAAATTACGAGAATTAAGTCGAAATTTTTCAAGAATAAGGTTGAAATTACGAGAATAAAGTCTAAATATTTCGGTAATAAAGTCAAAATTACAAGAATAAAGTCGAAATGTTTCGAGAATAAAATTAAAATTACGAGAATTAAGTCGAAATGTTTCAAGAATAAAGTCGAAATTACGAGAATAAAGTCGAAAAGCTTTGAGAATAAAGTCGAAATTATGAGAAAAAAGTCGAAATGTTTCAAGAATAAAATCTAAATTATGAGAATAAAATCAAAATTACGAGAATTAAGTTGAAATGTTTCAAGAATAAAGTCGAAATTACGAGAATAAAGTCAAAAATTTCGAGAATAAAGTCGAAATGTTTTGAGAATAAAGTTGAAATATTTTGAGAATAAAGTCTAAACTTTGAGAATACAGTCAAAATTATGAGAAATTAAGTTGAAATGTTTCAAGAATAAAGTCAAAATTACGAGAATAAAGTCGAAATGTTTCAGTAATAAAGTCGAAATTACAAGAATAAAGTCAAAATGTTTCAAAAATAAAATCAAAATTACGAGAATTAAGTCGAAATTTTTCAAGAATAAGGTCGAAATTACGAGAATAAAGTCTAAATATTTCGGTAATAAAGTCAAAATTACAAGAATAAAGTCGAAATGTTTCGAGAATAAAATTAAAATTACGAGAATTAAGTCGAAATGTTTCAAGAATAAAGTCGAAATTACGAGAATAAAGTCGAAAAGCTTTGAGAATAAAGTCGAAATTATGAGAAAAAAGTCTAAATGTTTCAAAAATAGAGTCAAAATTACGAGAATAAAGTCGAAATGTTTCAAGAATAAAATCAAAATTATGAGAATAAAATCAAAGTTACGAGAATTAAATCGTAGCAATTAAAGATATAATATTTTGAGAGTACAGCCTGTGCATGCAAATGGCCTGGATTGGGAGCACCAGGAGCAGTTGTCAAGCCACTGTTTTTTTTTTAACGTTGGATTATTAGCAAAAATCATACCATGTGTTATACTTACAAGTACAGTGTGCTTGGAAATAATTTTTCACATCTTGCACCAGCCACCTATTAATAGCAATAAGCTTTGTGCTTTTGATACTTTTTATATAAAACAAAGTCTCAGCTTTCAAAATCTGTTAGTTTTATAGCGAAATACAAACAATGTGTCTTGCAATAATGTGCATGTGCAAAAGGCTAGAATATACTTTCACAATATTATAACTTTAATTTCGTAATTGCTACGAATTCTCGTAATTTTGACTTTATTCTTGAAATATTCCAAATTTATTCTCGAAACATTTAAGACTTTATTCTCGTAATTTTTACCTTATTCTCAAAACATTTTGACTTTATTCTCAGAATTCTGACTTTCTTGTCGAAATATTTTGAATTTATTCTCATAATATTTCAACCTTATTTTAGTAATTTCGACTTTGTTTTCAAAATATTAGGATTTTATACAGGTTTGGAATGACATGAGGGGGAGTAAATGATTACACAATTTTTCTTTTTTTGATTTTTTCATCACAACTTACACTGGAGATATTGAGAAACTGTGGATCCCCCAAGATGGACCTCTTGGCATACGCAAACCGGAACGCCTCTACTATGCGATGATAGGTGAGGATTTTCCCTTTTGTGGTGGAGACACTGTCTGAACTGAAGTTGTAACCTGAGGAAAGAGAATGAGAGCTCAGTTAGATTCACTACACTCTGTGTTTACTCAACCATGCCAACTGTTGTCATATGAATAGCCAGACCTGCCAATCATCAACATGACTGCCATAGAGGTTTTCAGAAGCCTTGTGTAAAAAGGTTCATCCAGATTTATCTGTTTTTAAATAATGTTATTTATGTTACGTATATGTTATTTAAATGTTATTTATACATAGTATTTTTTACATTTTATTACTTGCTTCAGAATGTTCAGAAGCAATGTTCAAAAGTAAAATAAAGTCAAAATTACAAGAATAACGTCAAAATGTTTTGAGAATAAAGTCAAAATTTTGAGAATAAAATTGAAATGTTTTGAGAATAAAATCTAAATTATGAGAATAAAATCAAAATTACAAGAATAAAGTTGAAATGTTTCGAGAATAAAGTCAAAATTTTTCGAGAATAAAGTACAAATATTTCAAGAATAAAGTCTAAACTTCGAGAACAAAGTCAAAATTACGAGAATAAAGTCGAAATATTTCAAGAATAAAGTCGAAATGTTTCGAGAATAAAGTCAAAATTACGAGAATAAAGTTGAAATGTTTCGAGAATAAGGTCAAAATGTTTTGAGAATAAAGTACAAATATTTCAAGAATAAAGTCTAAACTTGGAGAATAAAGTTGAAATTACGAGAATAAAGTCAAAATGTTTCGAGAATAAAGTCAAAATTATGAGAATAAAGTCGAAATGTTTCGAGAATAAAGTCAAAATTTCGAGAATAAAATTGAAATGTTTTGAGAATAAAGTCAAAATGTTTTGAGAATAAAGTCAAAATATTTCAAGAATAAAGTCTAAACTTCGAGAATAAAATCGAAATTACGAGAATAAAGTTGAAATGTTTCAAGAATAAAGTTAAAATGTTTTGAGAATAAAGTCGAAATTACGAGAATAAAGTTGAAATGTTTCAAGTAAAAGTCAAAATGTTTTGAGAATAAAGTCGAAATGTTTTAAGAATAAAATCAAAATTACGAGAATAAAGTCAAAATTACGAGAATTAACCCTTTAACTGTCACTCCCATTTTTGAACACAGACATAAAAATGCACTATCAAGACTTAAATTATTATAATTCATGAATGAAAACATTTTGTAATATGATTTTGATGTACATTTTCCGTGGAAATGCAATGTCTGATTTTAAAATGCCTTTCTTTTAAGTTTTGAAGTGATATATAATTTCTTATGATTTCTAAAGTGTGAAAGGGAAAAAGGCAACAAAGAAAGTCAAAAGTAATGTTGCCATAATGTTTCAAAAATTATACAATGGAATGTTCACTTAAAAGGATCAATAATTCTGTCATTAATTACTCACCCTCAATTCGTTCCAAACCTGTAAGACTTTCATTCATCTTTGGAACACAAATTAAGATATTTTGATTAAATCCAAAAGCTTTCTGAGCCTGGATAGACAGCAATGCAACAACTACTTTCAAGGCCCAGAAAGTTAGTGAGGACATTGTTAAAATAGTGACATCAGTGGTTCAACTGTAATGCTACGAGAATACTTTTTTGTGCACAAAGAAAACAAAAACAACAACTGTATTCAACAATTTCTTCTCTACTGTGTTAGTCTTCACCACGCTTTCTTAGAATACCACAACACTTGTGTGTGGTGCTGCTGATGCAGAAGATGGCATATTTTTAGCAAAATATTCTTGGAAGACAAATGCCAATGTTTTTCACTTTCATCTAATCAAATCTGAATATGCAAAAGCACAAATGTGATCATTATGGAAAAATTTCATTTGTTAAATCTTGAGATGCTGCAGAACATTTTTCAAAATATCTCATTTGTGTTCCACAGAAGAAAATAAGCCACACGGGTTAGGAAATGTCATGAGAGTGAGATAAATGGCGACATCGTTTTCACTTTTAGGTCAGCTATTAATTTAATGTTGGACAACTGACCCAGTTTTGGTGTCTGAAAACTTCTCAAATTGTCTCGACTATTCACACCAGAGCCGTCTATTTGAAATAATTGAACTATTATGAGCAATTCGCCATGGAAGATGTTCCATAACGACTGAATAAATCAAGCTATATTGTGAAAAAAAAAACAAGTGCTAACAGTGTTTATCGACAGCCGTGCCCTGTCTGGCAGCAACTTAATGACTAAGTATCTCATCAGTAAGGCTACAGAGTGGGTGTCTGAAAAAGACCAAGACACAGAGCCGTGGAGATCATCCGGCGCGCTGCAAGAAAGCAAAGCTGATGAATCTCAGATGACAGGCTGCTTCACAGTATCCCCTGCTGGTGGAACCCCAAGGAAAGGGTCGGAACACGCTGACTGCATGGATTTTTCCATGCTTGGTTTGTGTCCAATTAGTGGCAAACAGCCCACGTTAGTGTTGGTGTGGGAGACAGGAGGACAGACACAGCGGAGCGAAGGGTGGAGGCATTTTAATAGCTCGTAGCAAAGAAAAGTTAGAAAGTTCTGAAGTCTTATCCTCCCCCGACACGGTTCCGCATGAGGAAGCGGTTAAGAACATTAAAGATTGACTAATGGTCATCCTGTAATCAGTATCAGCTAGATGCTTCCTCTCGCAGCTAAAAAGACCAACTCAGACTGTTGTGAATTTTCATGCGTGTCCACGTTGGTTTATATGGAAACTTGTTTTCGCCTCAGAGAAAGGTTAACCAATATGTTGCTCATTAAAATATTTCTTGATAATGCAGACTTGAGTACTGTGTGAGATTTATATTTTTTAGTCCACATTCTGAGATATAAAGTGGCACTATGACATAGATATAGGTAGGCCCTATACAGTGTGTTTTAATAGCACCAGAAATATAAATATACTCTGTAGACCAATATACTAATATAATCTGCATATTAATCTGGGGTAGGTGAAGATATTTAAATATTATGAAAAAATTATAAGCATCACCTTTATTAATCACTAATCCAGGGTAACATATGACATATGCTAAACAAGACAATTTTGCTTATCTCAGGGCTACAGCTGAAATGATCGAAAATCCAACAAAAAAATAAACATATAATAGTAAACATTATATCATAAGACATAAACAAAAATAAGCATATGTGCGACAAAAAAATTAAATCCAGTCATGTCGCAATAGCCTCGTGCATTTTTGCGCTGCGGGTGTCCCGAGTTCGAATCCCAACTTGAGGACCCGATCCCACCCCTATCTCTCTCCCACTTTACATCCTGTCAGCTCTGATGTGTCCTATCATACCAAAGGCACAAATGGAAAAAATCCAGAGAGGAAAAATTTGTATGTGACAATAAACGCAGCACGAGCTGTTGCATCTGATTTACGAACAAATTACTCTTATGACCCGGTTCTTTTTAAAGTCTTACGAAACAACCTTGAGCTCGCTAGCGAGTGAATCTGTGCGAAATCAGAACAGCGAGTAATTTTTCAAATACGTTCAACAATGAACAATGAACCTATTACATGGACTTCTATTTTCTGACTGGTTGTTCATATAACAATGTGTAAAATTGACATTCAGTTTTTCATAATAGTATTTTTTCTCACAAAAGCACACAAGGAAATTCCATTGGGTCATGTTTATTCGTTAAGTACCATTAAGTAAACCTAAAGCCATAAAGAAAACATTTTTGTTACTTGAGATAAAATATACATAACTGATGTAAATAATAATAATATAAAAATAAAATTCATTTCTAAAATAAAAATAGTCAAAACGATACAGGAATTTAAAATACTAAAAAAAAAAAGAAAATATACAATTAAATTACATAAACATTACTAAAATGAAAATGAAAAATACTGAATGATAATAATAATAATAATATAATAACAATAATAAAATAATTAAATAATCGTAATAATTGTTATTGCACTTTTTGCTTTTTACTAAAATAATAAGTAAAGTGTAATTAATACTATTATATTTTAAAATAAAAATTAGTAAATAAAATATTTTACAGTACACTTAAAAATACAATGCTAATATTCTTTTTTTAATTTATTTTTTCTTTTTTTACATCATTTTTTCATATGGTTTTTCTAACTTGATCTTACAGCAGTTCGTACATTAACTAAACCATCACAGAAATCGTACAGAGTTGTACAAGTGAGGTCGTATGAATTAGCCACCTCGTAAAATACGTATAAAGTGGCCGTGAGATAGCATTGGATTTTTTTATTAATATTAAATTCAAATCTAAAAACAGCAAGCTTTTATTTTGGCAGGTTGCCGGCAAGCATATGTGCCGCCGAGTGAAGTGTCAATGAAATGTCGCAGTTTTGCATTTTGCTCTGAAATTTATGCTTTCAGTTCAAATGGAAATTTTAGAGTTAGAGTTAGTCAGTCTGAAATGCTGATTGTGCTTTAACAGCTGTCAACCATATCGGTAAAAATAATGATGCGAAATGATAGTCCATTTGTGTCCAGGATAGTCTGTCCAGTGTTTGAACTCTGTACCTACCGCTCAGGATGTTGAGTATCAGTGTGAGGACTGGGCCGCTGGCAGGTGCGGTCGGTGTCACCATTCTGTATTCACCCATGGTGGCAGTGAGGGGGGATTCATCCAGCAAGGGCTTGTAATCTCTCAAGTCCTCTAGAGTAATAATCCCATCTGCAACACACACAACACAGACGCCCGTGTGACGCATGATGATGCTAAGCAACTTAATAAGATCAGACCTACTGAGTTATTGATTTAGTCATTAATAACCAATTGTGTGTCATCCTTTAACACCTCTGCCTGGGTGAACTATTGGCAGCACTGCAGGAATTAGTGGGATGTCAAATATTTGGAAATCAATGAACCACAACATCACAGCCACAACAGAAGCTTAGAAACTGCACAGTTTAGCATCTTTAACTCACTAATATATGCAGTCAAGTACATCTGACATGAAATAAAAAATGTGGCTCTACACTTATTGTGATTTACCATAGCAGAACGTATTCCTGGATAAACATTTCCGTTTATGAGTTATTTATACCAAATAATAAAGAATAGACATATGGGTGAATAAAAACCTGCTGATTGGATGTCCCTCACTAGCTTCTCAGCGAGCGGTCCAGTGTAGAAAGCATCGGGCCCATTCTCTGCTATGAACTCATAAGTGTCAGCCAGTTTTGTAAAGGTAATGGTGTCGTTTTCTTTCAGAATGTCGCCTTTGGAATCACAGAACACAGAACTGTGGAACCAAACAATCAGCAGAAAATGTTAGTGCATAAAAATAGTGGCTAAAAGTCCACCAAACCATATTACAAATTACATTATATAGATGTTTTTAAAATCACAGGCGTAATCAACAGGTGGGACATATCCCTACCACTTTTTGAACATCTCGCGGCACGGACGTAATAATGCTAATGAAACATTCATTTCTGTTTCATAAGATGCGATCTGGCGCTTGTTGTTTCTGAAATCTGACTGACATGAAGTATCTCGGGGATGCATGTAATGTATTATTACATAATATTATAGTACATGTAAGAATAAAGCTATCACGTTGCAAAAATGAGTTCTATGTTAATACAACCACAAAAAAAAAAAAAAAAGAAAAAACACACTCCGGTCCCACCCACTTTTAAAAACGAAGTTACGCCACTGTTTAAAATACAAAACTCCACAATATGACCCCACTGTCATATCAAAGACAAACTAGATGAGTAAAGTTTGAGAACAAACTTTGAGTTGGCTTGAGAAAGCCTAGCCCGAAAGTTTGAAGCAGTTGTAGAAGTATGAAAGTTGATGTTGCTAGCATAATTTAACACATTGCTTACATGATTTAACACATTGTTAGCATGTTTTAGCATGTTTCTGGCATGATTAGCAAGTTACTGTCATGTTTATAACCTGATTAGCATGTTGCTAGCATGTTTCTAACATGATTAGCATGTTACTAGCATGTTGTTAGTATGATTAGCATGTTGATAGCATGTTTCTAGCATGATTAACATGTTACTAGCATGTTTCTAACATGATTAACAAGTTACTAGCATGTTGCTAGTGTGATTAGCATGTTGATAGCATGTTTCTAGCATGATTAACATGTTACTAGCTTGTTGGCAGCATATTTTTAACATGATTGGCATGATACTAACTTGCTGATAGAATGTTGTTAGCATGATTAGCATGTTACTAGAAAGCTGCTAGCATGATTACCAAGTTACTAGTGTGTTTTAGCATGATTAGCTTGTTGCTTGCATTTATAGGCTGATTACAATGTTGTTAACATGTTACTAGCATGTTGTTAGCATGATTAGCAAGTTAACAACAAGATTCTTGAATGATTAGCAAGTCACTAGCATGTTTATAACCTGATTAGCATGTTGCTAGCAGGTTTCTATCATAATTGACATGTTACTAGCTTGTTGCTAGCATGTTTTTAACATGATTAGCATGTAACTAGCTTGTTACTATCTCATGATACTACCTTGTTGCTAGCATGATTAGCATGTTGCTAGCATGTTTCTAGCATGATTAGCCTGTTACTAGCATGTTGTTAGCATTATTAGCAGGTTACTAGAATGTTGCTAGCATGATTACCAAGATACTAGCATGTTTTAGCATTATTAGCTTGTTACTTGCATTTATAGGCTAATTAAAATGTTGCTAACATGTTACTTGCATGTTGTTAGCATGATTAGCAAGGTAATAGCAAGATTCTCTAATGATTAACAAGTTACTAGCATGTTTATAACCTGATTACCATGTTGCTAGCATGTTTCTAGCATGATTAGCATGTTGTTAGTATGATTAGCATGTTACTAGCATGTTGTTAGAATGATTACTAGGTTACTAACATGTTGCTACCATAATTAGCTAGTTACTAGCAGTTGTTAGTATGATTAGCAAGTTACTAGCTTATAGCTAGTGTGCTTTTAACATGATTAGCATGTTAATAGCATGTTGCTAGCATGTTTCTAGCATGACTAGCATTTTGCTAACATGTTTCTAGCATGATTAACCAGCTACTAGCAAGTTACTAGCATGATAGCATGTTACTAGCATGATTAGCACGTTACTTGCATGTTGTTAACATGATTACCAAGATACTAGCATGTTGTTAGTATAATTAGCAAGTTACTAGCAGTTGTTAGCATGATTAGCAAGTTACTAGCATGTTGCATAGCGTGATTAACATGTTTCTAGCATGATTTGCGTGTTTAAACCAGTTGATTCTGTAAAAAACAGCTAAAAAATAGCTAAAACCAGCCTAGGCTGCTTGTCTAGTCTTAGCTGGTTTAAGCTGAAAATAGCTGGTTTAACCTTGGCTAGTCTTTTAGCAGGTCTCCTAGCTTGGCTAGCTAAGACCAGCCTGACCAAAAAGTGGCCAAAAACACTTTAAAACCATCCTGGGAGACCAGCCAAAGCGGCCATTCAGCTGGTTTTAGCTGTTTTAAAAGTAGGGAGTTGTTAAGCTTTGCTTAGATATACCATTGGTCTCTTTGTATAAGAGTTCTCACCCCTTCAATGAAAGTCTCTGGGATTTTAGGTGGGTTTGATAGTCTGGTTTTTGAAAACCGTAGGTCGGATCAGTTAGAAGATATATAGCAACTAACTTCAGACCAGTCTGAAGGTCTGACCTGAGTTTGGTGGTTGTAGTTTAATTTAAGCCAGCTTAATTACTTAGTACACCTTGTTAAAAGTAAGAATATGGACAGTTTTTAATATGTTCAACATCTGTGTTAAAAATAGCCATGTGTGCTCACCATAACGTCTTATCAGCCATAATGATGTCTTTCTTTGATCTAATGGCATTTGCCAATGCGTTGCCAAGAGGAAAGCCGTTTCTTGCCAGTTGTATGCTTGGTAAAAACAGCTCTTTCCACGGAAGTTTGCCATGCCGTTTATGGGCCATTTCATATCCCCGAATCTCTCCAGGAACAGCGATGGCCAAACCACCTGTGGATACATTTTGACACACTTAATTCTGTGTGGTACATCTAAAAAAAAAAACAGATCTGAAACAGCAAACTTGTTTGAAAGATAAGAAAATAAAAATGCAGCGATTTCAAAGTAGTTAACAGCTATGGCATTTGATGGCATTGCATTTTTGTGACATGCAACCATGCATACAATGTACCGGGATACAGTTTTATGGCTTTTATGGCTCAGAAAGTCCTGCATCTACTAATCTTATCCACTGTGAGTTATTGATTGTTGAGATTGTGTTGATGCTTATTGTGTGGATGCTTATCTCTCCATGCTGGCACCATATCAACAAGGACGCTCATCGTGTAAATCCTTTCTCACTAATGATTTTCCCAGTTTATGTAACGTAGTTAATGAATACCTGTTTGAGAAAGGTCCGTACTATTTCCAAACATGTCTTTGGTTGCGTTTGCAGGAGCCGTCTCACGTGCATTGATGGTTTCAACTTTTCCTGCGAAATAAAATAAATAATCTATAAATATAAATAAAACCATAAAAACTATAAAAAAATAAACATATATATAAATAAATATAAAAATGCACACATAATATAAAAGATTAAAATATGTGCATAAATTATCCATATACACAGACACATTTTAACATTTATATATTTTTGACATTTTATTTATGCAGCGTGTAAACAAAATGCAAAAAACTGCATATACTGTATATACATATTTTATAACAAATAAAAAGTATTAATAATAATCAAATAAAATATTTAAAAAAATAGATCCTTAAAATATATTTTTCATATATTCTTCATGCAACTTATATTTTATATTAAATAATTTTATATCAAATTAAAATTATTACAAACACTACCCGTTTTTAATGTTTTTTTTTAAAGAAGTCTTTACTACTCACCAAGCCTGCATTTATTTGATCCAAAATACAGCAAAAGCAGTAATATTGTGAAATATGTAAAATAACGGCTTTCTATTTTTATATATTTTAAAATGTAAAGTATTTCTGTAATCACAGCTAAACTTTTAGCTAAAAATTCTACCTAATAATAAGAAATGTTTTTTGAGCAGCAAATCAGAATATTAAAATGATTTCTGGAGTATAATATAATATATTTAGACTTAATTATTACTATGTTGGAAACAGTAAAAAAATTTAACTGAAAATTTAGCTGCGATCACAGGAATAAATTATATTTTAAAATATATTCAAATAGAAAACAGATATTTTAAATAGTAAAAGTATTTCAAAATTTTACTGTTTTTGCTGTACTTTTGATCAAATAAATACAGGCTTGGTGAGCAGAAGAAACTTCTTTAAAAAAACATTAAAAAAAATTTGACTGGTAGTGTAATATAATATAATATCTATGCAGTATATGCATAAAACAAATATATATACATACATAGTTTACATTTATCTATATTTTACATTTTATTCATGTAGTGTGCATAAAAGGTAAAGAAAATATAATGCTTAAAATATGTGCATAAATTTTTCATATACACACACACAGAGGTTCGGTTGAATCAGACAGGTAATAGTGACTGCACACCTGTTTGGGCATTATAAATAGTGAACAAGAGCCCTCCTCCAATGCCCGCGCTGTGGGCATTCATCAATCCTACGCACAGCAGAGCAGCAATGGCAGAATCTACAGCAGAACCGCCTCTCTTCAGGATATCCCTGAGGGACACACAGAGAGGACATTTGGCAAGCAAACCTCGATATGATCATTTTAAAGATCAGAATGCACCAACAACAACTAAAAAAAGAGTACACTACAAATATATTATGCATTGACAAAAATGTGCAATATACTTTACAGTTATTTTTGGGTGAAATACAATGTAGCCAAGTTGATTTGGTCCCACTCAATAATATATATGACTGAATAAAACCAAATAGTTTAGTTGCTACCACATTTTAAGACTTGGCAAATATTATATGGCTACAAAATATCAAATTGCATTATGCACTGTAAAAATGTGCAGTTAATATCTTACCGCAAGACACCACTATAAAAACCATGTTTTTTCATGCATTGAGAATGTGAACATTTGGGCTATTTTGTTTCCTACTAGTGAAAAAGTACATATAAAACATGCATTTAAGTGTTCATTAGACTTTATCGTTTTGCATCTGTAGATTTGAATCACAGTACATATCCATTTATAGTCATAGACAAAAATATCAGCATCCTTGCAATTCTCTCAGAAAATTGTTGCAGTTGCAAATGTTTTGGTACTCACATGTTTATTTATTTATTTTTTTTGTTTGCATTGGAACAACACAAAAAGAAAAGTCAAATCTGATACATTTCCACACAGAACCCAAAAAATGCACAGGACAAAATTATTGGCACCCTTAACTTAATATTTGGTAGCACCCCCTTTGGAAAAAATAACTGAAATAAATCACTTCCCGTAACCATGAATGAGTTTCTTACATCTCTCTACTGGGATTTTGGACCACTCTTCTTTTGCAAACTGCTCCAGGTCATTCAGATTTGAAGGATGCCTCCTCCAACTGCTGTTTTGAGATCTCTCCACAGGTGTTCTATGGGATTCAGATCTGGACTCATTGCTGTCCGTTTCAGAACTCTCTAGCGCTTTGTATGGAAGCATTTCTGAGTGCTTTTTGAAGTGTGTTTTGGATCATTGTCCTGCTGGAAGACCCATGACCTCTGGTGGAGATGCAGCTTTCTGACACTGGCCACTACGTTGTGCCCCAAAATTCTTTGGTAATCATCAGATTTCATGATACCGTTGACACAGTCAGGGCATCCAGTGCCAGAAGCAGCAAATCAACCCCAAAACATCTTTGAACCTCCACCATGTTTGACTGTAGGGACTGTGTAAACAGTGCCATGATGTCCTTTACCAAAAAGCTCTACTTTTGTCTCATCTGTCCACAGTATGTTCTCCCAAAAGGATTGTGGTTTTGTCACATAAGTTTTGCCCTACCATAGTGTCCCTTTTTGACGGATGTTGAAACTGTTGTACCCTGTGTCTGCAGATCAGCTTGAATTTGTTTGGAAGTTAATCAGGGTTCTTCATCCACCATTCGAACAATCCTTTGCTGTAATTTTTCATTCATTTTGCTCCTCCGTCCACGTCCAGGGAGGTTAGCTACAGTGCCATGGGCTGTAAACCTCTTGATGATATTGCACACAGTGGACACAGGGACATTAAGATCTCTGGAGATGGACTTGTAGCCTTAAGACTGTCCATGTTTTTCCACAATTCTGTCTTAAATCCACAGACAGCTCTTTACACTTATTTCTTTTCTCCATGCTCAGTGTTACACACAACACAAAGGTTGAGTCAACTTTTAACTGATTGCAAATATGTGATTACTATATTGCCCACACCTATTACTTGCCACAGGTGTGTCTACATACAAATTACAGGAGCATCACATGCTTGAAAAGCAATTATTTCTTACCATTTTGACAAGGTGCCAATAATTTTATCCAGTCCATTTTTGAGCTCTGTTTAAAATTTTATCAAGTTTGACTTTTCTTCTCTGTTTTTTGTTGTTGCTGTTGTTGTTGTTGTTGTTGTTGTTGCAGTACAAACAAAAACAATACGCATATGAGTACCAAAACATTTGCAATTGGAACAATTTTCTGAGAGAAGTGTAGCATTTTCTGACAGAATTGCAAGGGTGCCGATATTTTTGGCCATGACTGTATATATCTAAGTTTTTTTTTTTTTACTTACAGCACTTACACCAAAATTTCACCAAAAGAGTTTTATTGCTATCTATATTCTAGATGTTTTTAGAGAGGGATTTGTTCATAAATCGTTTGCTTGCTTTATAAAACATTTATTACTTTATTTCTCTTGACAATATTTTTTGATTTATGGAGTGATAAAGAGAGACATCCAAAGTCTCCTCTATATAAACCTTCATCTATTATGTCAACAAGAAGTTTAATCTTGGCTTTTTCTGCTCAGATTTCTGCTCTGGAAATGTATGCAAATGAATGCATATTTAATTAGGTAACACCTCATTTACATATTTACATAACATTTCAGAAAACTTGTAATACAAAACAGTTGTCTTAATGTACTGATTAATCAGTTGGGGAAGTATGATGATATCTGCTGGTTAACATTTTACCCTTTTCACCTGTGGTGTGGTATCTCAAGGATCTACCAGATGTGACCTTTAGTTTATTTGTTTATTAGTGTGCTTGGTTTGATCCAGTGGTGTAAAATAGTAGTTTTCACTTACATAAAACCAATTAAAGTGGATTTTACTTCACACCGCACATTTTTTAAGTTACCTGACAAAACATTTTTATATTTTATCTTGATGGCTTTCCACAGAATTATGATTATGCAACACAATAATAGTTTGGTGAAGAAAACTGCACTGCAAAAAGCACATTTAAGGATGCAGGGAGTATGATTCAGGTATTAAATAAATTCTCTGATGTAAATACATACTGTCATTTTTAGGTTACCTAACAAAATATTTTTAGTGTGTGCACCTCATATCGCCATCCTTACATCTTTGCTGTTTATTTACAATAATATAAATTATGGTGTAATAGGTCTAAATGGATTCACTTTACTTAAATTGCAAAAAAACCTACAGGTCATCGAAGGCAAAAAAGTGAATGTGCATTTCAGGAGAACAGAGCTCAAACCTGCCGATCTCTGAGCACGTCCCAGCATCTGCTGCCACTGCTGCCTTGAAGTAATTATTTTCAGCTTCAGGAGAGGTCTTCTTGCCCTGCACCGAAAAAAAAACGGCCAAAAACGTGCCAACTGCAGCCAGCAGCAGCAGGGTAAGGCCCACCACAGTAGACTTCTGCACCATTTTCCTGCAACATGCAACAGAAAATGTCTAATTATCTGTTGCTGGTGTATATAGACTGTCTGTTTATTCTCTTGTGCCACCTTGCAGAACCTGATTTTGCCAAGTACGACATCTTTGTTGACCCTGGAACAACATGGTGATTAACCAATCAGATTAAAAAAAAACAGTTTATAGTTTTTGTAAAGTTTAGGCTTACAATCAGTGTTTGGTGCTTGTACATCAGTATTATTCATCTATCGTTTCTTCTGATTTTAGGGATTACTCATGGGTAAGGTTAGGTTTAGGTGTAGGGATGTGGTCAAGATTAAATTTTTAGATTAAAATGTTGTTCCAGGGTCAACAAAATATGTTGACCCAGGAACACATCTAACTCAGCAAAATCAGGACGTGCGTGCCACCTTATATGCAAAAATCATATAATTTAACTTAATTAGACCGTTTCACACTTGAAATAGTTAACTTCGGGTAAATGGAATCTTAGGTTGTCTTGCTTCACATTTCACTCTGCTCATAATTTACTTGAGGCTAACAATTAATTCTGGATATTCATACACTGAGATTTTACACTGTACATTTCTAAACTCCAGGTTAATGTTCTTATTTGCATATTTGCTATGTCATTGTCAACACTTGCCCTGGAAATCCTGGTACATTTTGGCAAACCACAAACGCCTTTTGTTCCTCAGACAGTTTTTTGCACTAGTCTCTTGATTTGTTTTAACTTTTGGCAGTCTATAGTACTCCAAATGTTTCTCTGGTCTGACTGATTAGTACAGCCCAAAACATTACAATAATTGACCATTTTCAGCAGCAATAATAAGCAAAATATGCGAGTTTCAGTCGGTTCAGTGGCCAATATGGCCGATTGATGATGCATTGTGAAAACACTCTATACTTGTACACCGCCAAGCAACCAATTTTAACAACCACCTCGTATTGTGACAGTCACGGATACACAATGCACTGTATAAACAGTCGTTTCAGTGTTTGAGTGGAATAAAGTTAAAAATGATGACGGAAAACACGTAGTGAAGTAAATAATATAGACTGTTCCATTATTACCTTTATACACTGTAAAAAAAAAAACAAAAAAAAAAAAACAAAACACAATTTGTTGGGTCAACTTAAAATAATTTGTTACCCTGCTGCCTTAAAACTTTAAGTTCAGTCAACTCAAAAATGTTTACTCAGCTTGAAATGTTAAGGTGTTCTAAGTGACAACTTAGATATTTGAGTTGACTAAACTAAAAATTTGGTTTGTTAAACTTAAAAGCTGGGTTTGTTACCCAGCTGCCTTAAAATTTTAAGTTGACTCAACTCAAATATCTAAGTCGTCACTTATTACAACGTAACATTTCAGGTTGACTAAACTTTTTTGAGTTGACTGAGCTTAAAATTTTAAGGCAGTGGGGTAACAAATTATTTTGACTCAACAAATCTGGTCTGAAACATCAGTTATACTGATACTGTTGGAAATATGAGGATGCGCAATGTTAGAGCTGTTATGAGACATGTTGCTTGCTGATCAGTGACAATGGCAAATATGCAAATAAGAAAATTAACCAGGATTTAGCCATGTACACTGTGAAACATCAGATTATGAAAACCCAGTGTTAATTGTTAACTTTAAGGTGAAGCAAGCTAACTCAGGATTTAGTTTACTCGGGTTTAGAATGATCCAGCGTTAACCATTTCAGGTGTAAAAAAAAGCCATTATCATATAATTTCACACCAAAAGCCCAAGTTGAAACAGTCAAGTGAACAATAAAATGAAAGCAGTATGTAACGATAACCGGTTTGACGATAAATCATGATAAAATTCCCCATGGTCAATATTACCGTTTCATAATTATCATTATAACCGTATTCAATTACCGCAATTTGAGCAACTGGATACATAAATGCTGTACAGCATAAAGCACAGTTTTAAGTAACAGTCTAAAGTGCAGTCTAAGGGAATTATACAAATGAATATATGAATTAATTAATTATATGAATGCACCTCTGAAGGTTCTGACTGTCAGAAAAGATTCAATTTTTTTTTTTTTTTTTTTTGTTTCATTTCCATGTAATGCCTAAATAAATTGTTCTTAATCGCAACACTGCTTTGTCCACAGAGTTTACGGGAAACAGCTATAATTCAGCTTTTCCATAAGCGCTACCTGCTGTCATGGAGTGGATTTACAGAGACTTATATTTACATTCAGCTTTTGTGCAGTTTTTGTTTTTTTTCATTTGACCAGTTGATGAAAAACAAGCTTATGTGTATTCTACACAACAATTCAAATAAATTATCTATAATCATTTACGGAGCAGATAACATTATCATTTTGACTTAACCTATTTCTTTATTTAAAGGCTGAAATGTGAGGTTTACCTTTCTATGAAACGTTTTCAAAGCTTTATTTGAACATTTACATGAGATATTTGAACATGCTATTAGATAAACTGTTGTCAGTCAAGTTGTCATTTAAAATACAGACATCATTAGTAATGTTATTGTTTTTATGCAAACAAAAAAGTAATTTTATTTGTTGTTTGCTGATTTTAAATATAAAATTTGGTCAAGTGATCTGTGTGACTTTTTGAACATTTCCAGCACATTTTAACGATACCGTGATAATGCTGACAACCGTGATAATTTTGGCCACTATAATCGTGATAAGAATTTTTCATACTGTTACATCTGTAAGTAGTACTGAATCTAAACAGGTAATTTTATCTGCTAATTGAAATGAAAAGTACATGGACTAACTGCACCTGATAAGATATATGGGGCTTGTGTATTTTTTTATAACCATGGCCTGATCATAATGACGATTCCATTCGGTGATTGTACTATGCAAGCTATGCTTTAAGGTGCCCTAACCATCTCTAACTTTTTCGTAACACACAGCATAATTCATAAAGCAGAATCCTAGCTGGAGATTGAACACTCTTTCACTGTAAAAAAACAAATTGTTGAGTCAACTTAAAATAATTTGTCCAGTCAACTCAAAACGTTTAGTCAACTTGAAATGTTAAGTTGTACTAAATGATATTTGAGTTGATTCAACTTAAAATTTTAACACAGCTGGGTAACAAGCACAGCTTTTAAGTTTAACAAACCAAACTGTTTGTTTAGTCAACTCAAATATTTAAGTTTTCACTTGGTACAACTTAACATTTCAAGCTGACTAAACTTATTTGAGTAAACTTAACATTTTAAGGCTGCAGGGTAATGAATTATTTTAAGTTGACTCAATAAATTGTCCAACATTTTCTGCTTTCTTGCTAAATACCCAGTCAAGGCATATCTATGATGAGTATGCATTCAAAAACACATTATAAATTGTTCTGTTAGTTGGCTGCTAGCATTCCTCTGAGGAAGATTGTAGCTAATCAGAATTCTTTATCGCTGCTGTTTCCAGTCTTGTTTTGCTATTAAAAATGCTGGTAATGAATGGCTCAGTTGATCATTATACAATTGCTTATTGGTTCCTAGTGTAAATCAACTCCTGATTCTGTGTGATTTGAGCACCAAATGAGGACTATAAAGAATTACAAAATGCATCCTGGTGTTCGTATTTTACGTTTTATGTTGCTTTATGTAGCTCTATGTATCCCTGCCAAAAGCAGCAAGATTTCACGCATTTATAATTTGAAAACTTGGAATAAAAAAAGCCTTGTATGAAGTGAAATCCTCCACAGAAAAGCGCCTTTTCATAGTTTCAAAGCCTTGCTACTGTCCACATTAAATCCTGTCAGACTGTGCTGTGTGTGGGAACGAACTGCAGCACATCTCAGAGAAACCTGCAGTGCCTGCAGCCAACAAAATTAAACCCACTACACAAGAGACTAAAATTTTCTCACACACAGAAAAGAGCAAAAGATTGTGTTATTTCCTCCTACAAATCGCAACAAAAGAGCACAAATTACTGTCCTCAGAGTTCAGTTCAATGTGTGTTCTAAAATAAAAAAAAAAACACAACCAAAGGGAAAGATGCTGCACAATATTTCTACTTTCTTATATATATTTTTTCTCTTTACTTTGTGTATGAAAATAGTTCATTTTCTTATTATGATTCAGTTAATTTCATAACTGATGAGTTTCATGTACATTAATGTTTGAGTGTATGGAGTATCACCTACCTGTAGACTTCAGAGGCCTCTCGCAGAATCTCCAATAAAATGATCCTCCTTTCCACAGGCTGACTGAGCCAACACTGTGAACCCTCTCAATGTCTAACTATAATAGTCATCAAACTTTAACCAAATCATCTATAATTGTTTTATTGACACTTCAAAGGGCACAGGTTGTGTAGTGATGGTGAACCCACCTGAAGCACAATCAGAATGACATATGCAAAAAATAACACTAGCAAACTTTTCACAGCTACAGATGGCTTTTGTTACTGATATTTACGCTTTAAATCTTTAAATGGTTAAGCCGTTCATGTTTTCCTAGTTGTAGTGAATGATTAACTATGAGAAGTTTGGACACATAATGGTCCACATAATGTAGACATAAAAAAAGCCAAATGTTCAACATCTAACCTCTGTTTACTGGTCTAACAAAGCCTTTACTCAACACACTTCCAGTGAATACATGTCCAAAACACCATGGTATTGCTATGGTACATGTTCAGAAATCCAAATAGATTTTGAATCATTATGTCTCTGTACTACATTTTGGCAGCTACTGTTTATGATTTAATTAGGCTACATAAGGAATCATTTGTACTGCATACATTTTGCTAACACAATCTAAATAAGCTACAAAAACCTACACATACAACAATGTACCGTGAGGGTATCAAATGATCGTCCCTTGATGCATATCCATAGTAAGTCTACTTTAAAAATTTAAATATATATCCTGAAACATCAAAGTAATACCGTGCTATTTTTAAACCACGCAAAAAAAAAAAAAAAAAATCAAAATACTGGCGACCTCCTATAGGACGCCATCTTTGGTTGATTTCAGTATGTGTTTAGCAAACTTAGCTTAGTTAAATATAACTGTTTAATAACTATTTTAATAAAACTCTTAAATAATTATTTTCACAGATAATTCAGCAACTAATAAGACATGCTGTTTAGAATCGCAACTATTCGCGAGTGAATCACTGTACTGAATCAGTTCTTTGTCATGATTTAACGATCTGAATCGATTTAGTCTGAATCATTCGGACACCTCACTAACACTTTGAATCGTTTGGAGCGCTTTTTCGGGAAAACATATGAAGAAAGCAAAAAGTGAATAATAATAATAATAATAATAATAATAATAATAATAATAATAATAACCTATAGTACAATCAAATGAAACCAAACCTGAAAATGTAAACTATCGTTTGAAATAAAAAATGGGGTTTGTAAGTTCAACTCTTTCATGTGAAGCTTATACTATACTACAGGTTAAGGCATTAGGTACAAGATTATTAAAACGCTAGCATGTACATCTTTTCTGAACATGTACCATGCAAGTACAAATTTACATCTTTTAATAGCCTACATCATTCAATAACACGATGTTTTTTGTAAATCACTGGAAATATTTTTGTGAAATTGTTCTGATTCGTTTTATGGTCGTATTAGTGGTTACTATTGGATATTTTTTTAGTAAACCGATACCTATACAGTACGTGCTGACAGGACAGAAAGGGCTTCCCATCATAAACACTGAGCTGTTGAAAATGGGCGGAGCCGTGACTCCTGTAAACACATGTGGGAATCGAGCGCTCTGATTGGACAGCGATTGAGATATGGGCGTGACATGTGGGGAAGCCTGGAAGAACACAAACACAGCAGAGGTGCGCAGGGGCAAGAGAAACGCGGAGAAAGTGACATTTTAATCATTTCGTGTGCTCATTATGAATTTTCCTTGATTTAGATGATGCTTTACGAACAGCTGAACACGACGAAGTGCAATTATGAGTGTGCACTCACTAAAGAGAGCGTATAAAATTTACTTGACACATGCTTTATGAAACATCGTTGTATTATTTGATACTGAGGTTGAAATAGGAAAGTTGAAACATGGGATCGAAGTTAACCAGGCAAAGTAGTTTGGACAGCCAGGCGACTTTCTTTCGGAGGGGTCGGCAGCAGCATGAGCGGGATGTGGAGAAGATGAGAGGAGGAAGAGGAGAGTTTTTGTTCAGTTCTCTGATGCTCAAGTCCGACAAGCTCCCCGGAATGCTGCGCAAATCCAGTCCCAGCCCGTATGTCCGGAGAGTGGCTTGGGTTCGGGAGATGCAAACCCTGCTGAAGGAGCAGAAGGTGGAACAAGCCATCGATGTGTTGAAACTGCTTAGAAAGGTACAAAACATCATATATTAATTAAGCGGGTTATCTAGTTCTTGCACAGAACTACAGGTTGTTGTTGCTGATGCTGATGCTGCTATTGCAGCATGATGTTTTCGATTAAGAAAAGAAATCTCTTCAACACTTAAACCCTACCCTGAAAAAATAAACTAAGAAATTTAAACGTCTCAAACTGCTCAGATGGTCAAGTATGCAATAAAAAGTATGAGATTTAAATACGAATACAATAACATTTCTAATACATTCTTACTATAACATTTTATCCGAGTGTAGGAATGTGACGTATAAAATTTTCATGTTCCGATAATTGCTGAAGCTTTATTATCACGATATGAAAATAAGTTGCAAAACCGTGTTGTCATAATACAGTATAACACGTGTCAAACGATTAGCCTAATCGCGATTAATCGCTTCCGAAATAAAATATATGTGTGTGTACTTTTTTCTATACATAATAAATATACACAGTACACTCCCATATATTATGTAAACAAAAACTTTTATTTTAAATGCAATTAATAGTTTAACAGCACTAAAAGTGTAATAACTTTTTTCTTACAACACAAATAACTAAACATTTAAATACAATAAAGTAATAGGCTACCCCAAAAAAAGTAGACAAATGTTTCAAAAAATGTTTCATGTTCATTATAGTGATATATTATAGTGGCGTAATAAAGAATTCATTGTATGCATCTTTATTTGAATAAAAAAATTACAAGCCTTACAAAAACTACTTTGGAGGTACCATGGTATGGTAGTGGTAATACCATGGTGCTTTAATGTGTGCCAGGGTACTAAATAAGTACTGCAATAAATCATAGCATTTACCTTATAAATACCATGGTGTGTTATGGTAGTCACATGTTAAAGAACTTTTTCCAAAATAGAAAGTAATGTAATGTTATTTTGTTGTTAGTACAATAGTATAAAGAATATTGTCTAAATAAGTATTTATTTTTTTATTAATTCTGTTATGTTTGCTTTTATCAATTATAATCATATTCCTAATCGTATTACTGTTTATCTAAAACATAAAAGTATCATTGTATTACCATGTTTTTTACCTTACCATATCATGATAGTAAGTTTTTTTGGACATGTATATTTTTGTATTAGAAAGCTCATTTTAGACTCTTCTGAGTGATTAAATGTTTCCTCTAGGTTGATGGTGAAACAACTTAGTATACATTTCTGATGATTCTCCCCTGTTTTATGTTTATTTTTGTGTTGTATGTTAGATTATGATGAACAAATCAGCTTATTATCTTTTCTCTACATGCCTGACAGAACCAGTCTCACAACTTCTTCCCAACCTAATCCGAAAACATCACAGTCGCTCAAGATTTTCCTTTACATAAGTGCTTTATAAATGTTCTGGTTTGCATTTACTGTAATTGTCAAAAAGGATGAGCTGGACTTTGCATGTCACAAACCACTCAGAGCAAAACCAACCTCTCCAAAGCTATTCTTGAGGTCTTGATCACAACTGAGAGTTTTGATAGCTGTGATGAGCAGTTCAGCTCTTGAGATTTAGTTGTAGTGCTCAAATATTACAGCTGATGATTGACAGTCACCTCAGTGCTTCATAAAGTCCATCATTTGATGCTGATGGCGAAGTAGTAGCAGTGTAGTAAGGCCACTGGTGCAGACTCATTGATCCAGCGTATGCTAATGGAAGCACCACAGTTCCAGCTTGAAGTGTTTACGAGAGAATCAGCACGTATTACGGACTTTATGAAGGATTTTGTGCCATTGAATTGTGTTTATTGATTAGCTTGTCAAGAGGGTCCTCAAATCACAGGAACATCTCACTGTATGCAACCTGATGATGAGGGTCCTCTAGTTCCACCCTCACTGAATAAAAGGTGCTGAGAAAAGCTTCTTTTATACAACGTGAGTAATTTTAATGTGATGCTTTTTAGCCTGTTGAACATCTGGAAGGAGAATCTGGACATCTGAATCAACACATAATTGGAACAAAATGAAATGATGGGAGATCTGATAGCTTGAAAACAGTAAATTAAAGCTAGATTGTTGCAGTTTCTGTGCAAAAAGATTGTCAAGTGGTTGTCAGGACTTTGCTTTGTGGTTGTTAAGCTGTTCCAAATGTTTTAAAACATTTTTATGAGGTTGCTAAGGTGTTCTTGGTGGTTGCTAGTAGGGGTTTGTGATATCGACAAAAAAAATAAATTTTTTTTTGAACGATAACGATAATTAAACACGTTGGCTGGTTTATGCCTGTCATGGATGATGGATACATAAATATGACGGTGAAACTGCCAATAGGGGGCAGTAAGTTCATTAATGAGTGATTCATTGAATCATTCATTCAAACGGATTCATTTAGAAACGAAGCAAATCTTTATGAATGGATCATTGAATCACTGACTCAAATGATCCATTTTAAGCTTCATTCAGAACGAAACCGCTGCTTCTGTGGACGTGCAAATGCTCTTCTCTAGGTTTGTTTAAAACTATTTTCATTGGTAAAATAGAAAAAACAGACAATATTGTGCCTAAAATGTAACTCAATCAATATTAACTTTGTGTTGTTTGAACTCTTTCATAAAATTAATATTACATTCCCGACAGCGCTCAAGTATTAATATTCAGAAAAACGTCACTCTTGCTCGAGTGATATTACTTAACTATGTCATATCTTATAAATATAAAAACATACAGTGATATTTTTTGCGTTCATAACTTGAATTATCCACCTTATTTTTCCTGTAAGAGCAGGCGCGGCCATTTGTAAAATTAATGTCTGGTGGCTTCCGGTCTCATCCGCTTCAAGCTGTTTTTAGCTGTACAAAACACTTTGTTTTGCTGCTTGATATTGCAAACTGTTGTGTCTTACCATATTATTTTAATGTGTTACCTTAATTATGAACACAGTTGTTTGTAGTGCAAACAGTTTCACCGTTTACTGCACTTACTGAACCGGAAGTCTCACACATTACCAGAAAACAGCTTGAGGTACGTACGCATTGAAAAATAAGATGGATAGGGGCATTTTAACTGCTTTCTAATAGCGTCATCACGCAGTATGTGCTTTTGAACTCTCATACGTGTTTTTATTTTATTTTATTTTTTATATTTTTGCAAATGAGTGGCATACTCAATCTCAAAAATTAGCTCACATATAGTTAAAATAACAATTACGATATCACAGACGATCAATATGACACACACTAGATGCTCGGTGTTTGATAACCCTGAATTCTCATGGCTTGAGTCCGTCTTCAGTGTATTTTTTCATCCATTTGATTTAAGGTATCATTTAAATATCTGTTAAAAAGTTCCGATTTAGTCACAGTTAAATGCATTTTCAGTCATCACTTTCAGCCCTGTCTAGATATGGCACTTTGTCACATGGATGCCCAGCCAGTCGAAACCTTTTCCAAACATGGAGCCGTCTCACTCACCCCAGCCCTGGAAGCTCTTAACACCCTGTCGGAGCAGAGAGGGGTCACGTCAAGGCAAACCTTGCTACCTTTTAAGACCGTAGATTGCTGAAAGAAATTCATTTCTGTGCATTGATAAGCAGCTTTCCCATTCAGGGAAAAATGGATTGGATGTTAATCAACTCGGGGTCAAAATGGTGGAGCGAGATGCTTCCTTTTGCCCTGAACAGAGAGAGAAAGAGAGATAGAGAGAGAACCAACGAGAGGAGGACAAAAACAACATCCCTTATCTCTGCTGTAGCTCTTCCTGTGCCCTAATGAGTGCAATTCATTTTCCGCCGTTGACTCTCATTGAGCAAAGGCAGGAAACAACTCCGCTTACATGCTTTACTGAGCACTTGCAGTGGATGTCAATGCTACAAAGATTTTGTGGTTATATAATAACATTGAATTTAAAATGTCTATTTGATTGTACTTTAATCTCCCAGATATGACTTTGCTTTGCCATATTGTCATTCCTATTGAGGTATATTTTCATGTCTCCATCATGTTTTAATATATGTGTCCCTGGACTACAAAACCAGTCATTAGGGTCAATTTTTTTGTAATTGTAATACATAATCTGAAAGCTGAATAAATAAGATTTCCATTGATATATGGTTTGTTAGAGAGGACAATATTTGGCTGAGATACAAAATGTCTTTATGGAACCTGATTTTTACTAAATATCCTAATGATTTTTGGCATAAAAGAAAAATCAGTCATTTTGACCCATACAATGTATAACATTGGCTACTCCTACAAATATACCCATGCTACTTATGACTTTTGGTTTTGTGGTCCAGGGTCACATATTGGATAAAAATGGAAATCAAATGAGTTTACTTTTATTACAATTAATATTGTTATTGTTTACTAAAACTATGAAGAATCAGCTGCAATGAAACGTTAATATTAGATAAAAAAAATAAAAAAAATAAAATAAACGTTAATATTAGATAAAAAAAAATACAAAAAATAAAATAAAATCACAACATAAACATATAACAAAATAATTTAATGAAAACTTAAAAAGCTAATTCAGAATGTTATTAAATGCTGTACAGGGCTCTAGAGTGCGACCTAATTTCTCAATGGTGCGGCTATAAAAATCTGAGTTCGCACCAGTGCGACCAGTAGTTCGAGGGCAAAAAAGTCTCCACGACTGTGGTCTAAACCAATCAGAGATAGTGAAGGGCAATGTTATATTAAACGTTTAACTTGCACGCTATTATGCACATACAATCGTTTGTTGTAGAGCAGAAGCTAAATGCGCTTTGCAGGACTTGGAGGCGCCAGCGCAATCACTTGCAAAAAAATTAAAATACACCATAATCTTTGCTCATAAAGGTAAGCGTAATATATCATCCGGAACTGTAAAGTGTCTAATTTTATTTGCGTGCACTCACAACATCAACAAAATGTTGTGCTTTTATAAAAAATAAAGAAAACAAACAAGATGCGCTTTCTACCGTCACAGCCCTATCATTTACAAGTCAATATTTTCTATATGGACAGCGATTTAAAAAAAAAAAAGTGAACCTGTAAAACTGCGGTGTTAAATGCGATGCGGTCGAAAATTTGGGTGCACCTAACTTTTGTGTAAGAAGAATCGTTAGGCGCACCAGTGCAACCAGTGGAGAAAGTTAGTCTAGAGCCCTGCTGTAATTGAATATATGAATAATACTAAAATAACACTGATCACAATTAAGTATAAGCATATATATGAGGAGATATATGAATGTAATTGTATATATGGAGATATATGAATGTAATTGAATTCTGTTATGTTTTGTGGTTTTGAGGTTAAAACATTAAATTGACACCCTCAAACAAGTTAACTCTTACTCTTTTGCTGAGCAATGGTTAACTTTAGCTCTTTATCCACTTCTTGTCATTATGTACAAATTCAAAGTACAAATAGTTTTGCAAAATGCTTTTAAAAGCTTTCTTAAATTATGGTGCAATCATATTTCATTTGGTTTCAGCTTTCAAAAAGTACTGCAGAACAGAAATGACCTGTGCTTATGCTTTAAAGATGAAAAACGGGGGGCTTGGAAGAGCTTCCAGATGTCTGGGAATCCCTGAGAAAAAGACATGTAGTATATCAGTGTGAAACCCAAAGGGAGGTTTCTACTTCCCTGGACTCAGCAGCTTTCCAGTTTCTTCATCAGTTTCTGTGGGATCTATCTTTGAATCGATTCACAGGGTGGTGTAGTTGTTGCTTTGTGTTGCTGACATGTTTCGCCCTCCGTATTCACTTCTATATGTTCGCTTTGTCCCTACTAATGGCACTAGCCAGTGGATTAAACAAGAAACGTCATCCTCAGGGAATTTTTTCTTGATTCTCTCACATGTTTTTTTTTTCTTTCCTTGCTGGTCGTATCAGACTCGCTTGCCTTGGCTGTTCAGTGGGGGGAAAACACTATAGCCGTCTACGATAAGCCCGGCTAATAAGCTGTCACTGTGTCTGCACACAGTTTCTTTGCCATACTTAAAGAAGCTGGACTTAAGGTTAGCAGCACTAGTTCAGCAACAGATCAACAATCAGCTGCTATTTAGAGTTTTCTTTCCTCCGAAGTAAACACGATGGAAAGATTACTTTATCTCTGTGTCATTCAAAAAAGCCCCTCGCATAATCTCTCGAATGGAGATTGGAGGCGTAGGATGAAAGGATTAAGTTGTTGAATATTGAGGTTTATCAGTGACCTTTACTCGAAATTGTAATCCTACATGCTTAACAATCTCGTGTTCTTTCTCGACAGGACCTGGGTCTCGAAGGAACGTCTCTCAACGACATCCTCTACAAGAACGCTGCCTTCCTCAACCTAGTGGATCCAATTTCCCATGAGCTTCTGCTCAATTTGGCCCGAGACATGCAGTGTCCAAAGAGGGTAAGCCACTAGCGCTAATAAGCGAAGATGATCGTAAACACAAACCCTTGAGGTGGCTAGTCGATGGGTTTGACTCGATACCAGCCCACAGCTGTCAACATTATCTCTGGATCCCTGCTTTAGCTTGAGCCAAAACCTGTGCACATGTTCATTACTCAGTCTCCAGATATGTAGAGCGTTTATTTTTAGCTGGCGGTAAGAGGCTTGCCGGGCCAATTCTACAGCCCCGCTGCATGGATAAGACCACGGGCAGCTGTCATCCCACGGCCGGGACTGGAGTTTGGGCGCTCACGCTTCAGCCCTATCCTAAATTAGTTTGCAAAGCGTGAGAAGTACAGAAAGATGGCACTGACCTTTATTTTGCTCAAGAGAGCCATCAGTGATGTTTTCATTCCATGCTGAAATTCCACAGTTCTGTTTGGACTTAATTGGACAGAAAGGCCAGTGAGAGGGGTACTTTCCAATAATAGATCCACTTGAAGGGGCAAGGCTTGTCCTTTTCTTTCAGGACTTTTTTTGAATAGCAAATTGAATCAACATTTGTCATGCTTCGAGCATAGGCTCTTTGGGAAAATGTCCCAAACTCCAAAAACCCACCTATACATGCAACTGACTGCAGTTGTCACAGTACATTAAAGGTTCCAAAAGAGTGTTTTTACAGTGATGCCATAGAAGAACCATTTTTGGTTCCCCAAAGAGCCTTTTAGTAAACAGTTCCTAAAAGAACCATTTTGAAGACCATTTCAAAAATTTAAAGAACCTTTTTTGACTATAAAGAACCTTTTCTGCATTTGAAAGGTTCCATGGATATGCAAGGTTCTTCACAGAAGAAATGGCAATACAGAACCTTAATTTTTAAGAGTGTAAAACGCCAACCATTTTTATTCCTTTTCACAGAAATTATTACTACAGGGGCAGATTATTGCTTAATAACATTTTATGTTTATGCAGTATTCGTAAATTAATATGTTTTGACATTTGTATCACATAGTCAGCTCTATGTGTGGCTTTTCTGACACAGTAAACTTGCTCGGTAGCTCACCTGGTACAGCACTGCATATGCATAGCAAAATGCTAATTTTTCCCAAGAAACATGAGTCAGTGTAAAAAAAAAAAAAAAAAAAAAAGCACTTGCAGAAGCAAGTTAAAATTACATGATTTCTTCATCAAATGGATTTTTATCTCGTGTTTGCTTTTTTTTTTAAATACTATTGGTTAGGCTTAAGGTAGAGTTCAGTATAGGTGGTATGTTATTTTTAAATAAGACTTTCAGAGCTTTCATTTCCAAACTAAATAAACCAGATTGAATGTGCAGATTGAATAAAATTGAATGTGCTTTCAGTTTGCACAGTTTGAAGGGTAATGGAAACGCAGCTACAGTCATGTTTATCCAATGTTTCCATATAAACAGGACACTGTAAAAAAAAAAAATACTTGAGAAAACTTAAAAAAGCAAGGCAACTTGATGTAGTAAGACTTTTGAGTTCTCTCAACAATAGTTTTTTAGTTTTTCTCAGTAAAGATACTTTGTTTAGCCAACATAAATTAGTTTGTTCATGCAATGCTGATTGTCTTATTTTGCTAATAGAAAAAGTCTTGTCATATCAACTGAAACAACAACATCCCAGCCGAGGTAGAAGGGTCTTATCTAGTGAAACAATCTGTTATTTTCATTAAAAAAATACAATTTAAATACTTGTTAATCTCAAAAGCTCATCTTGCCTTGCTCTCCCTGAACTTTGTGTGCTCTGGCTCAAGACAGTTAGGGTATGTCGAAAAACTCCAATCCTATTTTCTCCCTCAGCTTCAAAAATCATTTTCAGAATCATCCTACATCACTGCAGAAGTTCCGACCTAGTCTTTGCAAAGTGAACATGCAAAGTAGATCAAACACCCTTAACAAAAAAGGTAAAACAGTGATATAGGACAATTTTGTAGTTGAGGGAGAACATGAGATGGGAGTTTTTCAACATACCCTAACTGTCATGAACCGGAAAAAAACAGAGGTCAGGAAGAGTAAGACAAGATGAGCGTTTGACATTATAAAGTATATACATTATATTATTTTTATGAAAATAACCGATCGTTTCGTTAGATAAGACTGGGATTGTTTACAACCGCATTTGGGATCATTTGAAGCCGCATTTAAAGTGCATTTTGGAAGTTCAAACTCGGGGGACACCATATTAGTCCATTATATGAAGAAAAATCTTGAAATGTTTTCCTCAAAAAACATAATTTCTTTACAACTGACGAAAGAAAGACATGAACATCTTGGATGACAATGGGGTGAGTACATTATCTGTTAATTGTTGTTCGGTAGAAATTCATCAGCCGCTATATATTTTTGACTATCGTCTCTATCACCGTTACACACTCACGTGACTTTGATGTGCAACATAGTCACGAAAACTTACTGTCTGCATGGATTTTTAAGCATTTTGGTGATTTTAAGCCATTTAAATCCAATCAGCAGCAAAAAAGAACTCATTTCTGTCTGAGAGACTGTTTCTGAGCACTGTCAGAGAGGGGCATGCACGTGAAGACTCTGCTCAGAATGCGGAAGTATTTAACAGAGCTATTTTTGCCGCCTATAGTCCTTGAACAGTTAAATACACACGTTTGTATGTGTCAAAATGTCTGTCTTTGGAAGTATCGTCTTGAACACAGTAATTTAGGTCTTAAGTGAAAGCAAAGAGCTGAGAAAGAAAACACACATGTAACTGTATATTGGATCTGGGCAGCTCTTAAAGTGACAACAATCAAATATTCCTGCTGTCATTCATGTTAGTCAACAAAAGAGAGAAAATCTCTCACTGCTCTTGACTAAATCACTTTTGTAACTTTAATAAGAAGGAGTATATATATATATATATATATATATATATATATATATATATATATATAATTTACACAGTGAAGAATATGCAGTGTTTTATACATTTGATTACTTTATACATTTAATCACTGACTGTTTACTTGTTTTCAGTGAGCTTGAGTTTTGTTTTTTGTTTTTTTATTTATTTATTCTAGTATTAGTTTTTTGTGTTATTGACAGTGGTGGTGACAAGAACTATGAAAATTCTATGCTATCAACAATTGTGATATCATAAAGACCTTATTTAAAGCAAAAATAACTATATTGTGATACAGTCAAACCAAAATTTTTTCAGACACATTTCTCACATCATCCCAGCTTATTCACTATAGTTTAGAAAATGGTAATAAAATACAACAAGAACTTTAACTTTTTAAGTTTAGAGTTAAACTTAACAAATTCATCTTGATAATGTCAAATAACTTTGATAGAAAGGTATTTAATGGATTACAATCAACCAAAAATTATGTTTGTATAACAATATTTACACAACTATCAACACTTTGTTGACCAATTACCAAAAAATGCTTAATTTTCTTCAGACTGTGTTGTAAAAAGATCGCATTAGCAATTAAAGAAAAACAACTGAGCGAAACATGGTCAGGTCAGAGTGTCTGAATAATTTTTGGTTCCAGATTTATATCAGTTTTATTGGTAGTCCACTGTGTGAAATGATTTTGGGGTATATGTCACAGTTTACTTTATTTTGCTACCCTTATTTACATAAATGAACTATGTGTCCTGTACCCATTAGTAAAAAAACATAAAAAATGATATCTGGTATCTGAATAATTTTTGGTTTGACTGTACATGTATAAATTAACTGGATCAAAAAGAAACATTTCACTGATTGAAAACTCATCAAATTAATATATAGCATCTGAATACGTTTTTTTTTAATGAATCAGTTTGTTTGGGCAGTTTGTGTAAATGAAACAGAACAAAAAGTAATAATTCACTGATTCATTGAATCATTACTTTTTGTTCTGATTCAGCAGATTTTTTTATTGTAAATAATTATTTTAAATGTAGTAAATTGTATATTTATAAATAAAAATAAATTTAATTATTTACTTTTACTTATTAAATAACTTCTAATAAAGATGCAAATTCAATAATATATTTTAGTTGTATTCTTTCTTTCTTTTTTATTTTATTAGTGTTATTTATCAGCTCATTCATTTATTTTTTTTATTTATCAGTGTTCATTTATAAGTAATAAGTTCAAGTTTAATGTTGTCACCTTAATCAAGATTCATTCTAGTCCTGGGCAACAATTAATCACTATTAATTTAATTAACTAATTACCAAAAATGCTTAATTTTGTTCAGAATGTGGTGTAAAAAGGTTGCATTAGCAATTAAAAAAAAAACAACTGAGCAAAACATGGTCAGGTCAAAGTGTCTGAATAATTTTTGGTTCCAAATTTACATCACTTTTACTGGTAGTCCACTGTGTGAAATTATTTTTGGGTATAATATGTCACAATTAACTTTATTTAGCTGCCCTCACTTACATAAATGAACTATGGCGTCCTGCACCCATTAATTTAAAAAAACATCAAAAATTATATCTGGTGTCTGAATAATTTTTGGTTTGACTGTATAAGTTGTTACCATGAAATAAAATTACTCATATCGTGATATAAGATTTTGGTCGTATCGCTCACCCCTATGTCTGATAAAGGAAGATTCCCACTAGCTGGCATTTTGGGTAACCTAACGTAACCTATCACCACTCCCTGATTAAGAATGAAAGAGAGGTCACTGACTAAATGGCTGGCTCTGACACTGCCTTTCGATTCCCTGTCACGTATTGCAAAGGCCCATTTTGACAGTAAATCAATGTGAAGCTCGCTAAAGTAAGGACAGGAGCACATCATGAGCATAAACAATTGTAATAGACTGAATTAGGATGCGACTCATTGAGTAACTGTACTCTGTGAATGTGTTAGTATAGAAAGCAGGGTTCAGAATTGAACTGAGAATCAAAATTCCAAATGAAAATTCCAATTAAATTGCTTCATTTGAATTTAATTTCAAATGAAACAGCAAACATGATGCAGAATTGCAAGTAGATAGATAGATAGATAGATAGATATACCCAACTATAACACTATAACCAACAATTAGCGCTTGCAACGCAGCTTTGTGTTTGCTCGGGAAAAAGGTTTGGATCAGATTTCAGCCGGACAGTGGGATTAGAGGGAGTATTTTAATATCGCGAAAAGAGAATTCAGGCTGGATTTGTGGTGAAGTTTTCTCTTATTCTCAGTTGGGCTCTTAGCAGGCAGCTGTAAAAATGCTTGCTAGCCTCCTTCAACAGCAGAAGCCTTGAGGAGCTAAGCATCTAAACCCAGAAAACGAGAGCGAGGGATTGAAGGGCTCTCAATTTTCTCTGCTTCTTTTCTTCCTCTCCGACTTAATAAACATCCAGTTACCTGCTGACAGGTAGACCAAATCCCATCCCATTGAGCTCAGAAAAGCCACCTTGCTTCTTAAAGAAATGGATTCACGCCATTCAGATGTCTTGCCTGAATAGCCAAACCCTGTTAGACTTCGTTGTACTTATATAATCAGTGTTGAGCGGCATTAGAGAACTTGTATGTAGAGTTGGATTCATTTTAATTAATTTGTTTGTGTATGTGAACTGGACTAAAAAGAAATTACTATGTAGCTACTCATATGTAGCTATGGAAAGTTTGATTCATTTTAATGAATCAATTCATGTGGACAGTGTAACATGAAAGGAAAGGAAAAAGGAAAGGAAAGGACGTGACATGTGGCCAAGTATGGTGACCCATACTCGGAATTTGTGCTCCGCATTTAACCCATCCAAGTGCACACACACAGCAGTGAGTAGTGAACAAACACGCACACACACACTGTGAACACACACCGGAGCAGTGGGCAGCCATATTGCTATCGCTGTGGCGCCCGGGGAGCAGTTGGGGGATCGGTGCCTTGCTCAAGGGACTCACCTCAGTCGTGGTATTGAGGGTGGAGAGAGTGCTGGTTATTCACTCCCCCCACCTTCAATCCCTGCCGGACCTGGGACTCAAACCTTTGGAAAAGGTTCTTGAAATCTTTCGATTACAAGCCTGACTCCCTAACCATTAGGCCACGGCTGCCCCAAACTGGATTTGAACTGGATCAAAAAGAAATAATTCAGTGATTGAGGGACCAATTCTTTCTATTAACTAGTTGCTTTTTAGAATGCATATTAATAGCATGTTGGTTGTTTATTAGTACTTATAAAGCATATATTAATGCCTTATTCTGCATGACCATACTTTAGATCATTCAGTCCTACCCAATACAACTATGTACCTTATTAACCACTAATAAACAACAAATTAGATGTTTATTAAGGCAAAAGTCGTAGTTATAAGAACTGGTCCTTAAAAACTAAAGTGTGACCCTAAACTCATATGTAGCGTCAGAAAGTTTGATTCATTTGAAATAATCAGTTCATTTAGACAGTTTGAATAAATTAACTGGATCAAAAAGAAACAATTCAGTGATGGAAAACTCGTCAAATTAATATGTAGCATCTATATATATATATATATATATATATATATATATTTTTTTTTTTTTTTTTTTTTTTTAATGAATCAGTTTGTTTGGACATTTTTTATAAGTGAAACAGAACAAAAAGTTATGATTCACTGATTCAATTGTAAATTGAACAACAATTTACTCACCTCCTTGTCATCCAAGATGTTCATGTCTTTCTTTCTTCAGTCATAAAGAAATTGTTTTTTGAGGAAAACATTTCAGCGTTTTCTCCATATAATGGACTAATATGGTGCCCCGATTTTGAACTTCCAAAATGCAGTTTAAATGTGGCTGCAAATGATCCCAAATCCAGTTGTAAACGATCCCAGCCGAGAAAGAAAGGTCTTATCTAGTGAAACGATCGATTATTTAATAATACAATTTATATACTTTATATACTTTTTAATGGCAAATGCTCGTCTTGTCTCGCTCTGCCTGGACTGTTTTTTTCCGGTTCATGACAGTTAGGGTATGTCGAAAAACTCCCATCTCATATTCTCCCTCAACTTCGAAATCGTCCTATATCGCTGTTTTACCTTTTTTATTAAGGGTGTTTGATCTTCTTTGCCTGTTCACTTTGCAAAGACTGGGTCGGAACGTCTGCAGCGATGTAGGATGATTCTGAAATGATTTTTGAAGTGCAGTTAGAAAATACAATTGGAGTTTTTTTTCGAGTTCAGGGAGAGAAAGGCAAGATGAGCGTTTGAGATTAAAAAGTATTTAAATTGTATTTTTTTAATGAAAATAACCGATTGTTTCGCTAGATAAGACCTTTCTTCCTCGGCTGAGATCGTTTACAACCACATTTGGGATCGTTTGAAGCCGCATTTAAACTGCCTTTTGGAAGTTCAAAATCGGGGCACCATACCAGTCCATTAACCAGAGAAAAATGCAGAAATATTTTCCTCAAAAAACATAATTTCTTTACGACTGAAGAAAGAAAGACATGAACATCTTGGATGACAAGGGGGTGAGTACATTATGCGTGAATCTTTGTTTTGGAAGTGGACTTCTCCTTTAACTATAAAGCAGGACTTTACAGGTGTGTGTGGTCTGCCTTTATTAGAGGTCCGTCTCTGGTTTAACGTCATTTACGTGGGTAGCTTGTACCTTAGCTTAAGTTCCCCAGCGCTGCTTATAATACAGTATAATGTGTGTCTCACTATACCAGCAACTAATGAAGTTTTGAGTCCCAGGAGTCAGCTGATGGGGATCCTCAATCGCAGCAGTTATTCATGATGGGAATCATGGGAAATATGGAAAGGCATTTTAATGAGCTTTTGTTTGTGCGTAGCACATAGATTTTGTTTTTCATTTAACTGTCTTACAATTGACAGTTTTTCATTAAAGTCTGGCAGTTGCGTATCGAGCTATGGCTAATGTCTTAATGTTCGGTCGCTGATTGAAAGTCCGCGTAAATCCTTCTGACAATAAAACTCTCTCCATTGTCGAATGGACGTCGTCTTTATTAAGGGAGTTCAATAAAACTAGTCCGATAATTGCTGTCGCTCACTGCTACCAGAAACCAACTTAATATACATTAAAGATTCAACAAATGTCTTTGTTTTGGCTTAATAGCTGTCAGGAGGCCACCGAGACGTACATGTTTATTTCCTGTCATTTCTTGGACTGATAGAACGAGCTAGTCGACTCGAGTCAATGGCTTCACCCAGTCTTTTATGTTTTTCTGCCTCGCTCGCGTTGTTGTGCTTTAGCGCTGATTAGATTTACTCGGCTCTGCTCCGGCCAATCCGTTTAAAGAGAGAGAGGCGAGCCAAAGCCTGTTTTGATGCAGAAATGGCTGCAGGCATTGTTGACCGAAGGCCTTGAGATTGTTTTAAACCTACCTCTCACCCAGTAGTTTAAAATGGCATGAATAACTAAGACATTTTAATGAACTGTCATCTTCATCTCAAGCTACACGTTAAGGAAGAGTGCTGCTCTTTGTAGCACTAATTGCTGCTTTTAAATCGAAATCAATATTATATTCATGATGTTCGAGTTTTTTAGGTCCATTTTTAGGGCCATTAAAGATTATTTTAACAATATGACATTATTTTCATGACAGTTAAGCACATTTTCCCTTCAAATATTAATTAATTTAATGTCTCCATACAATTCATTTTAGTTTTTTTCCACACTTTAAATAAAAAAAAAACATATTATATACATGTAGTCAGTAAGATGTTTTTTTATTAAAAGTGACAGTAAAGACATTTATAATGCTACAAATGATTTCTATTTCAAAATATAGCTGCAAGCAGCAATTAAGGGGCCAAGCACAATCAGAGGCAAAATAAGGAGCTAAGCATGGCATGGAGCGGCAGACCAACTGCAACAATGAGTAATTAAGGACATTTTAGGATGATTTTAGTCAATATAGCTGAAACAATCATAAATACAACCTCTAGTAATATGATTTAATGGAATATCACTTTTGAACAATAGGTGGCACTGTTATCTAATCGGTGTGGTGTGGTCAGTGTAAAGAAACAATGGCATATACAAAGTTTGGTGTCAATATGTCAAAGCTTTGTGGAGATACAGCCTCAGACGTAGTCTGGCATCATACCTCAAATTTGTTGCGTTACTATACAAAAACAGTTTTGTCTAACAACACGAAATTTATAACTTTTTGTCAGCACAGTCTTAAGATGATCTGACTCGATTTTGATGAAAATCAGACCAACGGTTGGGGAGGAGATAGAAGAAGTAAGTTTGCAACTTAAAAATGGCGGACAGAAAGTTCGGTTGACTATGGCATAATTGGTCGGCATGACCCAAAGAATATTTAGAGACCAGTTTTATTACAAAAATCAAATTCAATCAAAAGTTATTAGACTTTTTGGGAAATTTAATAGTTAATGATTAATGAATGGTTTATCACTCTTGACCAATAGGTGGCACTGTTACCAAATTGATGTGGCGTGGTCAGTGTGAGGTGACAATGGCACGCACAAAGTTTGGTGTCAATATGTCAAGGTTTTGCAGAGTTACAGCCTCAGACACTGTTTGGCATGATTCCAGCAAATTTGTTGATGTGTTAAATGATAACAGTTTCATTAATTGACAAGAAATCCACAACTTTTTGTCAGCATTGTCTGAAGATGATCTGATTTTTTGAAAATTGGACCAACGGTCTAGGAGGAGTTTGAAAAAGTAGGTTTTCAACATGAATAAAAATGGCGGACAGGAATTTCGGCTGACTATGGCAGAATTGGTATTTATGTTCTCGGCATGACCCAAGGAATATATTGAGATCACTTTCATTACAATAGGCCAATTTAATCAAATGATATTAGCAAAAATGAGAGACCAGTGATTTTGGCCAAACCATTCAGAAGTTATAAGCAAAAAAAAAAAAAAAAATTATATCTCCTGACCACTAGGTGGCACTGCTCCAAAACTGTGCAGGTAGCCCCAGGTCATGGTTGCTATAACACACACCAATTTTGGTGTCAATACACCAAACCGTTGCAGAGATATAGCCTCACATCCATTTTTGCGTGCACTTCACCAAATTCGTTCCACGCGTTATTCGAGAACGGTTTGACTAATCGGCTTTCTTTCCACAACTTTTGCCAACATGGTCTGAAGATGATCTGAGCCAAATTTGGTGTAAATCAGACAAACCATCTAGGACGAGTAAAAAAAAAAAAGTAGGCTTTTCGAACAATTAAAAATAGAGAAAAAAACTAAACCTTAAGATTTTAAAATTGGTGTTCATTCAAATCGACATGAGCCTATTTTTATAGGAAAAAATAAAATTCCTTCTAGACCTTACAGTATAAAATTTATTAGCATAAACATGTAAAATTTTGGACAAGTGGTGGCGCTAGAGAGTTGCTATGGTTAATGTTGAGACTGTCCTCTATCTGTGTGCCAAATTTTATAACTTTCCTGCAAACGATTCTATGAATGTTTCTTGAGCGGCAAATCAGCATATCAGAATGATTTCTGAAGACTGGAGTAATGATGCTAAAAATTCAGCTTTGCATCACAGGAATAAATTACATTTTAAATTATATCCACTTTGAAAAATGTTATTTTAAATTGTAATAATATTTCACAATATTACTGTTTTTACTGTATTACATATAAATACAGCCTTGGTGAGCAAAAGAGATTTCTTTTAAAACCTTAAAAAAGCTTACCAACCTCAAACTTGACTGATTTATAATGATTGTTATTCTCAATAACTTAATAGTTAAATATCAGTGCATTTTATCATACCTTTTTATAAAGGCAGTAAACCACTGTTGCTACATTGCTGTTGTGCTGTTGCTACATTAGAGTGATTTTAGACATTCTTGTGGCTGCTTGCTTTTTTTAATGACATTTAAGCTAAATCATAATCACTGACAGATTAACCTGAATGGTTTACCTCCCAACAACCCTTGTAATAGCACTAGACATGGTAAACATTCAGGTTTTGTAAGGTTCTCTGTCAGTGACCATAAGTCGGAGCTTTATTTGGCAGCACGTCTCCCAGAATAGCTCTTCATCACCCGTTTCTCCTTATCCTGGCTTTTGCAGGAGTCTGATGCTCTCAAGTCCACTGAGAAGATCTGCAGGCAGCTGATCTATCACCTGACCCCTCACTCCAAGTGGAGCAGACAGAACGTGCCCAGGAGGAAGTCTCAAGCCTGGTAAGAGTCTCGGGTCCGTCCATCTGTCCCTTATTAGGAGACACCTTCACAACAACTGACATCAGAGCTTAGAAAACTCTACGCTGACAGATTAAAATACAGACAACTAGAAGAAAAAGAGATTAGCTATTCTTGACGTCTGAATAAGATGCTTAAATGGGTATGAAAGTTTAATTAGGTTAATGTTGAGGTACTTAAGTTACTTAATGGAACAGATTACAGGTGGTTTCGTCGTTTTCTCACTCTTCTCACCTTTCAAAAGTGATTAGTATAGTTAAAGGGATAGTTCACGCAAAAATAATAATTCTGTCATTTATTACTCAACCTCATGTCGTTCCGTGGTGTTCTTTGTGACTGCGCATCAAAGACTGACAGGGAAGAGAAGATATTGTTGAATAAAGTCGTTATTTTTGCTTTCTTCACGCACTAATAGTATTCTCGTAGCTTCATAAATTTAAGGTTGAACCACTGATGTCACGTGGACTATTTTAACAGTGTTCTTACTTCCTTTCTGGGCTTGAAGGTGTCAGTTGCATTGCTGTCTATGCAGGGTCAGAAAGACATTTCATCAAAAATATCTTAATTTGTGTTCTGAAGATGAACGAAGGTCTTAAGGTTTGGAATGACATGAGGGCGAGTAATTAATGACAGAATTTTCATTTTTGGCTGAACTATCCCTTTAACTAAAACTGAAACTGAAATTAAAATAAATAAATTAAAGTTAAGTTTAACTGAATTATCATATATATTTTTAAATGTAGCTATTTTTGGGGAATATTTTTTAGTTTAATTTATTTTAACTTTATGTGCTTTATGTGAAATAAAATTTTGTAAATACTATATAGACATAAAAAATACAACACAAAATACAAAAATGAACTAATATTAAAACGAAAATAGAAAAATAAATGAAAAATCTAAAAATAAAAACTATTTAAAATATTAATAAAAAGAACTACTTATTTACTAATTACTAAAATAGCACTGCTATGTAACAAAATATTTTGAAGAATGTCTCAGGTTTTTTTTTTTTTTTTATACATGCAATAGAAGTAAGAAACATTTATTATTATCAATGTTAAAAACTGTGCTGCTATTTTTGTGGAAACCATAATCATTTTTACAGCATTAATTAGAAAATAGAAATCTTTTGCAACATTGTAAATGTCTTTACGGTCACTTTTGCACTTTTTTATTTTTTTAATGCATCCTTTCAAAATAAAGGTATTAATTTTTTCAAAACAAACAAATTAACTAAAAAATTCTTTCTGACTCAAACATTTCAACTGTTAATAAATACACTGCCAGTCAAAAGTTTGGGATCAATGAGATTTTGTATTTTTTTAAAAATTTTTATATATAAATTGTTTAAATAATTTATTAATATGCTCATCAAGGCTGCATTTATTTGATCAAAAATCCAGAAAAACAGTAATATTGCGAAATATTATTAAAATGTAAAATAACAGTTTTCTATGTGAAAATACTTTAAAATATAATTTATTCCTGTGATGCAATGTTGAATTTTCAGCATCATTACTCCAGTCTTCAGTGTCACATGATCCTTCAGAAATCATTCTAAAATGCTGATTTATTACTTTTGTTATCAATGTTGGAAACAGTTGTGCTGCTTAATATTTTGTTAGAACATGTGATAGCTTTTTTGAGGATTCTTTAACAAAAAGTTAAAAAGAACAGCATTTATTTAAAATAAAAAATATTTTGTAACAATATAAATACTATTTAAAAATTTGTAGTCAGTAAATTTTAATTCTATCTTTTTTTCTTTTTTTTTTTTGAAAGAAATGAACAATTTTATTCACCAGCAATTTGTTAAATTGACAAAAACTAGGTCTGGCAAACGATTAATCGCATACAAAATAAAAGTTTGAGTTTGCCTCAATATATGTGTGTGTGCTGTGTGTAATTATTATGTATATATAAATACACAATGTGAAATATGTTATTTATGTACAAAATAATTTTGTTTATATATAATATAAATTCTATAATAATTATAATGAATACATATAAATATTTCTTAAATATATACGTGAATGTGCTTGTATTTATATACATAATAATTACACACAGTACACACACATATATTAGGCAAACTCAAACTTTTATTTTTTTACCACTTTTATTAATCGTTTACCAACTCCAATAAAAACTCACAGCAAAGACTTATATTGTTATCAAATTTTTTATTTTGAATAAATTCTGTTCTTTTTTAACTTTTTATTCAGCAAAAAATCCTGAAAAAAGAATCACTGGCTCCAAAAAATATTAAGCAGCACAACTGTTTGCAACACTGATAATAAATCAGCATATTAGAATGATTTCTGAAGGATCATGTGACACTGAAGACTGGAGTAATGATGCTGAAAATTCAACATTGCATCACAGGAATAAATTATATTTTAAAATGTATTTAAATAGAAAACCATCATTTCAAACTGTAATAATATTTCACAATATTACTGTTTTTTTCAATGCTTTCTTCTTATCTCTCTACTGTTATGTCCATTAAAGGCATAAAAGCCCAAACATATAACTTAAAAAAAGAAATTACTGATCCCAAACTTTTGAACGGTAGTGTATATGCTCACTTGGAGTCAAACCCACAACTTTGGTGTTTTTAAGCACTATGATCCACCATTTGAGCTTCAAGAACCTACAGCAGTTTTTATCTCCTGATCCTGACACTTCCCATCATGTAAAAGTGCAGAAGATGTTACGAGAAGCGCCTGTCACTTCCCAATCAAATGATACAGCAAAGTCTTATCGCTACGACTCTCGATGTCATCCCACACGACTGGCGTTTTGTTTCAAATGCGGACGGATGAATGTTTCTCTTAGATGAGCTCTTCCATCAGATATGGTGTTTTCCCACCAAACAGCATATGAAACACAGGAAATGTCGTTCCCTCTGGGTGCCGGGCAGGTACGGTTTGGAAGTCATTACGAAAGGGAAAGTCTTTTTAATGATATCCATGTTCTCTCTCCATCCCAGAGCAATTAACCCAGTTTGGGAGATTTCGACATCTGCAGTTTAGCTCCTCTGCTCCTTGTTTTATCACCAACTCATCTCTAAACAAGCCTGAACAATAACAAGCCATCATCGCCATCGCTCACGTAATTCATGAACCTCTGCTCTTTCAATCTCTGTTATGAAAGCCTAATCTGCAGAAATGCTTCCTCCGTTTGTCATGTCACATCCTCGGAGGTGGTCGTGAGGGAAAAGATTGAATGCTTAAGCGGAACAAGACGCTTAGAGTGTGAAGATACTGTCAGGCCGACCGTTGTTCTATTTAAAGGGAACACGAGGAGAGGAGAGATGCTGTGTAGCTGCTTTTGGCTTCTAAAGATGTCCCATCTTTCTTTTCCCTTTCTAATATTCTTTGGGAGAGCTTTCAGGCTCCTTTAAAGCACATTGATTTTTTTCTGCCTAACACCTCTCCCAGAAAAGCTTTAAAGAGAGAGGTTAGGTGGCTGGAGGGGGGAACCTGAAAGACAGAGTATCAGAGCGACTCGAGTAGAGAGAGAGAGAGAGAGCTGAGGAAAAACTGCATTTGTTAGCGACTGTGCTGCTAGAACCAGAGTTGAAGGGAAAGTTCATCCAGAAAGGAAAATACGGTCATTAGTTGCTCTCCCTCATGGCGATTCAAACCAGTCTGTAGTTACTTTTTGAGTGGAACACGAAATTTATTTCGAAAATGACTGTTATTAACTAAATGTTTCATGAAAGTGGTCTGTATGCTTTATTCCAAGCCTTAATGAAATATATATATATATATATATATATATATATATATATATATAATATATATATATAGTATAACTTAATAACTATACATAGTTCAATACTTTTATATATACTTTTTAAATTTTAGTTATATTTTTGTGTGTGTGTATGTATAATGTAAAATTATACAGTATATAATGAATTAAAAATAATAGTAGTTTGTATATACACTACCGTTCAAAAGTTTGGGGTCAGTACATTTTTATTGTTTCTTTTTTTTTCTTTTTTTTTTAAGAAATTAATACTTTTATTCACCAAGGATGTATTAAGTTAATAATTAAAAGTTTATTAAAAGTTAATAATAAATCATTTACATTGTTATAAAATATTTATATTTTGAATAAACACTGTACTTTTTAAACTTGTTATTCATGAAAGAATCCTGAAAAAAAAATTACAGGTTCCAAAAAATATTTGGCAGCACAACTGTTGATATTATCCACCATTGATCATTCTAATAATAAATCTGCATATTAGAATGATTTCTGAAAGATCATGTGACACTTAAGACTGGAGTAACAGCTGATAAAAATTCAGCTTTTCATCACAGGAATAAATTCTATTTTAAAGTATGTTAAAATAAAAAACATTATTTTATATTGTAAAAACATTTTGCAATATTACTGTTTTTTTTTCTATATTTTTAATCAAATAAATGCAGCCTTGATGATCTTAAGAGACTACTTTAAAGACTATTACAAGTCTTACTGACCCCAAACTTTTGAACTGTAGTGTATATACTTTTGCATTTGTTTATATATATATATATATATATATATATATATATATATATATATATATATATATATATATATATATATATATATGTAATATAAATATTAAATGATGTTATATATTATATACATTTTAATATAATAATTTCACACATATAATATTTTATATATTATATATAATTATATACTAATATTGTTGTGTAATATGTTAATTTTATAGCTGTATATATAGTTTTTGTGAATATATAATACAGAATTATTATAATTATAATATATTTAGTTTTATGGTTTTATTTTATTTATTTATTTTTTGTTGTGTATGTGTGTGTGTGTGTGTGTGTGTGTGTGTGCGTATATATATATATATATATATATAAATATTAAATGATGTTATATATTATATACATTTTAATATAATAATTTCACATATATATAATATTTTATATATTATATATAATTGTATACTAATATTGTTGTGTAATATGTTAATTTTATAGCTTTATATATAGTTTTTGTGTATATATAATACAGAATTATTATAATTATAATATATTTAGTTTTATGGTTTTATTTTATTTTATTTATTTTTTGTTGTGTGTGTGTGTGCGTGTGTGCGTATATATATATATAAATGTATAAAATGTTAGATGTATTTTTATTTTTTAATATTATACTTTATTATTTAGAATATATTACATATATTATTCATATAACTATTTTATATATTATAAATATTTTATATTATTTAATAACATATAATGACATAAAATTAAGTAAATTGTAATTATAAATGTAAATAATTAATTAAAATTAAAATTAATAGAACATCATGTAGTATTTCATTTAGTATTTTATATATATATATATATATATATATATAAAAAAAAATACTAAATTATGTTATATATTATGTACATTTTAATATAATAGTTGTACGTATATAACATGTGTGAGTATGTATTTGTTTATATAATAATGTTGTGTAATATGTTAGTTTTATAGTTTTATATATAGTTTTTATTATATTTAGTTATTTTTTGTGTGTATATATAATATAGAATTATTATAATTATATAATATATTATATTGTTTTATAGTTTTTAATATATTTATTTTTTTACTTGTATATATGTATTTGTAAATATATTGTTTTATTTTTATATTATTTTTTTTATTTTTATTTAGTTGTACATACATTATAATTTATTAATTATAATGTATTAGATGTATTTATGTAAGAACAATATTTTTTTTTCTTGCAGTTACAGTAATTATACATATTTTATATTATTTAAATATATATCATTGCTGAAATAGAATTAAATATAAAAATGTTTATTTTACAAAATTGTGCAAAAATATTGCCTCTCCCTCTCTCTATTTATATATATGTGTGTGTGTGTGTGTGTGTGTGCGTATATATATATATATATATATATATATATATATATTTAATACAGCCTTTCTTCTGAAATGAATGAGTTAAAAGTGTTTTGATTATTCATACTTGTAACATTCATTGCAGCTCACGTCTCTCTGTTGTGTGCCTGTAGCTTGAGAAGCTAGTGTTCTTTTGTGGTGTTTTTAAAATCTGTTCTCGATTCCAGGCTAATCACCCACATATTCTTGATAGCTCCTGGAAAAGCCCCTCATGCGAGAGCACAAAACAGCACAGTGGCAGTTGTTATTTCATCAACCCAGCGCTCCTGCAAGGCAACCGTTCGCCTCTCAGCCATAACGGCCTCCCGAATGAAATCGAATGATGAATCTGTCTAATAAAGCAGTCAGCAGGGGTGAAGATGAGCCAGCAGCAGCCCTCTGTGTAATTATCCCCTCTCGTACGGAGGTCTCCGCTCCGCTTCGGGGTCGCCCGCGACATGTTGATGTGAAGTTTATTGGGGGAGCGTTCGCGCTCGCATTAAAAGCAGCGAGGAGTTGATATTTGTCAGCTAACATGGTCCTCATTCTGATAAGCGCTATGTGGAGCGTGTTGGCTGCTTGCCGCCGGGGTAAAACATAGACGGCTCATCTCTGCCCTAGCCAACAGTTAAGAGCATGATGGGAGAGAATTCACAGCAGAGTGAGTCTGACCCAAATGAGGACCTGCGGACGGTCGCGGTGGCCTATAAAGCGGGCCTGTTTTGGCTGGTGCGTTAGATGACAGATTGAGCTGAACACATGTGGGGCAGCTTGGGTTTCGGCTTACGTGATGCATGTGCCCACTGCTGGCGTACAGAAACCCGTGTGCTTGTCCACCCGAGAGCGGGTTGGCGTTTTAGCCCACTTTTGAAGATGATGTCAACCCGAGCAGATCTGCATCCGATCTGTTCTGCATCCCACATCCATGTTTTGTGTCCCATATGTTCCTGCGGACATCTACTCATTGTGACGTCTTCTAGATTACAGGAGAAATGCACTTTGAGGAGTCCTTTGATCTTACAGTTTTGCTTTTCACTCTAATTTATCTTGTTTAGATTTTTTGAATTTAATGTGATTTAGCTCCTTCTAAAAAGAAGAAAATAATTTGTAAAAGCTTTAATGTGTAAATTATATCTCTCTTAGAAATTACTAAGGCAGTATTGTAATTTTAACATCAGATTCATATATTGTGGTATTTATTTGTGTGCTGTGCAAATTTTGCATTGCAGAATAATAATTTAACATATTTGCTTCCCCAATTCCCATTTAAAACATCTAAGTTTCATTATTGTAATGCATAAAAATAAAGGAAAATTATTAAATACATAGAATTGGAAGTTATGAAGAAATTAGAAGTTTTAAAATATGTTTATTTATTTAAACTACCAGTCTACTAAGATTTTTAATGTTTTTTTAATGATTTTTAAGCCTGCATTTATTTGATCCAAAGTACAGCAAAAACAGTAACATTTTTAAATGTTTTTTACTATTTAAATAACTGTTTTCTATTTGAATGTATATTAAATATAATTTATTTCTGTGATTTCAAAGCTGAATTTTTAGCATCGTTACTCCAGTCACATGATCCTTCAGTAATCATTCTAATATTCTGATTTGTTATTTTTGTGAAATTATATACTTATATAAGTTATGTTATACAATAATACATTTCTAAATTTATTTAAATATAAAATGTAGGTTTGTTTGCACTCAACTGTAGTATTTATGGTGGTGTTGCCTTTAATTTATGTTGGGTTAATTGTAATTTTTTTTACAGTTAATGAGAATTTGAAGAAATGTATGTATAAATGAGTTTAAGGATGTTTAGAATTATTTATTTATTAGAAAAAAAATACAAGTTTGTAGCGTATTATTGGGTTGACCCCAAAAAAGAATATATATATATATATATATATCTAGTATAAACTGTACATTATATTTCTTTTTAAAAGTACTGTGGTAGTACCATAATACAGTGATGGTATCAATTGGTACAACAGTTGGGATTTTGATGTATTCCATGATAATATTTGATTATCAAATGCACATATCATGAAATACAACCATATATCCATATGATAATCAAACATTATTGTTACTTGAGAATTTTGTCTTGTAACAAAACAGTTAAACACATTTCCATCCCCATTTCCCATTTAAAAGATGTAATTTTCATTACTGTAATGCATAAAATATACATTTATTTATTTGATATATTACCTTTTAATTTTTTCTGATTTAATTCCTTTTTTATTGCATTTAAAAGGTTTTTTAATACTTCTGAGAATTTCTTTTTACTGGAAAACGACAAAAAAATATGGATTTTTTTATTCAAGTTTTTAATAACTGGAAAACAAGACAGAAAAAGATGGATTAAAATGATTTCTGTAGTGTGCACTCTAACCCTCATGTCTCTGCTGTTTACTCTCCTTTTGATTTTCTTTTTTTTTTTTCATTTTTGCTTCCTGACCTCCTTGTTGACCGTGTTTAAATGTGTTTGACCTACATATCGTTTGTCTGTTTAGCCCTGGAGAGCCAAGGCTAGAAAGGTCATCAGCAGGTCTGACTCATCTCTCCTGTTTCTCCCTTCACTCTCTGGTCGCCCTGCTTTTATTGAACTAACTCATGTTGAGTTATCGCTCTGCTTTGTTCTTGTCCCCTTTGCCCTGGTTGAGGTGTAGAGCCACTTCACTTCACTCAATTTAATCTTATTAGATACGCCATTCTGCAGACTCTACCCTGACATCAGTGTTAAGCGTTATGCTTAAGCCTTATCCGTGATTAATCGCCTGTTGATCTCCACATGGGGAACTTTTGGTACAGAACATTTGGATTGTTGTAAATAGCAAGATGAGATAAAGGCTGCTTTCAGCCTGACAGTAACCCTCGTCAGGCACGTGTTGTTTGACTCTTTTAGACTGTAGTAGCTTATTCTTAATTTGTAGTGTTATTTGGTTCCCTAAAAAGGAAGAAAATTTTTTTTAGCTAGTATACTACATCAGCACACTTCTTGTATATCGTACTCATAGTCATGAGATTAGGGGTCGACCGATATGTGTTTTTCAGGGCCGATGCCGATTTTTACAAATCAAGTAGACCGATAACCGATATTTTGAACCGATATATATATGTCTGGTGTAAAAATAAAAATGAATGTCAAAATAAAGAATAACAAGGGCTCAAAAACAGCCTTCCCTGGTGTTGGTTGAGTGTAGTACTCCCACACCGCATTTCTTACTCTGTGCATCCATCTACAGTAAGGGTGATATAAAGAGAGAGTGAAAAGTTAGTTTTAATTCAGTGTACAGTGCAAATGAAGGCATAAAACAATTTCATTTGTCTTTTAATCAAATGAGAGTTAAACTCTTCATTTTTGACAAACAAAGGGGTTTACTATTAAAATTAAAACATGGACAAAATAGCGTATTGCGTGATTATTCTTTCAAACTTAATTTGAAATAATTGTTGTAGGATTAGTATTACGTATATTCTGCTGCACCACAGTAATATATTTCTGACAGTTTCTTTACTTATATTTTGACGGGTTGCCATGAAGACATCTAAGTTTCTGTAGCCTATTTTATGATATGACGATAGATTTACTCAAATGAAACGGTCAAATGCTCATGAAGTGACTCTCAGAGCAGCTCTGATGATGTTCATGTATTTATGTCCTTATTTAGTAAGACGACAGATGCTGAAATCACTGCAAGCGTTGTGCGCTTCAGTATGTGTGTAGTAAACAAAACCTTGTGTCTGTGCCATTCACATTCACAGAGACAACGCAGAACATGCAGGCTTCATATTTAAATAGTATTTTTGCGGCTTAATATTTACAGAAAACAAGTCTGTGTACTCACCTACTTTTGATTAATTCAGTGGTTCCCAAACTTCTTCTGCCAGGCCCCCCTTTTGCAGAATAAAAAAAATTCAAGCCCCCCCACCCCCTTCATTTACACATAAACATAAACACAATTTCAGAAGGAATTATTAGAAACGTAATAATTATTCAAATTATTATAATTCAGTGTGTGACAGTTTTCTAAAAAAAAAAAACTAAACAAGGAACTAGTCACTTTTAGAGAAGAAACATTAAAAGTAAAGCATGCAGCTTTACTATGTACTATTTTTTTTACTATGTAACGACATTCATTGTTTTTTAAACAGATTTTCTCAATTTTCTCATATTTTTATCTCTTTGTTGTAGTTGCGATCTTTGAAGTAGATTCATTATCTATTTTACATTTACCTGGCACTCGTCTTTTCAAAAACTTGGCCATGCTTAGAGCAGAACTACTATGCATCATTCTTCATAATTTTACTCGGCTAACAGCAATTCTCATTTCTGATATCAATTGCACCATCCAGTGGTCTGTTATTTTATGACAAAAATAATTACAACTGATAAAAGACAGCTGCAGCGGGTACTGCGAGTCGTCTTGAGGTAATAAAATATGATGAAATTCATATTTTGTGTTAAATTATTGACATATGTGGCATGTAGCCGTATAACAAGCAAGATAATTTCACAGTGGGGTCTTGTATCACCCTAAAAACGTTTCTTTTTACATAAAAATGTAGGGATGTACCGAAATGAAAATTCTTGGCCGAAACTGAAACTGCTTTGTAATAATTATTTATTATTTGATTAAATAATATAATCATTTTGTAAGACTTTTTAATTTGACTCAATAATTTTAATGATACTGAATAAAAAATAATCACAAGCCAATAAAATAACCACGTTTATTGAAAGTAACAATAAAATGGGACGGAAAATATATGAATATTAAATCTCAAAATATAAATTTTATTCAGTTCTATGAAACCGAATCAGATATAACTTTTTTGGACTAATTATCAAAATAATGTATAGTCCTAAAAAGCTATTATTATCAGAGCATTTGAGCAGAGCATACCGTCACGAGAGGGTAGCGTCGTTGTCCAGTACAGCAGTACTTCAGCATGTTACAGCACAGTATGCGACGCTATTGCAAATAGGAACAAGTACACATTGACATTTTCTGTCGGCGCGTTATTTGAGCGGACTTTGCTTTTGCATTGAGCATAAGCGGTACACGAGTGGAGCATTCATATGGGCCGTGAGCAACTAAACGGAATGCACATTCATAGAGCAGAAGAGCGGTGCACGCTGAATACTGCCGGGCAGCGCGGCAGATATTTTCGGCCGTTTATCTCTTTCGAATCTATATAAAAATCGGCTGATTGTACACTAGCCTTGCCGCGCCCCCCTTATCATAACTTCACGCCCCCCAGATTGGGAACCACTGGATTAATTAATCCAAACTTTGACAAATTCTGTGACATTTCGCATCATACAGTGAATTCCGTTTATGACTGGATTCCATCCGCATTTTCCTCATCGCGGAAATCATAGATGATATTAAGGTGTTTGGCAACTTAAGGGGTTACTCCACCCCAAAATGAAAATTTTGTCATTAATTACTTACCCCATGTCGTTCCAAACCCGTAAAAGCTTCATTCGTCTTCGGAACACAATTTAAGATATTTTGGATGAAAACCGGGAGCTTTGTGACTGTCCCATTTACTGCCAGGTAAATACCACTCTCAATCATTGAAAAAGTCCATCTGCCATCAGTGGTTCAATCTGAATTTTATGAAGCGATACTTTTTGTACGCAATGAAAAAAAATAACGTTTTTATTCGACAATTTGTCTCTTCCGCATCAGCATAGCGCCATTTCTGTGTCAGCCACACGGATATTTATGTTTTGATTTGAACGAAAATAGCATATCCGGCATTCGCAGTTTGCGTCCAACTGATACTCTACAAAATGGCGCAGTCTCTTTTAGTATAAAAGTCTTTACTGCTGACTCGTCTTTTGTCACCATTTAATGGCGGAAAATTGTAACTAAAATCAACATCACGAACACACATAGTTTCTCAATAGTAAGAATTATTATTAAACACTACTATTATTTATATAAAATATGATTTATTGAATAATAACATTTAATAAACAACAACAACAACCATCATTAAAGTTGCTAGGCAGTCAAAAGTACAAAAGCAGCGCTCTGATTTACACCATTGAAGTTCCATAAAATATAACGTGATGAGATTTTGCCCTCAGCCAAAACTATTTGCTCTGGAACAAATAATCAATTAATGAGACCAAAGACTGCTCGTTAGATTTACCCAAAACGAATTTGATCTCATATTTAACCACTGTAGAGACATCAGAACCAGCGGCAAATTCCACAAGATCTGGCCAAGGCAAGGCTGCTCTTGTTGGGTTCATGAGTGCTGAACGCCCTGGAGCTCACATCTCCGAAAACGTCAAAGCAAATTTTCAAATAGACATTATCTTTATTAACAAACCGCATATTTGAAGTCTAAACAAATACATGCTTCCCTATTCTATGACACAAAAACAGTATTATTCATAAAATTATAGCAGATTTGGCCATCCACTGTGACACTCGCTGTGAGGAATTCTGCAAATGGAGTGATACAAATGGTGAAATTTTAATACAACATGAATTTACATGAAAATGTGTTTCATTGTCATGAAAACATGTTTCTTTTTAAAGCAATTAAATCATATTTAAAGTGATTATGGTACAGTCAGAACAGAAATATTGACAGACGTTCAAAAAGATATGTTACAGTATTAGCATGACTACAAACACGAGCCATAAAATCTCTGCCTCCTGTTGAAAAGATGCATTTGCCCTCCAAACGCTTTGATTAGCATAAACATCACATCACTGTTTGTAGCCTTGGCAGAAACCAGGCGAATGTGCCGACACATAAATTCCCAGAGGGCTGACGCATTAAAAAGGCCGAGCAGACAGTCGGCACCAATCCGCCGTACAGTAGCAGAGCTCAAAGCGGCTGGGGTGCATCCCTTCTGAAGCAATACATTTTAATGCCGTTTCTCTAGCCATTTTGCAATGACTCCGCTGGCTGGGCGCCCGCTATGCTACTGTTATATAATCCATCACTTCCTAGCAGACGGGGCTCTCCAATAACTCAACTGTCACAGTCTTATACGGACAGATAGAAAGGAGGTGCAGGCATTAGACTCATGCTAACAAACGCATGCAAGCATGTAGCATTAGCGGCGAGCAGGGTTTGCGCTTGATCTTTGCTTTGAAGTGTCTTTTTTGAAGTGTTTCTGCAGATACGAGGGCGCAGCACTCCTCATCAGCCGTTTTAGGAGCACCATGCTATCACACACATCATGTGCTATTATCATCATTGTAATTATTGCTATCATTGCTCTTGCCCTGCCACGCGCTCTTATCAAAGGGGAGCTCTTTCAATGGCTGCAAATATAACGCTACTACACTTCTAAAACGGGCAAGGGGGTGTTTTATAATCCGATTCAAATCGAGGCCTATCTTTGCGCGTAATTAGACAAACCTTTCATCAAAATTACTGCGCCATTGAAAGCACCCCGCGGTTATGCTGGAAATGGGTCTTCCTTGGAGTTTCTAGGAACAATTGGTCTGATAAGTAATATTACATGCTCAAACCTTGTTTATGAACTTTTATATGAACTTTTAACTTGTCTAGCTTTTCTGCTTTATCTAGATTATTTCTTATATGTTTTTTTAATAAATTTTTTTCATGGAATTGTCTACTGATTTGGTTAAGCTAATTTTAATAAATTAAAATATATTTTTTTTTAAAGATTTTTATGGCATCACAGTAAGGAGAAGGTAAATTAAAAAATCAACAATATAATATTTTCATTTATATATATTTATTCATTTACATGATGTTTTTATGAAATATATTTTTCTTTTGATTTTGCGGTTAAATTTGAAGAATAATAATGTGTTATTAATGTGTAAAATATGTATTTATTGTTAGTATTTTTAATTTTCGAATTAATTGAGAATGAATCAGCTTGAAAATAACATCACAATTAAAAAAAATCTTAATAAAATGGGCTTTATTGTCTATAAATCTATAAAATATGTATGTATGTATTCATTTAGTATTTTTAATTTTAGAATTAATTTAGAATTAATCATCTTGAAAATAACATCAGAATTAAAAAGTCTTACTAAAATGGGTTTTATTGTCTATAAATCTGTATTAAATATGTATTTATTGTTAGTATTTTTAATTTTCGAATTAATTGAGAATGAATCAGCTTGAAAATAACATCACAATTAAAAAAATCTTAATAAAATGGGCTTTATTGTCTATAAATCTATAAAATATGTATTAATTTAGTATTTTTAATTTTGAAATTATTTTATAAGTAATCGTCTTGAAAATTACATCACAATTTAAAAATCTCAATCTTTTTTATTCAATTAAAAACCAAAAGTATAATATTTTTATTTACATTTATATATATATATATATAATAATTTCTACTCTTCAACATAGTAATAGTAAATAAAATAAAATAATAGTATATAAAATATTTATTTATTTATTTATTTATTTTGTCATTTTAATTTTAGAATTGATTACAAATTAATCATCTTGAAAATAACATCCCAGTAAAAAAAATCTTTATATTGGACTTTATTGTCTATAAATTTTTTTATTTATTTGTTTATTTATTTATTTAGAATTTTTAATTTTAGAATTAATTGAGAATGAATCAGCTTGAAAATAACATCACAATTAAAAAAATCTTAATAAAATGGGCTTTATTGTCTATAAATCTATAAAATATGTATTAATTTAGTATTTTTAATTTTGAAATTATTTTATAAGTAATCGTCTTGAAAATTACATCACAATTTAAAAATCTCAATCTTTTTTATTCAATTAAAAACCAAAAATATAATATTTTTATTTACATTTATATATATATATAGTAATTTGTACTCATCAACATAGTAATAGTAAATAAAATAAAATAATAGTATATAAAATATTTATTTATTTTATTTATTTATTTATTTATTTTGTCATTTTAATTTTAGAATTGATTACAAATTAATCATCTTGAAAATAACATCCCAGTAAAAAAAATCTTTATATTGGACTTTATTGTCTATAAATCTTTTTATTTATTTGTTTATTTATTTATTTAGAATTTTTAATTTTAGAATTAATTTAGAATTAATCATCTTGAAAATAACACCACAATTAATATATTTTCAAGAAGATTAATACTAAAATAAATAAAAAATAATAGCACAATATACAGTATGTATATGTTTATATATCTGTTCATATATATATATATATATATATATATATATATATATATGAAGTTAATGCCATTAAACAAACAAACATTTAAATAAATAAATAAACACATATAACTTTCCTATTTCATCCTTATGTGGCTCTGATCCTTAACGTTTCTTTCACATTAGCATGTAGCATAATTTTTCCACTGGCACAGTTGGTGAAGCTGCCGCTCAAATCCATGTAGGTGAAACCCCATGGAGAGGCAGCGATGCCCCGAGATTCCTCTTGTTGGAGGATCTCACATGTGCTGGTGTGTTTATGTTGATGGAGTGTTGGCATGTGTGTTGAGCAGGATTAGCTGCTCCAGGAACTGGCACTACTTCAGTCTGACACTCAGCGTTAAGCCTACAGTGGCCTTCTGACGGCTAATTAAAGCAGGTTGGCATCAACTCACGATGCCACCACACACCAAGCAGGAGGTGGGATGATTGAGAGATTGAGGGCAGTGGGGGCTGTTTATGGTAGATGAGCGTCTTATGATAGGCCAGTATCCTACATGATAACTTTTAGTAAACATCGCTGGATGTCCTCAGCTATGCTGCGACTGAAACACAAACTTAAGCCCACACGTCTGTTTACATACTTTTTTGATTGAACAAGTCTTGGCACCAATGAAGAATCATCAAAGGTCAATTAGTTTCGTAGCGTAGGGTCTGTTTATGTGCATCATAACTCGCTTGTATAAATTCATTAATCAGTCCAATCAGGTATGTGGAGTGTTTTCCTGCAGGGAAATTTGCATGCTGTGTATAATTTAATTTAAAGTAAAGAGCTCTTTTTGCGTAATTCAATAATAGTTCACCCTATTTACCCCTCCACATTTTGAGATTCTAACTAATAAAAAGGTTTGAACAGAGAACAAACTTCTGTCTATCTATCTATATCTCTCTCTATATGTGTGTGTGTATCTATATTTATATATCTATATATGAAGAGTTCAGATGCAAAACCAGCTAAAAGCCATCTCGGTCAAAAATGAGATAATGATAGTGAGTGAATGCTCCTGACACATAGTATACGTCCATCAAATACTTTTACTTCAAACTCGCTAAATTCCAGCCTCAGCCCAATCAGAAGTACCGGTACTTACATAGAAACCTATACAAAGTAGCCAGAAAGAAATGCTAATTTTAAAGAAATACGTCAGATGGATTTAGAGGCTTTTGCATCTGAACTCTTCATGTATATATTGTATATAGATATTGTATATAGATTGTATATATACTGTACACACACACATATATAGAGAGAGAGCGAAAGGGATGTACATACACATAATTATTGACTAAAATACTGCATTATAATGTTATATAAGCTATATATATATATATATTATATATATAACTAAAATATATAAATACATATTACATATACATAAATACATATACATTTTATGAATATAATTTATAAATACATAAAATATTTAGTACATTTTTTGTTTAATTTATATATTTAAATAATTAAATATAAAATAATTATAATTATTAAAACTAGTAAAACTAGCATTGCATTATAAAGTTATATAAATAAATATAATAATGTATATAATATAATATAGATTTTTATATAATAACAATATAATGCACTGCTAGTTTTAATATATTCGTGTGTGTTTGTATGTATATACATATTTAAAAATTTTGAAATGTATATACTCACACATAACATTTTTGTACATTTATATATACATATATAATATATAACTAAATATATTAAAATTGTGTGTGTGTGAGTATATATATATATATATATGTGTGTGTGTGTGTGTGTATAGTTATTATTATTAAAATAATATATAGTTTTAATAATATGTAGTACATTGTTATATATTTAGATTTTTAATTTATTCAACAATGATAATATATAATAGCATTGCATTATAATGGTATTATTTAAACAATAAATATTATATATAAAATAAACACACACACATATATGAAGAACATACATAAATGTGTGTGTGTGTGTGTGTGTGGGTCTATCTTATATATAATATTAATTGTTTATATAATAAGGTAATGGAATAATATAATGGAATGCTAGTTTGTTTATATATATATATATATATATATACATACATATATATAACTAAACTAAATATATTGAAATTGTATATATATATATTAATACAATAATATATAGTTTTAATAATATATAATACATTATAATATATTTAGATTTTTAGCATGTTTTTATTTTATATATAATATAATAATAATATAATATTATATATATATATATATATATATATATATATATATATATATATATATATATATATTATATTATATTTTTATTATATATATATATAAAATGTATTATAAAAATGTACATTTTTGTTTTGTTACTGTTTATATATAATTATATAATTTATCTAATATATTTATATATAAATATATATATATATTATATATAATTTATATAATTAATTATCTAATTTGTTTTCTGTTTATATATAATTATAATTATTAAAGCTAAGTAAAACTAGCATTGCATTATAATTATAACCACAGCAGAAATGACTGCTAATAACACGGAGCGCCCTGGCAGCAATGCACTTATAGTGAGTTTTCTGTCTACTATCCACATTGATATATATAGCCTTGACTATCCCACAAGTACTGAAATGGGATTAGCCAACTGGAAAGTCATTGTTCTGTGCAGTTCACATTTAAGATGGCTGGGAAAATGTGTAAGTACACTATTTCACACTGAAAAGAGTCAAAACCTGATTACCACCCACCGAAGACTTGGTGGATATAATCCCGGGAGAGATTCAGAGCCCATGGAGAAGAGGGAGAAATCAAAAAATGTGACTTAGACTGTCCGTTGGCCAGTGACACATCGCATCGCGCCTTTAAATCTAAATAAAGTCTCTGAGACATATGTTTATATAGAGCATATGTCAAAGTGTCAGTATGGGGCAATATTAATGCAAATTGGCCTTCGAACCTGCCACGTCGTCAGGGCTTGGTAGAGAAATCATCTGAAGAGAGTTTTGACAACGTTATTTTGAGAGTCATGGTGGCATGGTGTGTAGATCTGCTCTGACAGGTTTTTGAAAAGACTTTACCCACAAGTCAGTGTGTGATGAGAAGCACTACTGAAGCTCTGCATGTACATCTCAGGTTTGCTCAGTCAACTGATTTTACCGTGCAGAAAACACACCCTTAGCAAATTAAACTATGTCTTTAGTATAAAATGAAGGTGTAATAGTGGAATGTAAGTACTAGGGCTGTCAATTTAACGTTAATGTGGTGCAGTTAACTTTTTGTAATGTCTGTTCAATGATATGGGCTGCCACCATAATGAAGTTAGTTTTAGTAATTTAGTAATAGTTTTATTTTGGGGCTTTTCTCAGCTATGGGTAATATATGTGATTTTTTTTTTTTTAATCCTCATGTCATGTAATTAATTGGACTAAAAATTGTCAGCATGTGTCATATGTAACAGCCTTCTGTGTTTTTGTAGTCTCTAGCTGTTTTTGAGCTTACATTTAATAGGTCATGTAAGCTCTTGGTGAAAACATGTCAATATCCCAAAGGGCAGAGTGGATGTACGATGCAATTAGAGCCAGTAGATCTCTCATTAAGCAGGCTGTTCGGTTCCTCCATGGATTCTAGATTGTTCCACAGTTAATTTAATCAATGCATTGATCGGTTTTGTCTACTGAACATACATATGACCCTGGAAATCACCTTTCAAATGTCATAAGTTCCCCTTAATACCCCTTAGTACTGCCCTTCAGAAGCAACCGAAGATACTTGCATGTTTCCCAGAAGACATTTATGCAGAAATATAGAAAATTCTAAAGGGTTCACAAACTTTCAAGCAGCACTGTATATACAATTTACATGTTTAAAAACCACCAGACTGACCCCAAACCACCGTCCCAAGCTAATTTTACACACACAATGAAATCTAAAACAGCCCAAGTGGGCGGGAACCCACCTAATCTGGCAACACTGCACGGAACGCGCACAAACACAAGAGACAGGATTTATCGCATAAACCAATCACAGCCGATCATAACCAGTCATATCCAATGAAATTGTGATGGAGGCACTGCCTTCTCCCATGTGACTTTTCCCTATTCATTCTTAATTACCCCCTACCAAACTCACCGCACACTTTAGGGAAGGGGTACCCAAACTCTGTCCTAGAGGGTTGGTGCCCTAGAGAGTTTAGCTCCAACTTCAATTAGACAAACCTAAACTAGCTAATCAAGCTCTTACTAGACATACTAGAAACTTCCCAGCAGGTGTGTTGAGGCTACATTACTCAAAATTCAGTCCTAGTGATCAACAATGTCAGGAGACCATGTTAACAATGTCCCTGAGATAAAGTATGCATCGAGTCTAAACCTGGATTAGCACTGCTGCCATGTTACCTTGCAGATGGGCAGCCAATTCTGGATTGCAGTCTGCTACCTACCCCATCCGTTCCACCCCCATCCCACCAACTCCAGGAGCTCTCAGCACCCTTCCTCACGACTATGACACCAACACACAGTGTTGTTTTTGAAAAGGGCTGATCCGTGCATTTTGTTTGGCTGGACCTCTGGCTCCTACGCAGAAAAGTGCTAGCGGCGTGCCAGGCAGCCCCTGTAGGAAAGCCCTTAATCCAATCAGACAAGCCCAAACTCAGAACAATAGAGCACACGGCGTAGGAAGTCCAAATCCTGCAGTCACAGCAAAAGCCCCTCTGAATGTAATGCTATCATGCCAAGCAGAGGAGAAGCAGATGGACTTTCCCCGCTGCAGAGGGGTGGGGTGCTGCAGGGTGATTGAAGGAGGGAGCTGCTTTGCCGTTCAGTTGTCAGCTCTCTAATTTAAAGCATAGTTAGTGCACAAGAAGCCGTTGCTCATGCATAGGAGTCTTTATTACTACCCATATATTCAGAATATTTTATGTCAATGTAGTGCAAAGAATTGTTGTGTCTTCCATAAATATGGAAGACAAGCTGATTTACAGTTATTTTCAGGAATTGACAACCTTGCCCCCTGGCTGCCGTGTCGTTCACTACTTCATCTGCAGAGAAGTATATAGGGGAGCTGCAGTAGCAGTACCTCAGAACAAACCACACACAATTGTAAATCTCCATCAGCCTGAGTTGCCACAGTTTTCCGATTTTTTTTTTTTTTTTTTTTTGGTGGGTGCACTCATTTCTACCGACAGCCCTGACTTGCTTGTCAACGTGACCACTTTGGGCAAGAACAATGACTCATTGAACCCTATCCATCCATCCAAACGTCCAATTTCCTTGATTCTTTCCCTGTTTGTGGTTGTAAGAAGGAATCTAATCCGAAACCCACAGCGCTGTGCATGACTCGATGCTTTGAAATAAGCTTTCAACTGAATGGCCTGTTTTGTTGGCTCCAGCTTTGCATATATGGATAGGCGGAGGACGTGCTGATTGGTGATGTGCGGTGACAGAGGGGGAAATGCAAGCACTGTGCAGAGTCTCTGCACATCACAAACAGCATTGGTCATCACTGTTAGAAACAGTTGGCAGATATACGATTTAATTTGCCTGGCACTTTCTGACCTTTATCTGAGAAAACACACTACAGTACATGGATTTTGAGATGGAATGATGACTGATGTTTGAATGACTAATGTGTTTTATGGGTATCGAGTCAACCACAACATACTGTCACACATTTCATGTACTGTAATAATTGTCAGAATGGTGAAAGCTGACTTTTTTTTAGTGTGTTGCCTCAACAGGATTTTACAGGCCTGTTTTAGAAAGTGTGAAATTCTCCCTAAAAAGTAAAGTTTGCAGACCTGGGCCTCACATGTGGCAGGCAAAGCTTTCTACCACAAAAGCATCAATGCGTGTTGAGAGTGTTTTTGTGTTGCCTCACTGGGATTTTACAGGCCTACTTTAGAAAGCGCAACATTTATTCTTAAAAGTCTCGTTTCAACCACCAATGCTTAAGGTTTGTTTGTTTGTTTGTTTATTTGAGAGGTTGTCTCACTGTAACTTTATAGGTCTGTTCCCGAACTCTTGAAAGAGTAGGCCTTAAAAAGCAGCTTACATACAGTGTTTTAACTTGTATATCAAAAGCTGTTTATCCTAAAGAGACTTAAAGGACTTTTGCTACATTGAACGGTCCCCCTAGAGCAATGTGGTTTCAGGTGAATGCATAATGAAGAATTACCCCAGCATCAAAGAAAAACCATGATCTGCTCCCATGTGGATGGCAAAAATGGAACAAGCGTGTTATCAATATTGATTTTGTGAACTTTGTAATTGTGTTACTTGGAGTTGCATGTCTGTGTTTAAGTAGTTGGAAGGCATTAAAACTTGCTGCTGCATTGGCCGGGAATCGAACCCGGGCCTCCCGCGTGGCAGGCGAGAATTCTACCACTGAACCACCAATGCATGTTCAGATGGGTTTTGTGTGTTTCCTCACAGGGATGTTACAAGCCTGTTTTGGACTGTATGAAATTTGTCCTTAAAAGGCTCTGTTGCATTGGCCGGGAATCGAACCCGGGCCTCCCGCGTGGCAGGCGAGAATTCTACCACTGAACCACCAATGCATGTTCAGATGGGTTTTGTGTGTTTCCTCACAGGGATGTTACAAGCCTGTTTTGGACTGTATGAAATTTGTCCTTAAAAGGCTCTGTTGCATTGGCCGGGAATCGAACCCGGGCCTCCCGCGTGGCAGGCGAGAATTCTACCACTGAACCACCAATGCATGTTCAGATGGGTTTTGAGTGTTTCCTCACAGGGATGTTACAGGCCTGTTTTGGACAGAATGAAATTTATCCTTAAAAGTCACTGTTGCATTGGCCGGGAATCGAACCCGGGCCTCCCGCGTGGCAGGCGAGAATTCTACCACTGAACCACCAATGCATGTTCAGATGGATTTTGTGTGTTTCCTCACAGGGATGTTACAAGCCTGTTTTGGACCGTATGAAATTTGTCCTTAAAAGGACAAATGTTGCATTGGCCGGGAATCGAACCCGGGCCTCCCGCGTGGCAGGCGAGAATTCTACCACTGAACCACCAATGCTTGTTGTAACTTTTTTTTGGTGTTGCATCACCCGGATTTTACAGGCCTGTTTTAGAAAGTGTGCATTTTGTTCTTCTTCATTGTTATATGTGATATGCTCTACATTTTCTCTGATCCTTCCATTGATGCCGGTCATCTTGTATTCGCACCTGGAAGATCCGGAAGTCCAGTAACTGATTTGGGGAATGCACCAGGGCTTTCTTTACCGTAATACAACTAGAACGCGGATTGTCGTAAAAACTCGTCAACGGCAGGGAAGCGTTATCTCATAATTTACAAGATATTTCATCAATGGCGGGGAAAGAGTTAAAAGACACTTTTGCATTGGCCGGGAATCGAACCCGGGCCTCCCGCGCGGCGGCCGGGGATTCTTTTGCTAAACGGCCCTAAACCGTTTCCCATTCATTTTCAATGGTAGTGCTAAAACACTACGGATGCAATATACTTTCGGCCACTAACGCCCTTGTGGCGCACTTCCGCGTTTTGGCACCCCGGGAAGTTTGAAGTCGCCATTTTCATCCCGGCTCGGAGAATGAAAACACACAGCGGCGATCTGACTCGTTTGTTTAATTCAACGCATTCTCAGCGCATCGATCAACGGTAAGATACTTTATGTGACATCAGTTTACGTTTTGTTACCGTTAATGCTGAAATTACATTAGTAAACTTGTTCGTTTCCAAACTTTACCCTGTCGGAGTTTGCTTACTATAGTTCATCGTAGGTTGATTTGTTTGCATGCCAAATTATGAATGAACTTAGCTGTAAGTTACGTTTATGTGTTTTGTTTGTCATCATTAACACGTCATCTGTTAATTAGAAGCTAAATTATGAATGGGCGTGACAATTATTTTCATTTTTGTAATAAGATTACATGTATTCCAGTTTAAAAATGTTTTCTAACCATGGTTTTCTATAGTAACCATAATTTAGCCATGGGTTTTTAGTACTAGAATCACAACAATAAATTTACCATTGTTGTTACCGTATTGGACATTATATATTTGCAGTATGAAATTGTAAATGAAAATCAATCTGCCAAAAACAGCAGGATTACTACTAAGTTTGTACCTTCACTGTTGTTTTATATATATATATGAATATATGAATATGAATGTTTATATATGTGTGTAATAGAATTATTGCTTTTTGTAATGCTATTTTGTTTTTCTTGTAGAGACCACTATTTCTACACTGCTTGTGCCCTGATCTTTTCATGGTACCCATGCAGATCCCCAGACAGATACAGGTAAATATTTTGACACATTAACAACATCATGCACAAAATTCATTTTTCTAGGGTTTTACACAAATTAATTAATGTCTTAAAATAGACTTAAATCAGAGCAGAAAGTCTTAAATTCATTAAATGATGGCATTAAATGTTGCATGCATAGCAAAATGTGAATTAATCTCTTCCTCTGAATTTTGTCTTGTTTTCCAATACAAATATCAAAACATATTTCAATCAAGATACTTTTTCTTTTTTTTTTTTATATCAGATGCAAATGTAAAAAGTGTTGAAAATGCAATAAAATTAAATGAGTCTATACTTAAAACAAGAACAAATATTTGTCAATGAGTTATCAAAACTTCATTTTAAATTAAGGTGACTTTTTTTTGGCCAAATGACAGATATTAGTTCTTCTTTTAATCATAAACTTACTACAAACAAGACTGTATTTCATGTCATTTTGTATCTCCTGTAAATGCATCTTGATTTAAGAATCGTGAGGCATTTGCACTGGAAAACAAGCAGTGAAAGATATTTCCATATTCTGGTGTTTGGGATCAAAGTGTTTCAGTGCTTTTTTGTAAATGAATTTAAAAAATATGAATATATTTTGGAAGTTGTATTTTTAAACTGAAGTTAATATTCTCTAGACATTTACATTTAAGTAACATATTTGTGTTTTTCCTCATTTGTTCCTCAAATTTGTTTTACTTGGTCTCAAAAAAGTCTTAAATTTACCTTCATAAATTCTGCAGAAACACTGTTACCTTACACATAAAACTAAATGTTCAACTTGTTCAACAGACACCACTGATGCATTGCCTGTGCCCTCACTGTTCTCATCTTGTGGCTCCCATGTGGAGCATCAATCAGCAACAGGTAAATTTTTGACGAACATGCAAATGTTGTTAGAAATTTTCAGAATGCAGAAAAGAATTAAATCTTTTTTTCCCTTTATGTAGGAACTACATAGACTACCATTTAAAAGGTTTTGAACAGTAAGATTTTTTTATGTTTTTTAAAGAAGTTTCTTCTGCTCACCAGGCCTGCATTTATTCGATCTGAAGTACAGCAAAAACATTAAAATAGTGAAATATTTTTACTATTTAAAATGACTGCTTTCCATATGAATCTATTTTGAAATTGCAATTTATTCCTGTGATTTCAAAGATGCATTTTCAGCATCATTACTCCAGTCTTCAGTGTCACATGATAGAAATAATTCCAATATGCTGATTTTCTGCTCGAGAAACATTTATAATAATAATAATAATAATAATAATAATAATAATAATAGTTATTATTATTATTATTATTATTATTATTACAAACAGCTGAGTAGCATTTTTTTTTTTTCAGTTTTCTTTGATGAAGAGAAAGTTTAGAAGAACAGTATTTATCTAAAGTAGAAATCTTTTGTAACATTATAAATAGGGCTGCGCGATTATGAAAAAAATCATAATTGTCAATTATTCCCTTGAAACTGTATTTGCCATTATTAAGATTATCACAATTTACATTTAGTAATGTTTGGAATAGCTTTATACCATTGTTTGAAGCAACTGCATGCCACTTTTTTATAGATATAGTTTCTTTCAATATAAAAAAAGCAAAAATGGAAAAATTAAAATAATGAGAAAAAAAAAACCTTAAGATAACCTGTAGTAAAAATACAAACACACTCTCACACACACATATCTTAAGAAAGTATAATAATGTAAGTGGATTTTTTTTTTTTTTTTTTTTTTTTGTAATTGTGCCTTTGAACAATTACATAATTGTGGTATCTGTAATTATAATCACGATTAGAAATCCAGTTAATTGTGCAGCCCTAGTTATAAATATGTTGATCATCATTTTTGATAAATAAAAGTGAAATATATGTATATATGTATGTGTGTGTGTTATAAAAGCTTTTTATTTTAGACAAATGAAAAATTGAAAAAATGTACTCAACTGTTTAAAATAATAATAATAATAATAATAATAATAACAATAATAATAAGTTTCTTGAGCAGCAAATCAGCATAGAGTTATTTCTGAAGGATCATGTGACACTGAAGACTGAAGTAATGGTGGTGAAAATTCTGCTTTGATTATTCACAGGAATAAATTACACTTTAAAATATATTCAAATAAAAAGCAGTTATTTTAAATAGTAAAGATATTTCAGAATATTACTGCTTTTGCTGTATTTTGGATCAAATAAATGCAGTCTTGGTGAGCAGAAGAGATTTCTTTAAAAAAAAAAATTTTAGTGATCAAAAACTTTTGACTGGTAGTGTATATGCCACCTCTGCCAATGCTGGCCTCCCCTGCGAGCACCTGTACTGGACCTGTGAAGACTGGTGGCAGGGTGTTTGTACTGGACCACAAATGCTGGACATCCCCACTAAAGGAGGCCATTGACAATGAGCTTAATGAACAGCAGGAAAAGAAAAACATTCTAATGAGTATACAGCAATGGTCCACAATTCCTCTACTGAACTATGTCTGTTGCCCTCCATTAACCAACCTGAGAGCATGCAGAAAGAGATGACCTGGAAAGAGTTTAAAGAGTCTGCATTTTACGAGATGGAAAGACAGAGATGTGTGGCAGAATAAAAGACATAAATTATATTTCTTGATCTTTTGCCCCTTAGAAATATTTAACTCATGTATATACTGTATATTTGTATTTATTATTCAGTGTGAGATTGTAATATGCATTTATTGTCGGAATTCTGTTTTTCTTTTTACTTAATGTCTTAGATAAATATTTACTAACCTTAAAAAGTGCTTAAAGCATTTAATAAAAACTACTGAAAATTAAAATTTGTTTCATGAGTGCTGTTTTCTATTTCATAGGACTAAAATTTCACAGTTTACATGGTTTTGGAAACACCTAATTGGTCATTTAACTAATTAAGTGTGGCTTAAATTATTCCATCAGTCAATTTTCATTCAATATTTGAACATTACTCAGTTTGAGTAAAATTTAAATGCCTCTTATTAACATTTTAAAAGCTATTCAATATTTAATATAACCATTCATGTTTTTATATTATCATGAAACTATTATTTTACTGTATTTATTTTAATACTAATCATTTATTCATAATATCTTGCTTTATAATACAAAAAGGCAAGACACAAATGTAAAATACTTTGCAGGTGTAATATATTCTTAAGTTTTATAATTTTGTTTTATTAAAAGCACAAAGCTGTGTGAAACAATGGTTTAGACCTGCTTGAGTGGGATTCGAACCCCGGTCCAAATAAATACATGAAAAAAATCTGATTGGCTGTGACATCATTTTCACTCTTTGGCCAGCTGTTGAAATGCTTCAATTTCATTGGCTGTCGCTGAGTTCCAACTATTCACGATTGGCCCCCGCGTGGCAGGCGAGAATTCTACCACTGAACCACCAATGCTCGTTGTGACTTCCTTTTTAGTGTGTTGCCTCACCAGGATTTCACAGGCCTGTTTTAGAAAGTGTGAAATTCGTCCTTAAGAGTAAAGTTTGCATTGGCCGGGGCTCAGACCTGGGCCTTACATGTAGCAGGCAAAATTTTCTACCACAAAAGCATCAATGCGTGTTGAAAGTGTTTTTGTGTTGCCTCACTGGGATTTTACAGCCTACTTTAGAAAGTGCAACATTTATTCTTAAAAGTCTCGTTTCAACCACCAATGCTTAAGGTTTGTTTGTTTGTTTATTTGAGAGGTTGTCTCACTGTAACTTTATAGGTCTGTTCCTGAACTCTTGAAAGAGTAGGCCTTAAAAAGCAGCTTACATTGGATGAGAATAATACCCTGGACTTGTGCATGTGACTGTAGTCACTTATGCTATACTCCCTCACAGTTGACACACCAGTGTTTTAAACCAAAAAACTCATCTTAAATGTTTGAAACGGAAAAAATGCAAACAAAAAATATTGCATTGCATTGGTATTTACAATTACTCTAAAATGCCCTCTCAAAGTACCACATTATTCTGTAATAATGTTTATTTTTCATATCATGGCAGAATAAAATTATAAACATTGTAATGCTAACACTGTTTTTTTCTTCTTTCACAGTCTTAAAACTACACTGAAAAAGAAATTAACAAACGATACCGTGGATCTGTCTGGTATCCCTCTCTCTGGACGTGATCTACATCGTGTGGCGTACTACCTTCAGAACAATGGTTCATCTGTGACAGCAGTGGACATCAGCTTCACAGAGCTTCAAGATGACAGCTTGCGACTTCTTTTACCATTCTTAGGAGTGCTACCCAAACTCACCACACTTGCAATCAACGGTAACCGGCTAACCGTAGCTATCCTTAAAGACCTGATAGAGGTGGTTAAGGACCCCAAAAAGTTTCCCACTTTGGCCTGGGTGGACCTGGGCAACAATGTGGACATCTTTACTGTGCCTCAGCCGTTGCTGGTCGCCCTACGCAAACGCTTTGGAATGAGAAGCAGCCTACCTACCATCTACGAATACAGCGAGGGTCAAGGCAGCAGCTACTGCCTAGAGACTTCTACCGAGGAGATCAGTGTGTTTGAGGAGGAAGAGGAGGATGAAGAGGATGAGCTAGAAGACCATCTGGTGCTGGAGCCCTGGAGTGTAGAAGAAAAAAATACATTGCATTACTGTGAAAGGTGATGGGCTCTGCTGTTCCTTGTGGTTTGGTATTGCTCTTTTGTTATTCTAACACTCCAAAACAAAGGTCCAGTGTATCAACATTGTAAAACCATTAAGCACCCCATTAAAATGGTTATGTAAAGTTGGTGCCTGGAGGTGGGATTTCAAAAGAATGAAAGGGGGAAGAAGGATCAGGATCTGTTCCTAACTCCTACAAACATTATTCTTTAATCCAAGCACCAATGAATCTGTTGTTTGCAGTGTTAAACTTAAACTTAGGGTCAAATACTAACTGACCTGGCATAAAACAATTACCACAAGCCAGTTTTTGCCACCCACATCAGATGTGAAACGTTCACGTTTGGCTCGTGACAGACACGGCCAAATGCTCCCCTATGAGAAAGCTTTTGTCCAGGGTAAATTCGCCTCAATTACACAAGCGCTAAAAGCGAGTAGAGGTGAGAGAAGAAAGAAAAAAGGCTGCTGGAGTGCCTGCGGGCTAGAAGGGATACTGATGTCTGTGTGTTTGCGTGTGCGTGTGTGTGATGTTTTTCTGTGGAAGCTTACGATGCAAATGTAGCTTTAGCCAGAGCTCATTAAACAGGACACGCAGGCGGCCGAGAGACTAACAATGCCACACGGCCAACATGATTATTTTTCATTAAATCGCATCCAGTTTGCAACAAGGGATAACATTATTTGACACATAAACACCTGGCAACGTTTCATTGTTTCACAAGAACCATGTCAGTGTTTTTATAGAAAAATGTAGTTTGATTCATGTCAATATTTTCTATTTTTTAAACAAATTTGATGTAACAGAGTTCTTCTATTAATTATTAATGCTTTGTGTGTGCGAACGCATGAGTGTTTGACAGTAAATGTGACCTTTTGAGTTGTTTTATGATGCCCTTTGCTCCACAGGTGGTTTTTCCTTTACAGACGTGTGTCTGATTTGCACTTTACATGACAGGCTTTTCTAGTTGCCTGGTCATCCCCAGTCGTTTTTTTTTTTGTCCTGTTTTTATTGTAGTTCAAAGATAATGTGTTGAGTTTTAGTATTAATGTCACAAACTGCGTGATTCTAATGGCTTCGAGCACCTGGATGTTCTTTTCATTTCTGTTTTATAATAAACACTAATGAATGATTGTTCTTGCTGTGTGAAATAAACTCTGTTTGTATAAAAACTGGACATCATTGTGTTTGTGAGATGACAGCTCCTTTTTTAAGGAGCTGCATTTGACAGCGTGCTTTTCAGAACTGGATCTATCCTGTTTTTTACCTGCCAGATGTGTTTTTCTCTAATTTGTTTCCCAGAATTCAAGTACAGTAAGTAATTACAGGAGTCAGCAGTGCTGTCACTAAGTACTGGGATGTATAATTAAACTTTCTAACTTGATGAATCGGTTGTGGGAGTCTTTCCAAAAAAAAAAGTGTGTGGTATTTAATGATTATCATACTCATATAGGATGGTATTTTCCATATATGGTGTGTTTTAGATTCAAAAACATGGCCACAGTATTTTAGCTAGTGAGTAAATCCTTTCCAGCTACCACTGTACAAAACGAAAGGCTCGTTTTGATAAGGTTTTCTTCTTCTCTTCATTTCTCATCCTGGTGCGATCAATACTGAGGGTTTCTCAGTGTCTCTGTTTGCTTAATGAGAACAGTGCTCTATGTTAGCAGACAGCACTTTCTTAATGAGACTCCATAAGTCATTTCAACAGCTGGCAGCTTTCACAGGCAGCCACTGGATCTCCACACCACATACAGAGCTCTAATTTGCTAATGTAGCATTCTCATTATCTTCTTATTTTAAGAAAACATACACTCAATGACTACTTCTTCTTCTTATACTGCTGTATAGAATTGTTTTATTCACATAGCTCCCAACAGAACAATGTTACATAGCAAAACTGGGAATGATTATATTCTTGAAAACAAGAAAAACAAGGTAAGACAGTTACCCCTTAACAATTCCAGTACGCCTCTATTGGTACGCCTATGGGTGAGACTTCCGGTTCATTAGCCGCTATAGGGAAATAAGAGACTTAACAACGTGCAGTAAACAATAAAACTGTTTGCACTACAAACCAGGGTATTCATAATTAAAATAATATATTAAAATACTATGGTAAGGCAAAAAATGTGCAAACAGAAAAACAAGCTGTTTTGTACAGCTAAAAATAGCTGGACACATGAGCATTTGAGCCGCGCACAGAATACAAAACTGACGGGAGAGAGTGGCTCTGGTGGAGACTGGATATAAAACTTTCAGATGACATGCAGCTCATTTCTCAGTCACTGTAAGTTACTGAAACCACAAATTAAAACATGCAGCACATGGTAGACGCACATTTGTGTGGCAGAGCAGCTCTCTTGCACTGAATGACATGATGGACAACTAAGCCGCTTTTCCACTTTCGGGCCTGAACCGTTCTCTTTGCTTAACTGTTCCGTTCCATTCCAATACGGTTTCATTTTCCTGTGGTGCTGATAACGGAACTCTTTGGAATGTAAATACAAATGCGTCAGTCGTTGCCTTGGTAACGCAACTGTAATGTAAACAGCCATATGGACAATGATCAGATATTTGTTTTTGGGACTCCTTTCTTTTAAATCTGATATTTACTTCGTTAAATAACAGAAAAAAAGGACACAACTCTTGGCGCAAAAAAAATAAAATAACCAGAAGGCGACAACAGGTATCACGTTACCAACAAATGCTGAGGGGATATGCATGCCAATGAAGACGGACACAGAAGCTAAAACCTAAAAAGGAAGGTTCTCCAGCCTAAGCTGGTTGGCCTGTTTTAGCTAGTCACCCAGCCTGGTCTTAGCTGGTTATAGCTGGTCAGCAGGCTGGTTTTAGAGGGGTTTTGGCTACTTCCTTAGCTGGCCAGGCTGGGAGACCAGCTGGAACAACAAGTTAAAACCAGCTAAGACCAGCCAACCAGCCAAGAATGCGGTTGTCCTGAAAATGTATGGGTGTGAGTTCGGTTATAGAATATGGTTGTCACACCCGTAAATAATCGTACTGTGTGTGAACGTAACCGTATTAAGGACTCAAATACAGTATTGACAACCGTATTCTGTTGCTGTGTGAATGTGATCATATAGTTGTCCAAACTAGCGCTGAACTTACCCCCTTACCCTGAGGTAATTTTGTGTTTTTATGTTTCTCTGTTTGCTGCGCAATGTCTGTTTGCCTCTCTCGCGTGCTATTTCAAATGTGCAAGCCCTTTAATTTGAATGAAGTCTGATTAGCTGTCAGTGTTTTATCAGTCAGCAGCTGTAAAAAATCGTTCTGAAAGTGATCCTAACGATACCGTTCCCCTGTATCGTTATCGTTACAGTCGTGGTGCTATTCTCTTAAATTTGAAACTATTTTTAGAACGTTATCGTTATCGTTTTTGGTGAAAAAAGCTGGATAGTTAGATTAACAGCAGTTCGAATTTATAGAGAGGTGGTTTAGAATCCGTTTAAAGGCAAGGTTTTTAAACACATAAATGTTAGAAATGTGTTGCTAAAAACACGTTACAAAGACTGGACTATGTAACGTTAGTACTGAATTGTGGAGTTTTTCACCATTTTTGTGTTACCGTTAGTTGCTACAGCTTACAGTTTGCTAGCTAGCTATGCCCTATTCAATCGTCACGTAAATCCTAGTTGCGATCATTTACAAAACAGCTCGGTCATCCATTAATGTTGTAATCCCTGCTTGGCGGTATTTGACAATTGAGTGAGGCGAGAGCTTTACCGCGAATGGGCGTGGTTTCGGCGGCGTCAGCGGACACGCCCCCAGATTTTGCTAACTTATTTTATTGGCGTTTTTTAATCATTCAAATTTGTCTGGGTTGTAAATAAAACATTTTTTTTTCTGTGGTGTGACAAACTCATACACATATGCCTATTTAATATTGCTTTACACAGACTTTTAATTAAAATATCATAAATTATTTTTTGAATCTGGTGTGGGATTAAACTCTCATATGTGACCCTGGACCACAAAACCAGTCTTATGTTGCACGGGTATATTTGTAGCAACAGCCAAAAATACATCGGCTGGATCAAATTTATTTTTCTTTTATGCCAAAAATTATTAGGTAATTATTAAGTAAAGATGTTCCATGAACATATTTTGTAAAATTCCCACCGTAAATATATCAAAACTTAATTTTTGATCAGTAACATGCATTGCTATGAACTTCATTTGTACAACTTTAAACGCGATTTTCTCAGTATTTAGATTTTTTTGTACCATCAGATTCCAGATTTTCAAATAGTTGTATCTCGACCAAATATTGTCCTTTCCTAAAAACCATACATCAATGGAATGCTTATTTATTTACGATGTATAAATCTCAATTTCGAGAAATTTACACTGGCTGGTTTTGTGGTCCAGGGTCACATGTGGATTAGTTTATGGGTTTAAATAACCCTGAAAAAGTCAATGACCTTTGATGCATTCAACTCCCTAACCGCACAGTGACAGGAAACAGCAGCTTGAGTCCTCTTGTCTGAAGTGCACATGCGCCGTATGATTGACGACAGTTCATTTGCCTTTTCTGAAGTGAACTATGCGTCTTGAGACATAAGTTCGAGCATTTGTGGTTGATTTGTTCCATGTGTTCGCTATTTGATTTTTTTTTCAATGACCTTGGTTTTAAAATTAATCTTTTTTTTTGGCTCAGGCCTGTCTCTGGGCGAATCTCTGAGGGTCTCTTTTAGTGTCTGCTGGTTTTACTTACACCTTTTAGGGGCTTAATAAAAACAAGCTGTGAAACCCAAATCATAATGACTTGCGTGCAAGTTATAGTGTTTTCCTGGAAGACCAGAAACATTCTGGGAAAGCTAAACTAGACTGGTGTGACTCTTCTTGCTATTTTGAAATTTCTCATAACAAACACTTGTGTCGTTCTGATTATTCAGATGCAATATGTGCACATATGGTTTGAATTTACACTGCGAATTACTACATTTAATAGCAGGCCTTATTTACTAATGATTACACTAAAAATGTAATGGGTGTATTAAAATGTAATTAGTTTTAAATACTTAAAAATTCGATTAGATTTATATCAACAAAGAATAAGCTTTAAATGAAAAATAAGTTTTTAAAGTACAGTTTAGTTTTATATTAATATAAATATTAAGTATAAATATATCATATGGCTATATTTAAGGTATTTATAGCCTTACTAAAATAGTAAACTATCATTTCCATTGTATTTTGCTTCAAGAATTAAATTAAGCTTAAAAAGGGTCTGTACTCCAATCTCTAAGACTATCAAAATCCTTTATCCTGTCATTAGGTAAAACCTTTGACTAATCAGTAATTGTAAAAAGCTTGTTTTCAGCTTGCCATCCTTACTTCACATTCACAGCAAAAGCTTGGCTTCTGAAGGTTTGAGTTTTATGGTCAGTGTCGCCCCCTATTGGACAACAGTTTGAATTGCTTTAACATGCAAAGGACCTAGAAAAAGAAATCATCTTCAAAGACTGCAAATAAAGTTTAGAACATACATACATAAATGTTTTTTTGTAGTATATTGTTTTTTAATTAGTTCCCACTGGTTTATTTAGTTCTCACCAAGGTTGCTTCAAAGCTGGAGGTAGCCTATACCGTCATAACGAACTGTTAAGAATTAGTGTTATAAATCTTCAGATGGAATCATATTTCATAAGCTTTCCCACTTGTTTCTCAGGTTTGTTTACTTCGGCCAGTACATGATGCATAACTTAACTCTGACAGATGGCAAATCTATCTTCCTTCACTTTTATCAAAACATTCTTGCTTGTAACCTGATAACACATTTCCATGGTATGAACTTTGTTTTCATATCTCTGTCATTCTCTTTCAGATAAATAGAAAGATAGATAGATAGATAGACAGACAGTCAGATTGACAGAAAAGGGTTGGGTGAGAAACAGTAAAATTTAAGTATGTCGTGTGGCTGTGTTTTCCCTGAGGGTTGACAGCATGAATGTGAATATAAACCACTGCATTTTCTCTCCTGTTGGCTGTGGTTACTGTACCATCTGTAACACAGTGACTCATTTGTAGATACTGTAAGATCACACATGGCCCCCAGCTATTTTCTCATTAAAACTGTACTGTGTATATGGGAAAGGTTAAACTCATTTTGCACTGAACTCATAACAGGTGACACCTGTGCTTATGCATTTTACATGAATGTCTTAAGCAGAATTGTTATATTAGACATATTAAATTCATTTTTAATTAATCAGAGACTGAGATGCTTCTAAAAGAAATCTGGTTCTTTAATTTTGATTTCAACTGTTTTGATTAAAAACAACCCAGCGCTGGATGAAATATGGACAAACCCAGCGATTGGGTTGTTTTGACTCGGTGGTTGGGTAAAATGTTTAACCCAACCTTCTGGGTAGCTTTATTTAACTCAACTATTGTTTAAAAATTGCTGTATTTCTTGCTTTAAATAAAAAAAAATAAATAAAAAAAAGGTTGGAAATTAACATTTATTAATGTGTTCAATATGTTCAATAAATGACAATGTATTAATATGTTCAATAAATGAACATTTATTAACTTACATTGAATAAATAATAATTAAATAATAAACATTTATTTTAATTGTTTATTAATAAATGTTCACCTTTTGATTATTGGTGCTGTCTCTAGTATTTATATGACTTTTATTTGATTTTTATTTTCCAACCTATTTTGTGTTCATTTTAAGCCATCTTTATGTTAATTTTTTAACAATAGTTTGTCCCAGCGCTGGGTTGTTTTTAAACCAGCATTTTTTATGGATTGTCGTTCACTTATCTGGCCACTAGATGACCTACTTTCTCACTTTATTGTAAAACAGTGACGTATTGCAATGCAACGTTGAAAGGTTCAACACTGATGCAACTGAAATATTAAATTCATTTTAATTATGAAAAGCTGGTAAGCATGCTCTATTTACTGTATTATATTATTCATGTTATTAAATATGTATTTCTAAATGCATTCTGAGTTCAAATGGTTTGTCTTGACATGCTAAACATTACTGGACAGTTGAGTTTTTAAACAAATGGTGTTTGACTGTTTAAGTATTAAATGATTAGTTCACTTCCAGAATCAAAAATTTCCTGATAATTTACTCACCCCCATTTCATGATGTTCATGTCTTTCTTCAGTCGAAAAGAAATTAAGGTTTTTGAGGAAAATATTCCAGGACCAGCACATGACCAGCTTAAACCAGCTAAAACAGCATCCATGCTTCAAAACCTACCTAACCAGCATATGCTGTTTTTTTTTTTAACAGTGGACTTTAGTGGTGGTCAACGGGTTGAAGGTCCAAATTGTAGTTTCAATGCAGCTTCAAAGGGCTCTATATGATCCCAGCCGACGAATAAGCATTTTATCTAGCAAAACGATCTGTCATTTTATAAGAAAAATACAAATTTATATACTTTTTAACGACATATGCTCCTCTTGCACTAGTTCGACCTCACGCATTACGTAATCAGGCACATGTGATGTAGGCGGAAGAACCGGTGTTTACAAAGCAAGCGTGCAAAGAAAGTCAAAGGTCCTTTACAAAAAAAGGTAAAACAACTACCTTACCTTTTTTAACGAAGTACACAGACGAAGAACTTACCACAAATGACTTTTTCAATGTGATTACGCAATGTGTGAAGATGCCATGCGCATCCCAGAGAGCATTTTAAAATGTACTTAAATGTTTATTTATTTAGGAAAATGAGCGATCGTTTCACTAGATAAGACCCTTAGGATCGTGTAGAGCCCTTTGAAGCTGCATTGAAACTGCAAATTGACCTTCAACCCGTGGAGAAAAATCCTGGAATGTTTTCCTCAAAAAACTTTATTTTTTTGCGAATGAAGAAAGAAAGACATGAACACCTTGAATGACTTGGGGGAGAGTAAATTATCAGGAAATTTTCATTCTGAAAGTGAACTTCTCCTTTAAGAGCAGCGGTTTGTGAGGATTAATAATTGTGAAATACCTCGTCACTGCTAGAACATTCCAGCAGGTTCCAGTCATGATATTGTACACAGAACAAACATTAGCCAGTTTGTATCATAATTGTTTACCTGTCTCCAGTGTTTCAATAACACAAAATTAAGATTAAAAGGTAAACAGAACACTAAATAAACACTCACAAAAAGAAACGCTCGTTTGCCTAAAGAGGTAACCACAGCAACAGGCAGCTCGACCGCTTTCCGCCGGCGAAAACAGTACTGTCGTATTTTATTCTAGTATTATTATGTGTTATATGTATATATATTTAGTAAGTATATTATACAAACTTTGTTTAAACAGTCAATTTAGTTGCGCCAAACGAACCTCAACACAGACAAATTCCCTCAATTCTCACATCAAGACAGTCTCCTTTTTACTTCAACGTAGAGTGTGGATTTAATTAGCACGGGTAGGGAAATGCAATTTAGAGCTGGACATAATTAACAGCGTTTTACACAACCTGTATGAGAAACAGTTAAGGGTCACACTACAGTGTCAGTGTCGCTGCATCAACCCGCTGCCTGCACACATGCGTGCCGCTAAGACACGCCCACTCGCCGGCGAGAGCGACGCCGATTGGCTGCTATACATACCAGCGGGCCTTGCTATTTCAGGATTGGCGCATCCGCGCTTTGCCATTACGTTATGCTCTTTTCTACACATACACAAGGATGATAGAAAGAGAAGACGTAATGGAGTGTTCCTGAGCGTCCTTGCCATGAAAATCACTTTAGCATTCGACAGTATTCGTGGACGGGAGTTGCAATGAAGGTATGTAACGTTAAAAAGAAATAGATGTCAGATTTGTGTTGTTATCGGCGAGATTTGCCATCTGCGTGGAAACAACAAAATAAAAATTTCCTTGGGCTGTTTGATGTTTAATATGTCAACAGTCAGACTTCTCAAGAGTTGCATCAGTTCGGATGCATCAAATGACGTCTTGCAAATAGCAATGCGTGCGTTCTTCCTTCTTTTGCATGCTCTTGCATTGAGTGTTTGCTTGGGCAGCTGCATTGTATTTATTATCATGTAGCAGGAGATTTGCTACTAGCGGCATCTGTAGACATCAGGACAGGTGCAGGTTGATTTGTCCAGTGGACGCTTGGAACAGAGTGTACAAGCAAGCAGTGATCATCATAACCCAGTTTATCGCAGCACTTCTCTAATGAGATTGGAGGATAGACAGTCTCTGCCAGCAGTCACTGGATGAGCTGATATGAATGGACAAGCAGCTCAGACAGTCATGAGGGACGAAAGTGATTTCCTCTGCTAAAACGTCACAATTAAATTATAGCCGAGTGATTATGACGTCAGAATAGCGATACAAGTATTGCGATTGTGATCACAGCCAGGCGACTATCAGTGGATCACCGATTCACACGGTCAGGAGGGACAGAAGTGGTTTCTCCGACTGAAATGTCGCGATTTAATTACGTGCTTAGTGATTATGACGTCAGAATAGTGATCAAATTATTGTGATTCCGATTCAGGTAGTCATGAGGGGCAGTAGTGACTTCCACTACTGAAACATCACAACTGAATTATAGCATAGTGATTATGACGTCAGATTAGTGATACAAATGATTGTGATAAGGTCAGGCTACTATCAGTGGAGCAGCAATTTAGACAGTTTCTGTTACTAAATGTGTTTTAAGTACGTGCATAGTGATTGTGATTTTAAATGTGATGATTGCTAGACTCATTCTGAAAGAGAGAAGCGATTTACACAGTGATTATGATGTCAGAATTGATTGTGGTTGTGATAACAGTCAGGATAATATGTATGGACTGGAATAGTTATAAAAATGAATGTGATTCTGGTTGTGATTAGTGCTAGATGCTAATGAATGCAGTTAAAGAAGAAGTTTAAAGAAGACTTTTCTGCTCACCAAACCTGCATTTATTTGATCCAAAGTACAGCAAAAAAATTGTAATATTTTTACTATTTAAAATAACTGTGTTCTATTTGAATATATTTTAAAATGTAATCTATTCCTGTGATTTCAAAGCTGAATACTTAGCATCATATTAAAATAGAAAACAGTAATTTTAAATAGTTAAAAAATAATAATAATAATACAAAATATAAAAAATCTTGCTTTTCAGAAACTTTTGACTGGTAGTGTAGTCATTAAGAAATGGAAGTGATTTCCCTAATATGACAGTCATGCCTAAAAAGTCACATTTCTGTTATGGCATAGTGATTATTACATCACAATAGGAATAAAAATGATTTTGATGATTGGCTAGACTGATATAAATGGACACAGAAACAATTCTCTCATTTAAGCATCACAGTTGAACTATGGTATAGTGGTTATGATGTCATAAAAGTGGAATGTTGAAGTGTGAAGATGAAAATGACTAAGACTGGGGTGTTATGAGTTGTTATGAAAATTTGCTCAGTCACAAGGAGCAATTTCCTGTCTAAAACATCACAGTTGAGTTATGACATGATAAATATGATTTGACAATAGCAGATTATGATAATTAGAGGTTTGTCAAACTATTAATCGTGATTAATTGCATCCAAAATAAAAGTTTGTTTGCATACTCTGTGTGTGTGTACTGTGTATATGTAAATATACACACATAAATGTATTTAGGAAAAATATGCTTATATATAAAATAAGTTTTATATATAATTTATATAATCTAAATTATATACAAGTATAAAAATATATACATATAAATATTTTCAAAATGTATACGTGCATGCGTGTGTATATTTATATATATATATATATATAGATAGATAGATAGATATACACACACACAATAAATACACACACACATAGTATGTAAACAAACTTTTATTTGGGATGCGATTAATTGCGATTAATCGTTTCACAGCCCTAATTGTGCTGGCAGCAGTCATGGTGGTATTTAAAATTACAATGTGATGTACATGCAGATGAGAAATGATCAGATGATTGCGATGAAATTTTTTGTCAGTGGTGATCTTAAGTTTAGCACATAATGACTAAATTCTTTCAAACACATTTTTTTTTTTTTTTTTTTTTTTTTTTTTTTATAACTAATGCACTGACCTCACTTCTTCAGGGTGCAGCCATGAAGGAAATCGTGAGTGGTTATAATTAGAGGGTTAATCATGTGTCAGATAATTCAGGTTTATGAATAATTCCTTTCATTCATAAGAGCTCCACTGTCTGGTTTGTTTCTCCCTGCGGTTTATGTAATGACACTGTGTTATAAAGCACACATTCTTCCTCAGAAGCAAAAGGACGAACTATCTTCCAAAAGAAAGTGTTTTCTGAGAATAACCACTCTTCTGTGATATCGCTTTTACTTAATCTGAGTAGGAAAGCTTTTCGGATGAGACGTAAGATGGAAGCATCTGGGTTTTATATGAGAAAATTGTTTCTGGAGGTATTTAGACCTCTGATATTGTGCATTATTACTCACAGCAGGCAATGATATTAATCTGTTCATTCATTCATATTCCAGGATATTTGACCAAAATGTATGCAAAATCTGGTCCACACAGTATATGAAGTCATTATTTATATATATGAACAAAGAGTTAAACACAAGTCTGGAAAAGTTTCAGATGGAGATAATCTGGGTTTGTCGGTTTAATATTAAAAAGCAGTGGAAATGCAATGGCATATCATCACCAGAAGATCATTATTGGAAATGCCAGTCATTCTGTAATAAAGTGAGCGGGGAAAAAAACTTTGTCTGAATACTATTACAGATGTCTTATTAGATCCCAGTGAGGTTCCTACACTTCTTTAAAGAAACAGTTCACCCAAAAATTTAAATTGTGTCATTATTTGCTTACACTCATGCTGTTATTGGTTGCATGAAATAAAAAAAAAATAAAAAAAATAGTGTATTTTTTGAAGAATCTTCACATAGCTATTTTCCAGTATGCTCTGTTGAGCTCCAAAAAGGACCAAAAACACCAGTACAGAACTATAAAACAAACGTTTCTACTTTATTTAGTGTAATATGGATCAGTTATATGGTGTTTTTTAGTAATTTTTGTGGCTTGACTACTTCATTTTTTATTTTCGGATGAACTATTCACAGCTAAGAGGGAATGTTCCTAGAAGTTCTGGCGAAGTTCTTTTGAAAGTTATGAACAAACATAGAATAGAATGTTAGGACCAGATAACATTCTATTACCATTACTGAAAGAAAAAAAAAAGTTATTTATACATTGTTAATGGAACTTTTTTTTTTTTTTTGGAATTTAGTCTAATGTTACTTCCTAATTGTTTCAGATTGTTCAGAGAACATATAAAAGTGACATTAATATTAATTTACACTGCCATTCAAACGTTTGCAAGTTTGCAACACAGTAAGATTTTTTTATGTTTTTTAAAGAAATCTCTTATGATGATCAAAGTTTCATTTATTTGATCAAAAATACAGAAAAAAAAGACGTAAATGAAATATTATTTCAATTTAAAATAAGTTTTCTATGTTAAAATACTTTAAAATATAATTCATTTCTGTGACCCAAAGCTGAATTATCAGAATCATTACTCCAGTCTTCAGTGCCACACAATCCTTCAGAAATTCTAATATGCTGATTTATTATCAATGTTGGAAACAGTTATGCTGCTTAATATTTTTTTCAGGATTGTTTGAAAAAGTTAAAAAGAGCAGAATTGATTCAAAACAGAAATCTTTTCTAACAATGTAAGTCTTTACTATTACTTTTTATCAATTTAAGACACCCTTGTTGAATATAAGTATTAATTTCTTTCAAAAAAAGAAAGAAAGAAAAAAATGTACTGACCCCAAATTTTGGACGGTAGTTTATTTTGTTACAGCAGATTTCTATTTTAAATAAATGCTGTTCTTTTAACCTTTTATTCATTAAAGAATCCAGCTTTGCATCACAGGAATAAATTCTATTTTAAAGTATATTAAAATAGAAAACCACTATTTTAAATTGCAATAATATTTCACAATATTACTGTTTTTTCTGTATTTTTAATCAAATAAACGCAGGCTTGATGAGCAGAAAATACTTCTTTAAAAAACATTAAAAATCTTACTGATCCATTTTCATAACTTAAAGGTTAGTTAACCCAAAAATGAAAATCAAGAACTTTGTTCATCTTGATGAAATCCAAGAGGCTTCTGACCCTCCATAGACAGTTTTGAAGATGAACGAAGTTCTTACAGGTTTGGAACGAAGTGAGGTGAGTAATTATTGAGGGAATTTTCATTTTTGGGTGAACTATCCCTTTAATGGGAATGTTCGAACATTTTTGTCAGCTTCAAAAACATTTCTAAAACCAACATGTTCAAAGCTGCTCAGTCTCTTATGTGTAATTAGTTATGCACTCTTATGTGAATGCTCATTAGTCAGAAGTCATTAAAAGTCATGCTTTTCTGTCAGTGAGAAGGATTTCTTCACTCCTTAGTTCTTCCTGAGCTTTACAGAGCCTATTGCTGCAGGTGAGAGGAAAGATGGAGAATTTGCTTTTCCATTATTTCACTGTGAATCACAAGTGCTGATTCATTGTTTTAAGAAGCATCAGGCTCAAGTGTAACGTACCTTGTCGAGTTGCCTTATTCCCAGCACTTAATGCAGTTATAAGTTTCTGCATGTATTATACGGTGAGCGCTGGAGACATTAGTCTGAATTCAGTTCTCTGGAGTCAAATGTGCTCATCAATTAAAAATAAGCATTTACCGTAAGATTCGCTTTAAAATGAATCCCCATGCAGCGAATTGTGACTTAGGGGAACTGTAGCGCTCTGTTTCTCTTGAAGGACACGGTGTTCTCCGAGCGCTCTTGGTCTGGTCATCAGGAATCAGACCTTTAAAAGCAGGAGACTGTATCTAGAGACTGTCAACCTGTCAGAAACTACCAGCGCTGGTGCTGCTGGGTCAGATGTGCTTTAGAAAGCCAGATGACGTGTGCATTTGTGCTGTTGCATAAACAAACACTGGAACGTTTCTATTTGGTCAGTCATTTCTAATTTCCTCTTTAAAGCCTTTAAAAGATATTAAAAAAGATATTTTTAATGCACATACACTTTAAATAATCAGTTGCATATTCTCATAAATAACCCTGATGTTCTCTGATGCATGATGTTGAATCTCAAAAAACATCTGTTAGGGTTTGATTATCATGTGTATTGTGCTAAAATCATGTGTTTTAAAGGAGAAGTCCACTTCCAGAACAAAAATTTACAAATAATTTACTCACCCACTTGTCATCCAAGATGTTCAATTCTTTCTGTCTTCAGTCGTAAAGAAATTATGGTTTTTGAGGAAAGCATTTCTCCATATAATGGACTTCATTGGTGCCCCGATTTTAAACTTCCAAAATGTAGTTTAAATGCAAGGAAGAAGGGTCTTATCTAGTGAAAGGATCTGTCATTTTTTTTTCGGAAAAAAAAAAATTGTATACTTTTAAGCACAAAAGCTCGTGTACCACAGGCTCTGGAATGTGCATCCACGATGCTACGAATCTTTAATGTGACTTGGGAAGAACGAGTCATCTCAGGGAGTGATTTGTTCAGTCGCGCATGCGCAACATCCTATTAGGTTCTGTACTAGAATTAGTTCACCTGTTTCGAGTCTTCGGGTTTTTCGAGTCGCTCGTTCATCTTATGGGGCTGTCGCGTGATTCTGATTTTGCTAAAATGAACAAAATGACTCGGAAAAAGATTAATTCATTTTGCTGAACGAGACTCAGAGGTCCGAGTCGGTAAAATGATCCGAACTTCCCATCACTACTACGAATCACATCTAAGTTCATCGTCTGTGTACTCTGGCTTAAAAAGGTGGAGTATGTCGAAAAATGCCATCTTATTTTCTCCTACAACTTCAGAATCGTCCAACATCGTTGTACCTTTTTGTTTGCAAACAGCGTTTGACTTACTTGCACTTTCTTAGTCTTTGCTCGTTCGCTTTGTAAACACTGGGTCTGTAGTTCCGTCTACATTCTGCGTGACCTTTCAACGTGATTCAATAGTACGTAGCGCCGTGGACGTGCATCCCAGAGCCTGTGCTACACGAGCTTTTGTGCTTAAAAAGTATACAATTTTTTATTTTCAGAAAAAAATGACAGATCGTTTCGTTAGATAAGACCCTTCTTCCTCGGCTGGGATCGTTTAGAGCCCTTCGAAGCTGCATTTAAACTACATTTTGGAAGTTCAAAATCGGGGCACCAATGAAGTCCATTATATGGAGAAAAATCCTGAAATGCTTTCCTCAAAAAACGTAATTTCTTCACGACTGAAGAAAGAAAGACATGAACATCTTGGATGACAAGTGGGTGGGTAAATTATTTGTGAATGTGTTCTGGAAGTGGAGTTCTCCTTTAAGCCCAGAAAACTATAAAATAAATCCATGTATTGAATATTCTTAGAACCTTTTTGTTCTGAGAATTTCACAAGTTTTGGATTTCACAAGATTTCAGTTTGTATTTATGTTCTGCGTGGAATCCCCAACTGCACAAAACGCCCCCACCACTTGAGAAAGCGGCAAAAGCGAGAGAAAGCTATCACACCGCCCACCGCAAACACCCTTTCACACAGGATGCGGCAAGCAGCAGAACCGCAGCACGGCCGGCACCCCTCCGCACAGCAGAAGCACCCTGTGGCCTGTGCAGCCGAGGCGGCGACTGCGCCACGGCCCCGCGGCCGAAATGATGCCACGCTTCACACCAAGGCAGGAGCAGGAACTATTCATTCATCCTCCGTTACTAATAGCGAACTATATTAATGATAACATTAGTGGCGTGCCTTTATGCTAATATTTCCTGTCACTGTTTAAGTTCAGCGATAAAAAGACTGCAATCCAGCGTTTGGGATATAAACTCAAAACAAAGCATCTGCAATGAATCTTGTATGATTTTTTTCTTAAAAAATATAGATATTCCGTTTTTGAGAATCGATACAGTATTGCGATACTCACATGTATCTCTATTTATTAACTTACACCCCTAATAAATATACAAAAAAATGCTGAGATGAGAGATGTTGCAGTGTTTCTCTCAGTGGTTTTGTGATGGACGTGGCCTGCTCGCTGAGCTCACGGGGCTCTAATTGAAGTGACAGAGGGAAGCTGTGGCACCGGCTCTCTGCCAGACCGAAGCACGAGCAGCGACTTCATACCCTGACCTTATGTTATGCAACACGGAGATCACGCTAACTGCCATACTGTTCAAATACTGAGCGCACTGCCAGAGGGACTCCACTCAAACCCAGCCGGCACTTCATCAACAGCCAACATTATTTAGAATGTGATAAACAGGAAATAAGAGTGACCTCCCAGCACAGATTTCAGCATGAAGGATTGTAGTAATTGAACTAGCTTAGTTAGACAGTGATTAAAAGACTTACTTGCTAGATTTATATAATTAATAGATTTGTTTCTTATAATTATTTTATGACTGATAACAAGTTATCACAGTTTTGTAATTTGTATTTTTCACTATGGCATTTTGACATTTTGTATAAAAGCCCATTTCCACCACTAAATAAAAAATTCAAATTGCAAATTCTAACTTTTTTTTTTGCAATTGCGAATTTACATCTCGCAATTCTGACTTTTTTCTCAGAATTCTGTAATATAAACTCATAATTGCGAGTTATAACGTCAGAATTGCAAGATATAAACTCATAAATCAGACTTTTTTCTTAGAATTGCGTGATATAAACTTGCAGTTGTGTTATCAAGTCAGAATTGCATGAGATAAACTCGCAAATCTGACTCTTTTTTTCGTAAATGCATGATATAAACTTGGAATTGTGAGTTATAAAGTCAGAATTGCATGATATAAACTCAAAAATCTGATACTTTTTCTCAGAATTGCATGACATAAACTTGCAACTGAGTTATAAAGTCAGAATTGTGAGATATAAACCCGCAGTTGTGAGTTATAAAGTCAGAATTGCGAGACATAAACTTGCAAATCTGACTTTTTTCTCAGAATTACATCATGTAAACTTGCAATTGTGAGTTATAAAGTCAGAATAGTGAGGTATAAACATGAAAATATGACTTTTTTTCTCAAAATTGCGTGATATAAACTTTCAGTTGTGAGTTAGAAAGTCAGAATTGCAAGATATAAACTTACAAATCTGACTTTTTTCTCAGAATTGCGTGATATAAACTTGCAATTGTGAGTTACAAAGTCAAAGTTGTGAGATATGAACTTGCAAATCTGACACTTTTTTTTTTAATTAATACTTTTATTCAGCAAAAACGCATTAAGTTGACCAAAAGTAACAGTTAAGATTTTTTTTTTTTTTTTTTTCTATTCATCAAAAATCCTAGAACGGAATTACAATTTCCTCAAAAATATGAAGAAGCACAACTTTCAAAATTGTTTCAAGTTTTCAAAATTGACTATAATAATAAATGTTTCTTGAGCAGCAAATCAGCATATTAGAATCATTTCTGAAAGATCATGTGACAGTGAAGATGCAGCTTTGCATCACAGGAATAAATTCTATTTTAAAATATATAAAAAATAAAAAACTGTTATTTTTAAGTGCAATAATATTTTACATTATTACTATTGTTAAAAAAAATGCAACACTGCTATCATATTTATGTTTCATTTTTACATTTTAAGTTTTTTTATTTTATATTTTCTTAATTTTGTTTTGTGCACTGTTGACTTTCTATAAAAGAGAAACCATCACTAATATCTTATTGTTGTGTGCTCATACATACAGAAAGATGCAAACAGCAGTGTTGGCCTGCATTATGTAAGAGTATAAACAACAAAGCCATGGGGCAAACGGAGAGCTCCGCCTGGCTTAACCTGCTTTGCACTGAGTGTAAGAGCAACAACACAGCCCAGCTCTCAGATCCGCTCAGCCCAGCTCTCTTTCTGTCGCGCTGCACCATAGCATGCATGTATGCTCATTTCAGCTCATCAATTGTCCTGTTCTTAAACAGAAGATGCATTCTTCCATCACTGACCTCCCCCCAACCCCCACCACCTCTGGAGTGTTTTTCTGAGACAAGACATCACGCCATGTTGGGTCACAAGCACTGATGAAAGCTGCCGGTCAACTGGGTGGCCGTGTTTATAGTGTCAATATTGTGATGTTTGTATGTATGTATGAGGATTTATTAATTAAAGAAACAATGAATATTGTTTCTGAGTGATTTATTGAAAAATTATTACTGTGGTACAATCTATTTCAGATAAACAACACATAAAAAAAAAGATAGCTCTGGTTGGTTGCTCTACAGCCAATCAGATCGTCATTTTCCGAGGTGGGACGTTCATGGCTATAGTAAAAGCTGCAGTGTGAACCAGACCGTATGTCAGCAGTATTATGAAACATCCAGCCGAGCGAAAGCTTACTGACTTAACCAACATCTTCTAAATTAGCACCTTAAGTAAATTAGAAACCCCAGACCATTGCAGAGTAAGAATAGGCATGCTTTTTATGCTTCTTATGAAAGCATTGTTGGGTTTGCACATGCATTTGGTTGAAACCTGAGAGACGTCCATTCATCTCGGTTGTTTAGCTCTCACGGTCGTTTTGCTGTACGGCACTATTTTAATGCTCCAAATGTGCAGTAGAATCAGTCGGGCCTTGTCTTGCCCTAACAGCCATTTACACTGTATCATGTTCCTTCAGTATTCACTTAAGGCCTGCAAAGCATTGATTCATTTCAGTTGATTACTAGCAGAGTTTATGAGTGTTGAGTGCATTCAGTTGTTTATGATGTACAAGTTACATAATGTGAAGCTCAGTAAGGCATACGTGTCTGATTTCATCTGTGTCCCGCGCACAAATCTGCCCTCTGGGGTAAATTACAGGATAGTTTTTCATTGCTTTTTCATAACAAGCTCCATATCTGAATACCCATGAAACAAGTTTAGGTTATAAAAATATTGTAGGAACACTGTTTTGAAATCTTTCCTTAAAAAAAAAAAAAAACGTAGTAAAAGGTTTTTGAATGATCCCTGTCAGCTATTTTAATCGATTCTCATTTTGATGAACCCACATCTGTATTTAAATCCCAAGAATCGGTTATTTAAAATTAGTCGTTGCTTTTTCAAATGATGCAGGAGTAAAACTTAACTAAACACTATCTGTACATTATTTGAAGCGTCACTAAATCGCTGTAAGTTTTGTGATTTATTACTTTCGCTATAAAACGAATTCTCATGTTTGAAACGATGTACTTTATATTTCGAAATTCGAACAGTAAATACCGTTTTGGCGCTCTGTAATATGACGTGACAGATAGGTGTATCCGCCTCAAGTAAAACGGTAGCGTGGTGCATGGTGAACCGATAATCTCTTACTCTTTATTTGTCTTTAACATTAATATTAGCACGAAGTAAACATCAGAAGGTATGTTGAAAGATACAGTACAACTTACCGAGATGTGTGATGTCTTTATTTAAAAACGTTCAATCAGTATTTCAGTTCTGGCAACACTTCAAAAAAATCCTTGTAAATAATGTCACGCAAGGCTACATTTACCTCAGAAAAGCCACTTAATCTTCATAGTTCGATTGTTAGCTAGAAAAATTAGCTCTCGAGAAGAGAATTTTTCTAAATATATGTACTTTTTTTATTCTATTTTTTTATTTTACGTTATTCATATTTTACATAACCTTTTTCTTCCGTGTTTACTGTATGTTTGAATTAATTCGTCATGGCAGCCACCGTTTAATGTTAAATGTTTATACACTACCAGTCAAAATTTTTTGAACAGTGAAATGTTTTTAATGAAGTCTGTTCTTTTCACCAAGCCAGCATTTATTTGATCCAAAGTACAGCAAAAACAGTAACATTTTGAAATATATTTACTATTTAAAATAACTGTTCTCTATTTGAATATATTTTAAAATGTAATTTATTCCTGTGATTTCAAAGCTAAATTTTTAGCATCATTACTTCAGTCACATGATCCTTCAGAAATCATTCTAATATTCTGATTTTCTGCTCAAAAAGCATTTATTATTAATATTACTATTGTGTTGAAAACAGCTGAGTAGATTTTTTCAGGTTTCTTTGATGAATATAACGTTCAAAATAACAGCATTTATCTAAAATAGAAATCTTTTGTAACATAAATGTTGTTTTGGATCTTTCTATTCAGTAAAGAAAAAAAGTATTCAACTGTTTTAAATAATGATGATGATGATAATAATAATAAATGTTTCTTGAACAGCAAATCAGCATATTAGCATGTTTTCTGAAGGATCATGTGACACTGAAGACTGGAGTAATGCTGAAAAACAAATGGGATTGGAAACATAATTAGCCTACAGCATTAAAAACTTATTAGGCTTTTGTAAAAAAGTTCTTTACGTGTAATTATAATGTTTGTATAGAAATCAGTTGTAAATTTTCACTTTTTAATATTGTAGTACTGTACTAACTGATAAGGCCCCCTGTTTAAAGCATTTTTGAGAGAGAGGTTTTACTTAAGAAAATGCACATGTACTCTTCCTGGCGTAGGAATATATCCAAATGAATTGAACTTGAATCACAACATTTATCTCAATAGCCAGCCCTGTATCTGAATATATCTTTAACATATCTTTTTTCTCCAGGCGGGGGCCTCCTCCATGTGGGCATCATGTTGCGGGCTGCTGAACGAGGTGATGGGCACAGGGGCGGTCCGCACACAGCAGCCGGGCTTTGGAGCCGGAGCCGGGCCGTTCCGCTTCGCCCCCAGCGCTGGTTACTCCACCTATCCACCCAGCAGCACCACCTCAGGAAGCGCAGGCCTGGCGTGCAAAGCCTGCGGACTGGCCTTCTCTGTGTTCAGACGAAAGGTAGGACATCTGGGGTTTGTGAAGTATGGTTCTTAGGATTTTTTTTTTTTTTTTTTGATAGTGAATGTAGAGAGATGACATAAATGACAACTGTTTTCAACATTGATGATAATAAATGTTAATTGAGCAGCAAATCAACATATTAGAATAATTTCTGAAGGATCATGTGATACTGAAGACTGGATATATATATATATATATAACACACACAGCCATGCAAAAGTTTGGGATCAGTAAGATTTCTAATGTTTTTTGAAAGAAGTTTCTTATGCTCATCAAGGCTGCATTTACTTGTTCAAAAATACAGAAAAAACAGTAATGTAATATTACAGTTCAAAATAATGGTTTTCTGTTTTAATATACACTACCAGTCAAAAGTTTTTGAACAGTAAGATTTTATGTTTTTTAAACAAGTCTCTTTTGCTCACCAAGCCTGCATTTATTTGATCCAAAGTACAGCAAAAACAGTATAATTCTGAAATATTTGTACTATTTAAAATAACTGTTTTCTGTTTGAATATATTATAAAATGTAATTTATTCCTGTGATTTCAAAGCTGAATTTTTAGCATCGTTACTCCAGTCAAAAGGACCTTCAGAAATCATTCTAATATTCTGATTTGCTGCTCAAAAACATTTATTATTATTATTATTATTATTATTATTATTATTATTATTATTATTATTATTATTATTATGCTGAAAACGGCTAAGTCGAATTTTTTTCAGGTTTCTTTGATGAATAGAAAGTTCAGAAGAACAGCATTTATCTGAAATAGAAATATTTAGTAACATTATTAATGTTTTTATCATCACTTTTGATCAATTTAAAGCATCCTTGCTAAATAAAAGTATTCTTTGGAATAAAATATTTAAAACATAATTCTTTCAGGATTCTTTGAATCCTATTTTAAATATTGAGAATAATAATAATAATGTTTTTTGAATGGCAAATCAGCATATTAGAATAATTTCTGAAGGATCATGTGACACTGAAGACTGTAGTAATGATGCTGAAAATTCAGCTTTGCATCACAGGAATAAATTACATTTTAAAATATATTCACATAGAAAACAACTATTTTACATTGAAATATTATTTCATAGTATTACTGTTTTTTCTGGATTTTCTGGATCAAATAAATGCAGCCTTGATGAACATAAGAAACTTAAAAATCATACCGATCCCAAACTTTTGAATGCCAGTGTGTATACACACACACATAAACACATACAAATATATGTATAAATATCACAATGTTGCACTTGACTAGAGGTGGAAAAACCCTGATTTGCCACTTGTCTGGCATTCCTCATTTCCTGGCAAGGGACAGGAGTGATGAAAGATCAGAGCGTTAACTTTTCCTCAAAGCATCAGTGTTTTGAATCCTATCAGCACTTTCACACCTGTCTGCAGACGCCTGGATGCCCAGACAGTGTGATGCATCGGCAAACACTCGCACCAGCACACATATGCAGAGACGTGATGGATAAAACTGACATTAAGCCAGAATGCAGTGGTTTGATTGAACAGCTCATTCATCAACATGGTGGCATTCGATAACCACCACAACTGGAGACTCCACAACAGCTTCTGAGAGTTCGAAAGTGTTGAAAAATGAAGTTCATGCCGCAGTGATTAAGAGATGGAAACGTCGGTGTTCTGTCAGTGTCAATCAAACCAACTAAAGCATGATGTAATTAAATCACCGGTCTAATGCACGCATATTAGTCGGCTGTTTAATGATTCATCATCTCTCTCTCTATCTTTGCAGCACGTTTGCTCGGACTGCAAGAAGAGCTTCTGCTCGCTGTGTTCTGTGCTGCAGGAGAACCTGCGGCGCTGCGCCACCTGCCACCTGCTGTGGGGCACGGCCTTCCAGCGGCCCAGGTTAATGCGACTCCGCGTTAAAGACCTGCGGCAGTATCTCACGCTGCGAAACATCAACACGGACACCTGCAGGGAGAAAGAAGACCTGGTGGACCTGGTGCTCTGCCATCTGGGTGCCGAGCTGGAGATGGGGGAGGATGAGGAGGAGGAGGAAGAAGAGGAGGCGGAAGCGGACACGGACAGTCTGCCCTCACTTCCGCGTTCCCTCTCCACGCCACCCGCCTCCGCGGCACGATCCTCCTCCCAGCAGTCAGCGCTGTCTGTAGCCGTGTCTCAGGGAGAGGCTCTCAGTCGCAGCGATAGCTCAGGGACAACCAATCAGGTGAGGATACGTCACTTTGGCGATGTGTTGCCATGCATTTTGGTGTCCATTTTACTTTGTTTACATTTACTTTTAAATTATTAATTTAGCAGGCACTTTTATTCAAAGGGACAAAATAAGGAAAATAAGGAACAAGGATTGAAAGAAGAGAAAGAAATATGTATTTTATTTTAATTGTATATTTAATTTACTTTTAAATTTATTCACTTACATTTACTATATATTCATTTAGCGGACCTTTTTCCAAAATTACATAAAAATCATTACATCACAAGGAATTTGTCACAAGAGCCAAGAATATACACAACTGACCCTTCGCAAAACCCGCCCCCCTTAGTTACTGTTGCTATGTCCGACAAACGATGCCGCTCTCACACGTCCTATCTTGTTCTGGCGCAGTGAAAAATACATCGCGGAGCGAAGAGGAATCTGACAACATGCCGATAGACAAGACAGAGCAGGTTACTTCTAGTGTGAAAGTCTCAGCTTTAAAATTTTGTCATTTTTTATAAAATTCAAACAAAAAATACCATTTTGTGGCTCTTTAATGAGTCGTGCTAGATTACTGTATTATCTCATCTGAAGCAGCACACGTGAACCAATCGTCTTTTCAGATTTACTTAAAGCACGAAATGAACATTAGAACGTATTTTATTTAAACTGTGGAAAGATGTCAATACACACCATTTTTCAAGTTTACGTCCACGGAAGTTAATCTGTGTTATGATTGGTCAGATCACCTGTCAATCAAGTGCTTTGCGAGCGGTCGATTCCCAGCGTTTTGTTTTGTTTTAAATGTGACTTTTTAAGTGGGCCAAAAAAGATTTGGACACTTAAAATTTCTGAATGCATGATTTTTAGTTCTAAAGAATTTCATGAGAGATATATTTTTGTTTTGCTCATTTTTAACATTTAAGAATTTATTATTTTTAAAAGTCTAGTATAATGGATATTATTTTTTACATTTATTATAAGATGTGTTATTTAGCAGTTATAATCAATAAGATTTATATGGAAGCCCGTTCCCACTAATGAATAAAAAATTATAAAAAAGATTATTGTGACTTTTTATCTCACAAAGATTTTTTCTCAGAATTGTGATACAAACTCACAATTGCAAGTTATAAAGACAGAATTGCAAGATATAAATTCACAGTTGGGAGTTATAAAGTCAGAACTGTGATACATAAACTCACAATTCTGACTTTTTTCTCAGAACTGTGAGATATAAACTTGCAATTCTGACTTTTTTCCTCAGAATTACGTGATATAAACTCATAATTCTGCGCTATATAAACTCGCAACTTAAATTATTTTCAGAACTGCGAGAAAAGTCAGGATTGTGAGATGCAAACTTGCATTTGCAAGAAAAAAAAAGGCAGAATTGAGTTTTTCTCTCACAGTTCTGACTTTTTTCCAAATTGCATGATATAAGATCACAATTCTGACTTTTTTTCTCAGATTTGTGAGACATAAACTCCCAAATATGAATTGCGAGATAAAAACTCACAATTTTGACTTTTTCTCGTAAATGCAAGTTTATATTTGCAATTCTGAGACACTTTTTTTCTTTCAATTCTGACTTTTTCTCAGAATTGTGATATAGACTCAATCGTGTTATAAAATCAGAATTGTACGTTTATTTCTCGAGACGTTGAAAAAAAAATCTGAATTGTGAGGAAAAAAGTCAGAATTGTGAGATACAAACTTGCATTTGCGAGGAAAAAAAGTCAGAATTGAGTTTTTATCTCACAATTCTGACTTTTTTTCTCAGTATTACATGATTTAAACTCATAATTCTGACTTTTTTTTCTTAGAATTGCATGATATAAACTCGCATTTCTGCATTTTTTTCAGAATTTTTAGATATAAACTAATTTCTGAATTATGAGTTATCTCACAATTCTGCCTTTTTCCAGAATTGCATGATATAAGTACTTTTTTTATTTAGATTTGTGAGATATAAACTCACAAATCAGAATTGCGAGATAAAAACGTGCAATTCTTACTTTTTCTCGCAAATGCAAGTTTGTACCTTGCAATTCTGAGAAACTTTTTCTCGCAATTCTAAATTTTTCTCAGAATTGTGATATAAACTCAGAATTGCATGTTATAAAATCAGAATTGCAAGTTTATTTCTCAGAATTGAGAGTTTATGTCTTGCATTTCTGACTTTATAACTTGCAATTGCGAGTTTATATTGCGAGAAGTAAACTCGCAATTGCAAGAAAAAAAGAATTGTAAGATAAAAAGTTGCAGTTACCTTTTTTATTGTATTATTCCGTGGCAGAAACAGGCTTTGATACATGTATTAATTATATTCATTATTACATTTTTTTATTTTTAATTATGTATGTTACTAGGCAATTTGTGCAAATATATTTATTATTTACAATATTAATTAATTATTTTACATTTAATGTAATTTGTTTAAAAAAAAAGAAGTTACCTTTAGATGTTTTTTTAATATTTTGTGCATAATTTATGATGTGTAATTTTTGTGCCACTAAACTAAGCAATATTTTAAAAACATTTTTGGGGAATTTAGCTTACAAATGACTACTGTAAAATTAAACATTATGCTTCAAAAAAAGTATTTTAACATGGAAAAACAAAATGACCAAAAATCTTGATTTCTGATGTGATACTTTAACAACACTGTCAATTTTTGTTGTGTTGTGTCACATGATTTAGCATTGCATTTTGCAATGTGCCAAATAAAATCAAACTAATTTAATTCCTGTAAATATTAATATATCTGACCATATTGTTTGATTGCAGTTATTGTTTTAGCTACTTCCATGTTAGGACTGTTTTTTTTGTCAAGTCGTGAGAAACGTAGCATGTTTCTGAATACATCAAATGAGGATTTCTTCTCAATCTTCTACATTCCTACCCCATAATCTGTTGACTCCTGTTGTCTGTACAGTTATTAAGCCGCTTACAACCCTGAGTTACCAAAGATTCATCCATGTTGACGTGCTTTGATGCGACGTGACCGCATGGATACTGGAAACAGCTGTACCCCACGAGGCTAGCTGTGACGTTTAAGCCTTGCCTTTTTTTTTAGATCTGACATGCTGAGCATGTTACATAATGTTGGAACAGGTTGTCTGATAATTCCTGCACATCGCGAATTAAAACACGTACAGATTAACAGCACAGACATTGAAGTGCAAATGAGTTTAAAAGGCAAATGACTAAGTTCATTAAAATCGGCCTGTTTTAAAGTTTTAGAGAGCGTCTGTGTTGGTTCGCGAAGAGACAGCGATGGTCCGGTGTGACTTCAGAGCCTGAGTTGGCAGACTGACCCATTCATTATTAATACGCAGCCAGCCAGCAAAGCTGCACGCCGTCTGTATGTGGTCCATGTGTGAGATCTCCGTGCATGTGCTGAGAGTCTCCTCATAAAGACACAGTCATTCTTCTGCCAAACAGCGGACAGGAAGAACGCAGGGCCATTAGCTAATTGTTCTGAATGCGGCAAATAGAGAAAGAGAGAGCGAGCGAGAGACCAAAAAAGCATACAAAAAAACGACTGCTCCAGGACCACATGGTCCTTGTGTGAGAGACACAGGAAGGGAATTATTGCAATCAGTGGGAATGAATGATTGACGCTGTAATATGGTGTTATTTGATGTGCAGTTTGCAGAACCAAAGGAAGCTAATTGTGAGGATGTGATGGGAAGACGGTTAAAATTAAACCACAGTGACACAGACAGAGGGTACTCATAGTTGCAAAAGAGATTATTTTTTATTTTTATTTTTTTAAGTGCTCTCTTATGAATTTTACAAAAGACTTATTTTTATGACATGGTAAACACTTCCCAATTTACTTTAAGATGTGTGATTCAGAATTTATAATGAATAAAATGTGATTTAAATTGAATGTGTTATGTATTCAGAAATTTTTTGTACAATCTAAATGTATTTAGATGTTTTATTATATTTATTTATTACTTACAATATTTTGTAATGTATCTTAGGAATATTTTTGTAATGTATCTCAATTTTTATATTATTATAACATTTCTATATTATATATATTATTATTTTTTTAAATTCTATATTGTATTATATTACACTACCAGTTTGAACAGTAAGATTTGTAAGGTTTTTTAAAGAAGTCTCTTCCACTCACCAAGCCTGCATTTATTTGATCCAAAATACAGAAGAAGCAGTAATATTGTGAAATATTTGTACTATTTAAAATAACTGCTTTCTATTTGAATATATTTTAAAATATAATTTATTCCTGTGATGCAAAGCTGAATTTTTGGCATCATTGCTCCAGTCGCATTATCCTTCAGAAATTATTCTAATATGCTGATTTGCTGCTCAAAAACATTTATTATTATTATTATTATTATTATTATTATTATCCATATTTAAAACATTTTTTTCAGGATTCTTTGAGGAATAGAAAAATCCAAAGATCAGCATTTATGTGAAATAAAAAGCTTTTGTAACATTATACACTATACCATTATAAAAATTAATACTTTTATTTAGCAAGGATGCTTTAAATTGATCAAAAGTGATGATAAAGACACTTGTAATGTTACAAAACATTTCTATTTCAGATAAATGCTGTTCTTCTGAACTTTCTTTTTATCAAAGAAACCTGAAAAAATTCTACTCAACATAATAATAATAATAAATATTTTTTCGAGCAGCAAATCAGAATATTTGAATGATTTCTGAAGGATCATGTGACTGAAGTAATGATGCTAAAAATTCAGCTTAAAAATCACAGGAATAAATTACATTTTAAAATATATTCAAATAGAAAACTGTTATTTTAAATAGTAAAAATATTTCAAAATTGTACTGTTTTTGCTGTACTTTGGATCAAATAAATGCAGGCTTAGTGAGCAGAAGAGACTTCTTTAAAAAACATTAAAAATCTCACTGTTCAAAAACTTTTTACTGGTATATTATATTATATTATAATACTATATTATATTATATTTGCTGTTCTTTTCAATCCTGAAAAAAAGTATGATTTCCACAAAAATTTTAAGCAGCGCAACTGTTTTCAACATTAATAATAATCATAATAATAAATGTTTCTTGTGCAGCAAATCAGCATATTATAATGATTTCTGAAGAATAAATATTATTTTTAAATATATTCAAATAACAAACATTTTTATTGTAAATTTTATTTTATTTCGTTTTTAAATATTGCTGTTTTAGTGTATTTTTTTTCCCTGAAATCGAATGGTTATATATGTGCAAATATATATATATATATATATATATATATATTATATATATATATATATTTTTTTTTTTTTTTTTTTTTTTTTTACATTTTTTTATGCTTGTTTTGTTAAATAAAACATAGTGTAAAAAAAAAATATTTAATGTATCAAGTAAATGGTCACATATACCAGGTTTTAGTATTTGTTTTCTGATTAATCTACAACTTTTATTTACATTTATTGGATTAATTAATTTAGCTAATGCTTTTATCCATGTGTTTTTTTCTATATAAATACAAACACTAAAAAGGAAAGATGATGCGATCTCAACTCCCAATCTGATTTGAACCACATTCTTGATACGAGTTCTTGATTTCTGTGTTTCATCTTCAGGACCATGGAGATGCTGCATCTGTTTCCCTCCTCAACCTGGAGCCTCATGACGACATCCTGGAGGTGAGATGAACCTGGCAAAATCCGCATGCGTTGAGTATTTGTACCACCTACTGTGAAGACAACCGGGTTACTTTAAACCCCCTTGATTCTCACTGAGCATCCATTAACATTAATAATTCACTGCCATCCAATAACTCTGCTTAGTGTTTGCCAAATACTTCAGAGAACATCTACAGTGAAAGTTAAAAATTAGCAGTCTAGTGTAATATCAACGTTGACTGCAGTAAAATGCAATAACCCATCCGTCCACGTGTCTCTTGATATCTGTCTCCTGAGCAGGCCAGCCCAGCGACGCAGAGGCGTGCACGTGCCTCCCTCTCAGATCTGTCCCGCGAGGACGACATTGAGAGCCTGACGGTGCGGCAGCTGAAGGAGATTCTCGCCCGCAACTTCGTCAACTATTCAGGTTGCTGTGAGAAATGGGAGCTGGTGGAGCGTGTCCATCGTCTCTACAGAGAGAACGAAGTCAACAGAAGATCGAGTAAGACCCAACGTGACACAGAAACAGTCACCCAAAAATATTCATTGTTAGTGTGCGCTACATTCTTAAAAATAAAGGTTCCGAAAGGTGGTGAACCTTTCAGTGAAGAGTTCTTTTTTTAATTTTAAAAGTCTAAAGTATCTTTTTTCATTCTAAAGAACTTTTGTGCATTTGAAGGGTTCCGTGGATTTTGAAGGTTCTTCCTGAAACTGTAGATTCCAATTAAGAACTTATACTTTTAAGTGTAGGACGGGTTTAAAAGAGCATGATTCAATAACATTATTTTATTAAGCAATTTCATCCTTCTGCTAGAAGATACTCTATATGTTGAATTAGTAGAATAGTGCATGAAAGGTTCCTTGGATGCTTTATATGGCTATTTTATCTTCTACTAGCTATGTAATTGGCAGAATAATGAGAAGGAAACTCTGTGGTCAGCTTTTGTAGATGTTCAGGCTGAGAAGAGCACGGCTGACATCATATAGTAAGAGTGATGGATGAGGAAGAATGCAGCCTTTTTATCACAGTCTCTAAATCTTTTTGACAGACTGCATGTGAGATATAACAACATGAAATTGAATCAGTTAAGGATCAGGCCAAAATCAGCTGTGGCTAATGTGATTTTCAAACAGGCTTCTGCTCTCCACAAAATTGATTCTTCTCATTTGCTTCTCCTTGCAGTGGAAAATGTTAGCAACAGCCTAGCTGCAGGTAAGCAGACCGATTTATATATATATATATATAGTACTGTATGTCTGTTGTATTGTATGTTATTTTAGGATTATTTATATACTATTATAGTAGTATGCATTTTTTTTTTTTTTTTTGAATTAGCTTTTTAATTTAAATTTTAGTTTAAGCTTTATATAAATATTTATATTATATTATATTATATTTGTCATTTTATTCATTTAATTAAATTTTTTTATTTACATTTCTTATTTCTTTATCTTTAATTTATTTTTAATTTAGTTTTAGTAACTAGTAATTTAGTAATGAAATAAAAAAGCACTTCAACATAAACAACAAAAATATATTTTGAAATATGTTTATATTGAAAACAATATATAATTATGTTTATATGGAAAGAAAATATATATATATATAAATTTTAAAATAATACAAAATATATTTTTAAATGTTTATATTAACAAAAATATTATTATATTGAATATTTAAAAATATATATATATTTTAAGATATTTTTATAGTGAAAAAATATATAATTATGTTTATATTGAAAGAAAATAATATAGAATATAATATAAATATATAAATTTATATATAAATTTGTTTTATACTAATATATATTTTAAAATATGTTTACATTAATATATATATATATGTGTGTGTGTGTTGTGTGTACCTGGTATTTATCACATTATGGGGACCAAATGTCCCCACAAGGTTAGTAATACCATTAAATTTTGACCTTCTGAGGACATTTGTGAGGTCTCCAGGAGGAAACAGGCTTATAAATCATGCAGAATGAGTTTTTTTGAGAAAGTAAAAGCACAGTCTTCTGTGAGGGCTAGGTTTAGGTGTAGGGTGTAGGGTGTAGGGTAGGATTAGGGCGATAAAAATACGGTTTGTACAGTATAAAAACCATTACACCTATGGAATGTCCCCATAAAACATGGAAACACAACGTGTGTGTGTGTGTGTGTTTGTGTGTTTTTAAATACTGTAATATATTTTCACATTTATTTTAACATTTATTACAATTATATATGCATCTATACATTTTATAAACAAAACTAAATGTATTTTAAAATATGTTTATATTAACAAAAATATTTATATACATTTAATTTAGTATATATATTCTTTCAAAATTTAAATTGTATATATAGAAATCTTTTTAATGCATAAATATGCAAATATACACACACACATATACATACATTAAAATAAAAATTTTAAAATGAGATTTTAAAAATGAGATATATATACACACATTTTAAAAGTGTGTGTATGTACAGGGGTTGGACAATGAAACTGAAACACTCGCCAATATAGTATTGGAGGTTTCATGGCTATATTTGCGCTGTCTGGTGCCCAATCTTCACTTATTGTACATTACACCAGTTAGAGCAGAGTGTAAAGTTTCATTATGTGCACCCAATGGTTCAAACATTGTACCTTGAAGGTAGTGCTCTGTATCAGGATAATAATGCACCAATACACACAGCAAGACTGGTGACAGACTGGTTTAATGAACATGAAAATTAAGTTGAACATCTCCCATGGCCTGCATAGTCACCAGATTTGAATATTATTGAGCCACTTTGGGGTGTTTTGGAGGAGCGAGTCAGGAAACGTTTTCCCACATCAGCATCACATAGTGACCTGGCCACTGTTCTGCAAGAGGAAAATGGCTCAAAATCCCTCTGGCTGCTTTGCAGGACTTGTATTTGTCACTCCCACGATGAAATGATGTTGTATTAGCTGCAAAAGGAGGCCCAATATCATACTAATTGTGATCTAAAACCAGGTGTTTCAGTTTCATTGTCCAACCCCTGTATATATATATGTATATATACAAACATTTTAAAAACATTACTAAATATATTTGAAAATATGTTTATATTACAAACAAAAAATATATATTAAATATAACATAAAAAATATAACAAAAAAATATATAAAATATTTATTTAATTTATTTACTTGTGTTTATTATTTATTTTACGTTTATTATTACCTTTATATATATATTTTATTTATATTTTATTTATTTATTTATTTATTTAATGCATAAACGTGCAAATAAAAAAATAAACCAGTGTAAAATTTTAAATATTGAAAAATATAAAAAATATAAAAATTATATACATTATATAAATTATCTTTGCAAATTTGCAAATGTACAGTGTAAAATATCAAAACCTAACTACCCTAATTACTAACCAAGAAAAGCATGAACAGTGTAAAACATGGAAATATGTTCTTTATGGGTAACAGTTTCAACTGTGAAAAGACCAGTTTTCTATGTGCACGTGAGCTTACTGTACATTAGCAGTCCAGTGCTAATAATGCTAACTCTCCCACTACTATGTTTGTCAATCAAAGTCATAGCTTACCCTCCTCCTATATGCAATGGAGGTATTGGAGGTAAGACTCAGCCTTTTTTTTAATGTGACTTCAACATCATCATTACCATCATCTCATTACCGTGAATGAAAAGTGACTCTTCCCAATGCATGCTGGGACAGTTTGATATGTGGTTTCCACGTGCATGATCTCATTTATGTCATGAATTGTGCTCCTAATGTGATCTGTCTGTCTTTTTATAGCTTGTCACATTACTGTAATTGCACCTTACCTTCATTAATTATATTAACACTGCTTGGAAAACGGCCCAAAATGATCCAAAGATTATAGCTGTCCCATCTCAGACAGTATATTAAGTGGCTTTTTGGAGAGGGACCAAGTTTCAGATGCTTTAGGGATATGCATCGTCTTCTTTTTTTATAGAGCAATTAATAGAAATAATAAGACTGACATCAGCAAATACTGTTTTAGTCTGCCATAAAGGAGAGTTGAAAGCACACACTGTATATCATTCATTAAAAGGTCTCACCGCTGATATTGATCGGCTAAAAGGATGTCAGATAAGACTGTTAAAGGAGTGTTCTAGTTTCAATAATACCTGAGTTTATTTTTAAAGCAAAAATATCAGTTTTATAGTAAAAATCATTAAGTACAATTTACTAAAAAAAATGTACTTTTGTACATTTAGTTAATGTAGATTTTTAATGTGCATTTCCGTATTTATTTCTGCTTTTTATTAAACTTAAGGATAAGTCATTTTGTGTGTCATTATGTTTAATATAAAATATGTTTTATTTGCTTTATATATATATATATATATATATATATATATATATATATATATATATATATATATATATATATATAATATATATGGAATATTTGTTTTCTTAATTTTTAAAGAAAATAAAATTGAAAATAATTTCTTCATTTAATACCTTTATTTTTAAAGAAAAAAGTTAATTCAGGGATGAGTCAAGAATGTTTTCTGTCTCATTCTGTTTAAAAAAAATAATTGTTTTCTTTATTTTAATAAAATAAAATAAAAAATAACATTTCTTCATTTAATGTCTTTATTTTTGAAGAAAAATAAACAAATTTAGGGATGAGTCAAGAACATTTTCTGACTCATTTTTTTTTCTTTCTTTTTTTAAATAGTTATTGTTAAAGAACTAAATTTAAAAAAAAATTAAAACCTTTTTTTTTCATTTAATGTCTTTATTTAATGTCATTGTCTTAATGTCTATATTTTCTTTCTTTTTAAAGAAAATAAAATAGAAAATAATTTCTTCATTTAATACCTTTATTTTTAAAGAAAAAAAATAATTCAGAGATGAGTCAAGAACATTTTCTGTGTCATTCTGTTTAAAAAAAAATAAAAATTGTTTTCTTTAATTTTAAAGAAAAAAAAAATTAAAAATAACATTTCTTAATTTAATGTCTTTATTTTTAGAGAAGAATTAAATTCAGGTATGATTCAAAAACATTTTCTGTCTCATTCTGTGTAATATAAAAGAAATTGTTTTTTTTATTTTAAAAAGTTAAATTGAAAATAAAATGTTTTCATTTAATGTCTTTATTTTTAAAGAAGAATTAATATTGTTTAACAAAAAAAACACATCTTAATTAATCGATTAATTAAAATGAACAAAATAAAATAAAAGTTCTTAATTTATTTTCTTTATTGAAAAAAAAAGAATTAATGTCATTTAACAAAAAAATCACATTTTTGTGACTTTTAAATATGTAACATGCATGTCCTCATTTATATCCACTTTTAAGAGCATTTATTAAATTAAGTGACAAGTTGAAAATATTTTCTGTCATGATCAAAAAGTGCTTATGAGTTTTAAGTTGGATTGAACTTGGAACATTTGTTTAAAACATTTTAATTTGATGAAATTTACTGTAAATGATCACATTTCACTGCTCAAAATTACTTGTAAATTTCTTGTAAAATGTCATTGCATATGGATCTATGCACAAAAATCTTTCCCAAGGCGAAAAGAAAACCTTATTACACACAAGCAGAGCAGACACACAAGATCGATCGACTGTTAAACAAGATCTCAAGCCTTCCACATATTGTCTTGCAGATGGTGTGCAAGTAGCTCAGCTGGGTGGCGTTGATGAGAACCTGTGCCGTATCTGCATGGATGCCGTGATAGACTGCGTGCTGCTGGAGTGCGGTCACATGGTCACCTGCACCAAGTGCGGCAAGAGGATGAGCGAGTGCCCCATCTGCAGGCAGTACGTGGTGCGGGCCGTGCACGTCTTCAAGTCCTAACGGGTGAGCATCACCTCTACTGGAAAACCAACACACCAGATGCTTCCTGCTGGACCGAGCAGGCTGGGGCCGCGACTGGACCAATGAACTGCCCCTTTAGATTCCAAGTGGTGGAGACCGGTACTGCGCACACCTTTGTTACAGCACGAGTATTTCTTGCTGCCCGTTTTTATTTGGTCATTGACACGTTTGAATAATTTCTGCGGTTACTAACCCAGGGAACACGGATTCTAGAGGAATAGCATATAAAAATATGAAAGCTTAAAGGAGAAGTCCACTTCCAAAACAAAGATTCACATATAATGTACTCACCCCCTTGTCATCCAAGATGTTCATGTCTTTTTTTCTTCATTCGTAAAGAAACTATGTTTTTTGAGGAAAACATTTCAAGATTTTTCTCCATATAATGGACTGATATGGTGCTCCGAGTTTGAACTTCCAAAATGCAGTTTAAATGCGGCTTCAAACGATCCCAAATGCGGTTGTAAACGATCCCAGCTGAGGAAGAAGGGTCTTATCAAAACAAAATGATCGCATAATACAATTTATATACTTTTTAATGTCAAACGCTCATCTTGTCTTGCTCTGCCTGGACTGTTTTTTTCCGGTTTATGACAGTTAGGGTATGTCGAAAAACTCCCATGTTCTCCCTCAACTTCAAAACTGTCCTATATCGCTGTTTTACCTTTTTTGTTAAGGGTGTTTGATCTTCTTTGCATGTTCACTTTGCAAAGACTGAACTGGTACTTCTGCAGTGATGTAGGATGATTTTGAAATGATTTTTGAAGTTGAGGGAGAAAATACGATTGGAGTTTTTCGACCCTAACTGTCTTGAGCCAGAATACACAGAGTTCAGGGAGAGAAAGACAAGACGAGTGTTTGAGATTAAAAACTATTTCAATTGTATTTTTTTAATGAAAATAACCGATCGTTTCGCTAGATAAGACCCTTCTTCCTCAGCTGGGATCGTTTACAACCACATTTGGGATCGTTTGAAGCTGCATTTAAACTGCATTTTGGAAGTTCAAAATCGGGACACCATATCAGTCCTACGGAGAAAAATGCTGAAATGTTTTCTTCAAAAATCATAATTTCTTTACGACTGAAGAAAGGAAGACATGAACATCTTGGATGACAAGGGGGTGAGTACATTATGTGTGAATCTTTGTTTTGGAAGTGGACTTATCCTTTAAGTGGTTTACAGTATGTTTCTGTAAACTTTTTGGAAATGTCTTATCGTATGTGCAATATTAGAAATCTTTACGTGTGCGTGTAGAGAAACCGATTGCCATTAAGATGCATGTTGTCGTAGCAACAGTGAAGACCATTGACGTGAAGGGGGAACTGTAGGTGCCAAAGTAGAAATGTGCAGAATGGCTTCTGGGTTATGTTTTTGCGTGCTATATTATTAATAAGCGTGTTATTTTTGTGTCGCCATACCACAAATGAGCATCCATGACACCGGATTAAATGACCAGCTAGCAGAGTTATTTATAGCAAGATGATAGAAACTGTATTGTATTTTTTCACAGAGTCACTGGAATCCAGCATCTGCCACTATGTAGCTTCTTACCGGAACCTCAATTACTTTTTTTACAGTATCTGTCGAACGTCAGGTGTGTGGTTGGCTTGTCTCCACTGTGCTGTGTATGCAAAATACTTAAAGGTGTGCTAAGTCATTTTTGATTAATTATAGGGAAACCAGGGTATTAAGACTTGTATGGCTTAATGTAACATAAATGAGATCTCTCACTGAAATATGTAGTATGATATTTTTACCACAACGCAATTTGGAAAATAAAATACTGATATGATGCCACATTGTGCGGCTTTGGTTGTAATTTTCAGTCGAAGGGCAACAAGAGAAGCGATGTAAGCCTTCACTGCTTTCGTGGCGATAAGAAGAGAAGAATGGAAATTGTGTATTCTGAATTGTGTTGCGGTAAAAAATAGCAAAAGATAGCGACAGCTATTTTACATTTATAATGATAGTCCAAAATATGTATGGGCCATTCTACAGAATTGATGCAACCAAAAAACACATTTAAAAAGCATTTAAGAATTCAAATCTATTCTGTTATCTATTGAAACCCACAATAATATTTAAAATATTAGCTTAATATTCATAAAATCATCATGTATTGAGTACTTTCAATTGGGAGGTGGCTGTCCCGAAACCTAATCCCTAAATTTCAATTTATGAAAGTGATATTGAAATAATTTTTGTATTTTTTTTCCATTGTTAAATCTTTTTGATTCTTTTAAAAAGTTCCAAAAAAAAAAAAGTATATTTTCTGTGTAAATTATAAAAATGTATGTTAAAAAAACGTGTCCTGCATTTTTCAGTCCATTGGCTGAGACTGATTTTTAACTACACCCCTACATTTATGATCAGGAAATATTCATGTGTTCCCCTCTCAAAACAAAATAGGTACGTATTGAACCGTGGGCTAACTGCACTGTTGCATCCCTAGCCAATATGAACTTGATGAATGTTCATGTTTGTTTATGGAGGTGATGTGGGTATTTACCTACATGTCCGCACATCTCACGTGGATGTTTAACATTTGAAAAGCCGAGCCGCTCGTGGGCGTGATTACATAGGGATGAATTTACACTGTAAATACTGGAGCTCGCGTTAGTATCCTACTGGTATTACTTCATCAGAGAAGATTCGTTTTCGGCATGATTTACCTCATTTACAATTAGACATCTCATGTCTGTCAGGCACATATTCGCGGAGATTCAGGTTGTTTTATTTACATGTCTGTGAAGAGAGGTGATGGAGACCGAGATGACAGAGAGTGCACCCTGTTTATTTTATTTATTTTATAAAAACACATGTTTTCTTGTTATTATGATGTTTTTTTATGTCCACGGTTTGAAGCCACCCCAATAATGCGATATTTAGCCCCTGGAAGGTGTCTCTCACATTGTCCCACAGCAACATTAAAATAGTGTAGATTACGAAGTTTTATTAATTTACCATATTTAATACTGGGGGCATCCAAGTTATTTGGCATATTTTTACATTTTTTAAAAAAAGTAACACAATAGTTACTTTCCCTAGTAATTAGTTACTTTTATAATGATAACTCAGTTACTATTTGGGAGAAGTAACTAGTAACTATAACTAATTACTTTTTTAAAGTAATTATCGAATGTATCTAAAATTGTCACTACCAAAACAGTCACTACTGAAACATTTGGTGGAGTGGCATCTTTGTTTTTTGGATATTATCCCATTACATGTCATCATTGTTTCGTTAGTGACAAAAGGGAACACATAATCCTCATATCTGCGGAGAAGACACAACATTTTAGTACAGTTATGCAATTTTTTCATATTTTAGTAGTGTTTTAGTATGCGAGTTAAAATTCTGTAATGTGATGTAGTCGCTACCAAAACATTACTGTCACTAAATATTGTTAAAAATTTAATTGTTATGGATTTAAATTTTTTTTAATAAAATAGCAAAAACATTATATTTACACTGTAGATGTAGGCAAAATCTTAATAGGTCAGTATAACCCTTCTAATTAGATTATTATTACTGTGCTTCGAGGAGAGGACAAATATTCCTAAACTTTCTGAAAATACAATATGACAATTCATTGCACAATTACTAGAAATGAGTACCTTGGTTGTTATACAATTTGTATACATAAAAATTTTTTGGATTTTTTTTTCCATCTCTGACTTTGGACCAGTTCTGTAAAATGGCCCGTATAAAACGATGTGGATTTTTTAAATAATGTAAATCTTTCATGTATTTTCTACTACACAATTCTGTAACAGACATAATTTACGTTATATTAAGCCATACATGTCATAATACCCACGGTTCCATTTAAAATAGACAGATAATAGGTTAAAGGAGAAGTCCACTTCCAGAACAACAATTTACAAATAATTTACTGACTCCCTTGTCATCCAAGATGTTCATGTCTTTCTGTCTTCAGTCATGAAGAAATTATGGTTTTTGAGGAAAGCATTTTAGGATTTTTCTCCATATAATGGACGGGCAACCCAGAGCCTGTGCTACATGAGCTTTTGTGCTTAAAAAGTCAAAAAAAAAAAATTTATTTCTCGAAAAAAATGACAGATCGTTTCGCTAGATGAGACCCTTCTTCCTCGGCTGGGATTGTTTAGACCCCTTTGAAGCTGCATTTAAACCACATTTTGGAAGTTCAAAATCGGGGCACCAATGAAGATATGGAGGAAAATCAGAGGAAAAATATTGAGTAAATTATTTGTAAATTGTTGTTCTGGAAGTGGAGTTCTCCTTTAAAGAAGGTTCACCTTCAACAGCACTTTTCATTTCTATAGAAGTTGGTAAAAATTTCTTAGTGCACCTTTAAGCCTCGGTAGGTTTTATTTGCAAAATATTGAATTGGTCAAAAGGACAATATTGATTTCGATGTTCCTCATCTCCAGCAATACCATGAAAGACGTCTGTTTTTTGGTGTGCTGTGTTGTACCACATTTACACGGCATCAGAGATTTCCACAAGCGGTGCTACATGGATTTACGTATCACAGTTCTCTATTGCATTCGTGATTTTACTTATGTTAAATAAACTGTTTCTTTCCCTTTTTGTGAATATTTACATTTTCTAGATAAGATTAAGAGGAAAGGAAATTATTTGATTTCTCTAGATGCCCTATGTTGCTGTGAATTCTGTAGTTAAATATAAAACAAATATAAAGGAAAATTGAATCAATTAAACATGATTTTATATACATGTGAAAGATGTACATGAAGTATATGGATATATTTTCCCGTTGTCCAGGTTTTCTTTTAAATGTTTTTGTCCCCCTTCAGCGTTCCAGTTTTTCCTTGAATGTAAACAACATTGATTTAGTTGTTTATCTTTTAAATCAGTCACAAATGGAATTGACTGCATTTGGTGTCACATCCCCATGTATATTTTATAATCAGACTGTTTTTAAATTTGCTTTTAGAACATCTCCACACCCGTCTGCCCAACACTGTGCTTACGTGTATGTTTCTAATGCTGCTATCTCTAAAAGATGTCACTTGGTAGTAGGCAACTACTCTAGCTGAGCAGACGACAGACAAGATTACACTCTAAATGACTTAAACTGAGCGCTGAAAGACGTTTTGGGATCTGGTCTTTGTATTTTGGAATGTTGAACTTTTTATTTTGGTAATTCAAAGATGATTTATTAAATTTAATAAAATATGGTACCTTGAACTAACAAAATAAAGAGTTTTCTCATTTCAGTATCTATTTTTGTCCTCAGTTGCAAACGGTGAAATGCTAGTCGGCGCCCTCTAATGGCTGCTAGGTGCGATGCAGTCAGGAATACGTTACTCTCAGTCAAACGCAAGCGGATGAAAATAGCTTTTTATTCACGGCACAATACACGGATATGGTTGCTGGTTAACCTGGAGAACGGATTCGCTAAGGTATGCCTGTCTGTATGTGATAACATGTTCTATATTTACTCAATTATTAACGCGAGAGCGGCAAAAAGGTAGGCGGGAAACCACAATATTGTTTGTGGCTTAATAATCTGAGGCTTTATATCGTTTTATACACAAAATATACCAAGCTGTTCACAGTCAAAATTCCATAAAGCAAAACATCCTTACTGGAAAAAATATCAGGATTTATTCAGGTCAAACAGTGCAAATACGTCTCTCCCCAGATATATACATATTAAAGAAGCCCAGGTAAGTAATATAGTCGTATGGAAAAGAGAATGTACCTGTAGAACATCTTATAACATTAGAAGACATCACATCTTAAATTAACATTACAAAAACATCTGCACAGTCACTATAGCTAGTATAGATAGGATCTGCTTAACTTCCTACTGCGTAGAAAAAAAAATAAACTTTGTACTGACTGAATACTGTCAATAAAGTCTATATATATATATATATATATATATATATATTTATTTATATGAGTGCATTTAATACTGCACATAAAGTGTGAAATCCCTTCTGATACAAAAATTAATACTGCATGACGCTTAACGTTTGCATGGTAACGAAAAAAGCACATGCATTTTGAATTTTTCTTTTCCGAGAAAGAAAATAACAGTCGGTTTTGTCACTGCAACGTGTGACTATAAAACCTTTTTTATAACATTTATGCAAAATATGAGTAAACATGCCTTTCAACAGCATTTTAACGTTGGCACGCTTTGCTAGCTGTGCCTTGTAAACGTAAAAAAAAAAAACAATCCAAAGGTTGCCTTAGCAGCACAACATAAATTGAAAACAAAAAGATTGAAAGTCTGAATTGGCCACCAGAGATGAAAAAATTTCTTCACTTGTGACTTGAGTTCAGGCATTTGCTTGGAGTGTGTTTAGCAATTAGCCATATTTCTCTTTGCTGGTTTTCTGTTGAGCATGTTAGGCTCCATAAATCCTGTGTTGAAAAAGCGTAGAAAATGGAGGGTGAAATTGTTAGTTCCCTGGGTTCTAGGTCAAGTTATTGTCAGTGTCTTTGTTGACTAGCTCAGTTTGCTCAGTAGTTTTTCCTCAGTCAGTCTGAACTGCACACTGACGGACATCTCTGCGATGAACTGCTCACAACCCTCTTTGGTCACCTGTTTGCAGTACCGCAGATCGATGTGACAAATATTTCCGCAGCGCTTGAAGTAGGTCAACGACAGGTCTGTAACTCTGTTACAAACTGTGGAGAAAAGGAATACGGATTTAGAACCCATAATATTAGCCAATGGGATTTGCATAAATGTTTGACCTTAGTAGCAAGGTCTTGCATCATGCTTTTCCCAAGATTCATTGCATAAAACGGCAAGATGGCAATCTTAGTGAGTTTTTCTATATGTACACAAACAGTACGTGTGGTTGTTTTCCAGTCCACTCAACTGTCCGTTAGCATGTCAAACCTGTTATGTGAGGGTTTTAGTATTTCTTGAATACCTGAAAGGTTGATGTGAGTAAGAGAGTCTCTGGTCGTGGTGCCGGCTGCCGTGAGGATGTTCACACTCTGGTCAGTGATGTGGTTACAGTAACTAAGGTCCAATTGGGACAGTGAAGGCATATGTTTTATGATCAGCTTCAGAGACATATCGGTGATGTCCAGACCAGCTAAACAGAGATTCTCCACGTTCCTCAGTTTACTTCTACTGTCCAGCTGACCTGAGAGACAGCAATATGCATCTTTTACCAAGTCATTTTTAACAGAAATGTATCTGTACTACTTGCTGCGTACACATGGGGGCGCTATAAATTTGCAAAATAAGATAAAGAACTTCTAAATGGGTCAAGAGTACATATTGCACATAAACAGTAATTACTATCATTCAGTACCTGGTCTGTTGTCTGTTGGTGGGGAGAGTAAGTCTCTTATCTGGTTGTCCTTGAGTCCCTCTACCCACTGCACATCTAAAGTTCTTAGCAAAGGACAACTGGATGTGCATAAAGCTGATACAGCTGCCCACGAACAGCCTGCCAGCAAAAGAATCCTCAGACCTGCCAGGAAACCAACACAAAGTAGTCATGTAAGTATCAGACATGAGAGTGGAGTTTGCGAATGCCAGAGGTGCCCAATCCTGTTTTTGGAGATCTACCTTCATGCAGAGTTCCGATAATAATAAGATAATAATTAGCTGGTTTAGGTGTATTCAGTGGCGGCGCTTCACAAAACCCTGAGGTATGGGATCACTATCCCCCTGGTTCATTCACCACAGCCGACCCAGTTTCACCACCCTTGAGCAGGGGTGCCCAAACTTGGCCCTGGAGGGCCGGTGTCCAGAGTTTAGCTCCAACTTGCCTCAACACACCTGCCGGGAAATTGCTAGTATGCCTAGTAAGAGCTTGATTAGATGGTTCAGGTCTCTTTAATTGGGGTTTGAGGACACCGGCCCTCCAGGACAGAGTTTAGGTACCCCTGCCCTTGGGGAAGGTCCCCACTTGGTTGAAATAGAGTTCCAGGGTTGCGGGGGAAGATTGCCTAGAGCAGGGCTGGTCAACTTTAGTTCTTGAGGGCCACTGTCCTGCAGAGTTTAGCTCCAACTCTACTCAAACATACCTGAACAAGCTAATCGGTGTCTTCAAGATAACTAGAAAGCTACAGGCAGGTGCGCTTGATTAGGGTAGGAGCTAAACTCTGCAGGATAGTGGCCCTCCAGGACTGAATTTGGCCAGCCCTGGGATAGAGAATTGCAACGAACAACCAGGGTATGCTGGGAGAGGCTAGGGTATGGTAACTGCCATACTCCGCCATACAGAAACACCACCCCTGGGTGTATCTATTAGGACTGTAACTAAACGTCACAGTAACGTAGATCTCTGGTGACAAGACTGGGGTGTAAAGTACATAAAGGCTACACCAGGGATAGGCAACATCGGTCCTGGAATGCCGCTGTCCTGCAGAAGTAAGCTCCAACCCTAATCAAAACACACCTGAACCAGCTAATCAAGGTGTTCAGGATCACAAAGGTTACAGCCATGTGAGTGTTTTTTCATGGTTGGAGCTAAACTCTGCAGGACGTCAGCACTCCAGGACCGACGATGCCTATCCCAGGGCTACACCAGCTGTACAGTGAACCTGAGAGACACTGAAGCAAACTGTTTCCACCAGTAAACAATTTAGTAAAAGTGTGATTGTACCAGGTAATCTGTTGATTAGCCAGCTGAGCTGCTTCTTAGAGATGTTGGTCCAACTCAGGTCCAGGGAGACCGGCTGTCTGCGGATAATGCCGCTCAGCATGAGTGGAGTGATTGACTTGCACCGGTTCAGATCGATCTTGGTCCACAGTCTTTTATCACAGCACCTAAGAACAGAGGACAGAAGACTTAACATGACTGTGCATCTTACAAAGTTGAGTTTGGCACATGCTTGGAATATACATAACATGAGAGGACCCAACCCTTATGGATCTAAGCTACTTAAAGTCCCAATTGAAAGTGAAAAGATTCACTTCATTCTTGTGACCCAAATACAATCCAGTGTTTGCACTGCTCAGGACTAGAGTTAAAGATGTGCTAAAGATCTGCTGCAGTATGAAGTAAACTCAACATATTATGATGTTTTCTTTCCTAGCTTCTGGAAGACGTACCATCTGTTCCAAGTCTTGCAGACCCGCATGCAGACACACAGGTCTTGGTGTGTGAGGTGGCTGAACACTGCCATCCACACCTCTCTCCGCATGACGTGATTCTTCCCATCATCTAGGGGCAGCCCATCCGGGGGGGGGCTGATCGGAGGGGGACGAATAACATGACGCTCCATCTGAACACATTTCGGGGGAGAGCGGCAAGGCGTTGGCCGAATAACTGGGGTAGGTGTAGTCCTGATCCAATTAACCGGATGCTGCTCTCGCAAGGATCCGTTTAGTTCCCGCTTAGGCCCCAGCCAGTCTCTCAGATGGCTGCTGCCATTCTTAAGTGGTTTTCTGTCCTCTTCATCACTATCTGGTTCTGTCTTCACCACCCTGCCATTCTGATGAGCCAGACGATCCTCTGTCTTCTGGATCTCCTGATTGAGTTGTTTGCTTAGTTCTTTGCTCAGTTCTTTGTTGGGCAAGCGAGGCTTGCGTTTGGTTTTTCGCTGGCTCCTCAATTGCGAGTCACTGCTGGGCCCCGCCTGGGTTAATCCGCCCTGTGATTGGTCACCTTCCCATGCAGCGGAGGTCTTGTGTACAAGCTTCCCATTCTCCTCTCGACTACTCTCCTTCATTGTCTCCTCTTCTTCTTCTTCTTCCTCCCCTTCATCATCTCCATCCTCCTCTTCTGAGGGCTCAAAACTGAAGGCTCTCCTCTCCAGTTCTTGTCTGTTATCCTCATCGTATTCCTCATCATCCTCTCTTTCTGTCTTGATCTGTCCCAGAACATTAGAGGTCGAGAGATCTTCAGGCTTTGAGCGCTTCTTCTGTGGATTTAAAAGAGGGTCAAAATACATGCTGTGCAAAAATATTATTTCATCTCTTATTTGCTTTTACTTATTCATTGTCTTGCTACCTTTTTCTTGACATTGGATTCTGAGTCTGAGTCCTTTTCAAAGAGTTTTCTCTTCTTGCGGAGTGGATTGTCCTCCAGTTTGGGAGAACGTTTCTTAAACGTGTCTTCTGACTTGCAGGTAGGATTGTCCTCTCGTTCTGACTTCTTCTTCATGACAGGTGAAACAGTAGATGTGTAGGACTCTGTAGACATGTTTGATTCCGGCTCGTCCTTTACGTCCCGGTTCATTCGCTGCTCTTTGAGCAGAGAGCCAGGGAGATTGGAAGCGTACTTAAACCCTGGGCCTCTTTTTTGCTTCATGACCAATAGGTGGGAAAGAAGACAAGACAAGTTTATATCAATTACGTTATTTTAGAAATGATCTTGTTATCTTAGGGGTCTCCAAACTTGGTCCTGGAGAGCCAGCGTCTTACAGAGTTTAGCTCCAACCCTAATTAAACACAACTGAGCCAGCTAATCAAGGTCTAGGCATGGTTAATATCTAGGTCAGTGATGGGCAACTTCGGTCCTGGAGAGCCACTGTCCTGCAAAGTTTAGCTCCAAGCCTAATTAAACACACCTGAACAAGCTAACCAGTGTCTTTCAGATCACCAGAAAGCTACAGGCAGGTGTATTTGATTAGAGTTGGAGCTAAACTCTGCAGGACAGTGGCCCTCAAGGACCGATGTTGCCCATCCCCGGTCTAGAACAGGGGTGGCGAAAGTCAGTCCCGGAGAGCCGTGGCCCTGCAGAGTTTTGCTTCAACCCTAATCAAACACACCTGAACAAGCTAATCAAGTTCTGAAGAGTTACTAGGAAGCTACAGACATGTGAGTTTTTATTAAGGTTGGAGTTGAACTCTACAGGTCATCAGCTCTCCAGGACTGGAGTTAGCCACCCCTGTGCTAGAAACTTCTAGGCAGGTGTGTTGAGGCAAGTTGGAGCTAAACTTTGCAGAACAATGGGCCTTCCAGGACCAAGTTTGAAGACCTCTGTCTTAAGAGTTAATATCGTCATCACATTTTTCATTATTTAGCTTGTGTTTTTTTTGTTTAAGTATGTTGCTAGGTAGGACAGTGATGCTTACTTTCCCCGTCTTTCCAGCGTGATTGCATTTCGGACACTCCCAGCAATTTGGCAACTCGTCATTTACAACACCGCCAGAATCCTTGTCCTGAAAGACAGAACAGAATAAGTTTTTACTCAACAGAAGCCTAAATGTGAACGATTGTGGATGCCATTATGGCTCAGATATCACAGTTTACAATTGTTCGATGGACTGATTTAAAAAAAAAAAAAAAAAAAAACAACAACAACACACACCTTCAAGCACGCTGGATGGAGGATTTCATTGCAGATAGAGCACTCCATCAGCATCATGTTGAACTTGTCCTCTTCATTCTCCACCGTGTCTTCTTTCCCAGCCTCTCCGCACACCAGACACACAGCAGTGTGAGGTAGAACAGGCTGCAAAACACAAAAAGAGCGGCAATTAGTCTTTCCAGACATGCCATTCAGCAGATCAAGGGTCAAATCTAATGATGAGTATCAAGACTGACCGCTATGCACTGTCTCATGATACAGGACTGCTTCATGCGGCCTGGTCCACCAAACTTCTTCATGTCTTTGCAGAAGTGGCACTCGCCACACTCTTTGCGTGTACACGCCTCACACTTCCTGCAGCGTGTCCGTCTGCGCCGGGCACTAGATGAACCGCGGCTGGACGAGAGCTTCACTCCTCCTGCTGTTGAGCCTGGAGCAGCCGATGGAGACGAGCCCATCTTTGTTTTTGGCCGATTAAGCGGCCGTGGCTGAAACGTATAGAACCACAGTTGTTTATTTTATAAACAAGATTAAACTTTTCTCAACCCGTTTTACATACTTAACATGTTTGGAAACCCGAACATGATCTGTTTATGAGCTGCTTGCTGACTTTAACAGTAACGCAATGCAGTGCCACACAGTCAAACATAACGAACACAAACCTATCAAATTTCAGACCCCACACTCTGAGAGCGAGTTCATATGGTTTAGATTTTGTTGTATGTGCAGTTATTCAAATTGTTTATATGCCCTAGAGGCACTTTAAAGAAAAAAACAGAAGAACAGCAGCACTGAACATGAGAAAGCATTTTTACTACTCTGTGAATACTGATAAAATCTGCCCACAATGTCAGTCAAGTGAAGTTGGAGGACATTCCCGGTTGTTATTAACTCTGAGTCAATTAAAGAACAATAAGTCAGGATACAGCTGCAGGAACATGCATTAAACCAGCCAACGAATATTATTCCTAACAGCATTTCTGATAAACGCATCTGTGTTTCCTTAGAAACACAAATATTCCAGCACTGATTTAGCCGTGTTATGCAACAGAGTTGAAACAGCACCAGTAGCAGGGACGTCAGAATGAATAATAAGCATATTTGTATTTGCCATTTGATCTCCTTGATGTAAAGCACTTTCCATTATTGATTCTGCTTCCTTTTTGATAGCTTTTATTCGTCCTATGTTATTCTTGGCCATCAGGCCAAAATGGCAACAGTGCACTGAGATTATAAATCATAAGCTTACACACTTTTATACTCTTAAGCAAGTCAAAGGGAATTATTCTTCAAACAGTTATATTCCACATCCCATGGGTTGCCGTGTCCCCATTACATCAAGCAGAAGTCATGCCTGTCCCAGCACCCACAGTACGACTTTCCTACGGCACCATGGGACACAGGGTGATTGATGAGAATAAATCTGGCCTCCACCCTCTTTATGAACCTTCAGTAATGGAGAGGAAAACACGAACAATCGCATTAGCCAGAGGGGGAAAGTGCAACCCGACCTCCTTAATAGGTACATTTCTTTTAAACAGCCTAAGTGGATTTCTCTGCCCATGAGAGTTGAGATTAGCTCTTCAATCTGAGTCAGAAGTCCTGTTTGCACAGAGCTTTGAATTTGATGCTTGTAGTAAATTTGATTTTCGCCTCGCATGAGTCTTTCCTACATGGATGAAATGAAAGAGAAAAGAAACAACAACATGCTGTTTAGTTCTTGAAGTTGTCTGCAAAAATCAGAAGCAGAAACTGCTGTTTCACAACATATCAGATGTGATGTGTTATGAAACTGAGTTTGGAGGAAAACAGAAGCACAAATTCAAGCATGTGGTCAGCAGAGCTGGGGGAGAGAGAGACAGTTATGTGGCTGCCAGTGGGAAAAACATTCCAGGCCAAATCTAATATTGCCTGTTAATGTGTTTGCATTTATAAGAGCTGCTTTCACCCAGATTAATGACAGGACCTTTGAAATTCAATGAAGGTCCTGTAAGACCACCACCTAAAATCAAAGGTACCAGGGTTAAACAACTTATCGGTTATCAGTTATGCTGATAACATTCTTCTTTTGGGACTATTGGATTGATTTATTTAAATTATCTTTGGGCATTTTTATGCCTTTATTCAGACTGGATGGTGGAGAACAGACAGGAGAGCATTGAGCATTCGGTAGAGAGAGAGGGGAGTGGGATCAGCAAAGGACCACAAGATGGGATTCGAACTCCCGTCGCCGCAAGCGTACTTGCACTGTATGTCAGTGCACTAACCACAAGGCTATCAGCGCTGACCAATTTTTGTAAATATTTTTGACAACAAAAAACAATCACTAACTCTTTGCTGGGTTGGCCGTGTCTAAATTTATCATCATCATCGTTATATCCGTATTTTTATCCCCACTTCAATGCACATTTTGTAATTTTAATATGAGATCAAAATGTTCAGCATAAATACAAAAGTTCAGAGCAGATTTTAGAAGCAAAGTTGATAAGTCGCATAACTGATTTCATTGTTAAAATATATAATCTTATCAAAGTGAGGAAATGTTTCACTTCTCATTGTGAAACCACTGAAATAAGAAAAACTTTACATGCCAGCCCTCATCACAGAATCTGAGTGTGTGCATATGCTATGACGCATTAAAACCGTAAACAGATTTGCTTGACATCCTTAGAGCAGCTTGCTGACAAGGTCAGAAATTAAAAACTGCATTTATATAAAAAAAAAAAAAATAAAAATAAATCTCTATGACAGGATTACTGCAGAAATTAAGGGCAAACATGGATTTTAAAGCTTGCTGTCTGGTATAGGTGTATGCACGCAGAGTATCCATGGTAAACATACACAATCTAGCTCAAGCACTTAGTTTGCGATAAAAATCAATAAACCAGATGCTATTTATGTAATTGTCATAAGAGGAATAGTTCACCAAAAAAATGACAATTCTGTCTTTAATTATTTACCCTCACGTCATTCCAAAACAGTAAGACCTTTGTTCATCTTCGGAACACAAATTAAGATATTTTTGATGAAATCCGAGAGCTTTCTGACCCTGCATAGACAGCAACGCAACTACCACGTTTAAGGCCCAGAAAGGTAGTAAGGACATTGTTAAAATAGTCCATGTGACATCAGTGGTTTAACTGTAATGTTATGAAACTATGAGAATACATTTTCTGCACCAAAAAAAAAACAAACAAACAAACAAAAATAACGACTTTATTCAAGTATTTCCACTCTTCCCTGTCAGTCTTTGATGTACATTCACGACAGTACATTCTGAAGTAGAACCTGGATGCGGGTAAGTATTCCCGTTGCTTCATAAAATTACGGTTGAACCACTAATGTCACATGGACTATTTTAACGATGTACTACCTTACTAGGCCTTGAACCTAGTTGCATTGCTGTCTACGCAGGGTCAGAAAGCTCTTGGATTTCATCACAAATATCTTAATTTATCTTCCGAAGATAAAGGTCTTACAGGTTTGGAACGACATGAGGGTGAAAAATTAATGACATGATTTTTATTTCTGGGTGAACTACCTATTTAAGAATATTGTCCAAATGAATATTCATTAATTCTATACTGCAAAACTGACAGCAAAAGAAAAAATAAAAATCACACCCAGCTGCAGGGACAATGGCAGGGCAAACTTAATTGATAGGGTGTGAAGATACACTTGATATTTAACACTAAACTCACAAAACTGGATGAGGCAGATATCAGCAAAATAAAGCCCTTTTCACTGGGGTGAAGAATATCACAATACAAAAAAAACGTATGCAAACGTTGCAGAGCCAGTCCTAAGCAGAGGTGACCAAAAAAAAAGGAGATTAACTGATACGAACAAAAAACTAGCTTAATCACTACTGCGCCCCCATGAAGGTCACTAAGTAAGTAAATAAGGAAGTAGCTGATGTTATACCAATACATGTATGCAAAATTCCCTATGTATATATATATATATATATATATAGAGTGCTACAAAGATGATCTGTGTAGAGGTCAGCCATCAAATAGCATCCAAGATCTAATTTCCCCAAAAAATTACATCTGATTGCGTATACACCCACTATTTCATAACTACATGTCCAGAACTAAATATGTTTACAACAGGAACATGTCTGAACTGTTTTTACTCATGTTGGTTCTTTGTCCCGCCCCTCCCCCATGCGCTCATCTTGTAGGACCGGCTCAAAGAGGCCCTTGTTGGGCTGTGGCCAAAACAGTTAAAAATATCCTGGAAATTGAGGAAGTTGAATAACACAATGATCTATACAAATACTTGGAACGAGCAGTGAGAGTAAAATTGTAGGTAATCAGACAAACATACTTCTGTATATTTTTACAAAGCCAGAGAGATGTATTTCATCCTAATGATGGATGATTAAATAATACTAATGTAGCAGCTGCATCCTTTGCTCAGTGGCAGCAGCATTTGAGGCGAAATGCATTTGTACGTTTTTCAATAGAAAAGGAATATAAAAGGATTCTCTGGAAGAGAATCAAAGATTCGCCCAACCGCAAACATAAAACAAGCGACAGGAGAGTCTCACGTGGGCAGCCGCACAAACAGATATATGCAAAGTATTCAAAGAACCCACACGCCTTCGAAACACCACAGAGTGCATTAAAATATCAACCGTGACTATTAGAAAGCACTGAGATATGCTGACTATCATCTACACTTGAAGTGTCACTAATTTCACTTTCATCTGCAACTTCTGAAAAGTACCTAGCAAGACCTTACAGCATCAAGAAATGCTAGTTTAGGTTCATTTATCAACATCCTTCTGCATTATTCATTCAAGTTAAAAAAGAGAAACGTCAAAAATATGACCTTAAAATTCCAAAATAATCATCCAATTGGGTCAAAATGAGCACCAGCCTCAAAACCAAACTCGTGTGCTAGTCATATGTAGTTATCAGCAGTCACCATAAACATTTCTGACAGCTCTGACAGTTCTCTTATCACGTGTACTTCAGTTACACATACAAAAAACAGCTGCAAGCGACTCATCGCATCTCGTTTTCTTATCTCTAAGGACCCGTAGGTCTGGCTCAGCGCTACTACCTGCTCAGCATCCGAGTTCTCATAATCCTCCTCGTCAGCGATCAGCGACATGGCCATGGCTCTTAGAGTCCTCTCAGCGTTTTGCTAACTGACATGGCTGCAGCTCTGCCTTGCTACTGGCTGCGAGATGGCACAGCCCTCCCTTCTGCTTCTTAGTCATCAGAGCACACAGGCTCGAGCAAGACGTGCTCATGAATATGCAACAGGGGGAGTTCCAAGCAGAAGAAGAGCCAATGGGTGTGTAGTATGCAAAACGGGCTTTTTAATATGCGATAGTGCAGCCAATAGGAAGCGGCCATACAGAACAGAAGTGTTACATGTTCAAACAAGGTCATGGGGTAAAGAAGAGAGGCCAGTTGGGGCAGTATAAGGACAGATGGTATTTAATCACAAAAGACAGACACAATAGAGGCGAAAATTCAGCAGCTGGGCTTTTAGTCGTCGAGACAGTTTTAGTGTTGTGAAGGGGGGGGGGGGGGGAGTACAAAAGCTAACATCCAATCGCGTGTGTCACAGTCAATAGGGAAATAAACTAAAAGAAGTCTATAAGTGCGTGTGATTGGTCAGGTCTAATTTTGGGGGACTGGCAACACTTCCCTTGTATCTGAAGTCGATTCATCATTCCGGCGAAATACTAATGCGAACTTCTGCTTTGCCTTTGTCAAATATAGATATTGCATCATAGTTTTATAGAATGTTCCTAACAACTATTTAAAAAAAAAAAAAAAAAAACAACTCTAAATGTATTTTTAATTTAAAATTTAAAATTTAAAAATAGGAAGGAGTGGAGACAGCAAAGCCTTCAAAACACGTTTTGCTCCATAGCTGTCTTGCTGTTAAGTAACCGATGACAGTGCAATATAAAAATCGAATTAATGACCTTAAAAGTAGGTTAAATAATCTTGCTCGGCCACATGTTAATGTTTCTAATCACTCTGCATTAATATTCATACCTTGCCTGTCTTCTTTGGCCAGCATACAATAGGAGAACCAGTGATGGCTAACTTGGGATTGTCATCTGCATGTTCCTTCAAGACAACCTGTTCAAGAAGCAGACAAAAATAAAATTGAAAACAACATAAAATATACTTTAAAAAAAAAAAAAAAAACTCTTTTTTGAGAATGATGAAAATCGAAAACATTGTGAGTGGTTTTAGTGTGAAAATATACAGTTCAAGGTCAAATGTTTCCAGACACCTTGCAGAATATGCAAAATGTTAATTATTTGACCAAAATAAGAGGGATCATACTAAATGCATGTTATTGTCTTTATTTAGTACTGACTTGGAAAAAGATATTTCACATAAAAGACGTTTACATTTAGTCCACAAAAGAAAATAATAGTTGAATTTATAAAAATGACCCTGTTCAAAAGTTTACATACACTTGATTCTTAATACGGTGTTCTTACCTGAATGGTCCAGAGCTTTTATTTTTGTTTAGTGATAGTTGTTCATGAGTCCCTTGTTTGCCTTGTTCTTCAGAAAAATCATTCAGGTCCCACAAATTCTTTGGTTTTTCAGCAGTTTTGTGTATTTGAACCCTCTCCAGCAATGACTGTATGATTTTGAGATGCATCTTTACATACTGAGGACAACTGAGGGACTCGTGTGCAACTATTACAGAAGGTTCAAACGCTCACTGATGCTCCAGAAGGAAAAAGAACAATGCATTACGAGCCGGGGGGTGAAAACTTTTGAACAGAATGAAGATATGTATATTTTTCTTATTTTGACTAAATATCATATTTGTTTCATTTAGTACTGCCCTTCAGAAACTACAGAAGATAGTTACATGTTTTCCGGAAGACAAAATTAGTTAAATTTACCCTGATCTTCAAATTCAAAAAGTTTTTACCCCCGGCTCTTAATGCATCGTTTTTCCTTCTGAAGCATCAGTGAGCGTTTGAACCTTCTGCAATAGTTGCATATGAGTCCCTCAGTTGTCCTCAGTATGAAAAAATTAATTCTCAAAATCATACAGTCATTGTTGGAAAGTTCAAATAAACAAAAATGCTGAAAAAAAACAATAAATTTGTGGGATTTTTCCTGAAAAACAGCGGGCAGTTTAACTGTTCAGGACAAACAAGGGACTCATGAACAACTGAACAAAAAAACAGCTGTGGATCATTCAGGTAACAACACAGTATTAAGAATCAAGTGTATGTAAACTTTTGAAAAGTGTCAATTTTATAAATGCAAACAGATTCTGCAAGGTGCATGTAAACTTTTGACCTCAAATGTAAATGCAAATATTTTGTGTGTATTTTAATATATAATAAATTATACTTTATTATTCATAATATAATTAAAATATTTTAATATTTTAGAACATATTTTAAATATTTAAATAAAATTATTTCCTACAAATGAGCCTACAAAAAAACAGATAACAGTATATTTCAGATTTGCTATAAAGTAGTTCAAAGAGATGCACTGATTTGTTTTAAAATCTTGTGCATGTTTTTAATGCCAAAGGCTTGGACTTGGTGTAGCCATGCACAATGTCAGCGTAAGTTACTGCAACCACCTTATAAGTGTCTAGCTCAGTTACGCAAAATGGTGATAGATCATGCATTGTTCCCTTTAGGGTCTGAACCTACAAGTCAAGTTCTACAACTAGATTGTTCCACCCAACAGGTGCTTACTTCCATTTACTATTCCTTGTAAAAAGGAAAAACAGAGTCAGGACTCAGGAGGAAGCTATAATATGTCTATTCAAGGCACTGAGAGACAGACAAAACAGATGACGTTGAAAATGTATAAAGACCTTCACGTCATCTAGCAGTGCTTGCGGATCCTCAATGCCCTCTGGAACACATTTCTTTGTCTCTGGAAGGGATTCCAGCTTCTCCACCAAAGCCTTGAGTCCACTCAGCTCAAACTCTGTCAAATGGGTCCATTTGCTGGAATGTTCCATTCCAGGTGAGCCAGAAGGAGTCTTGGGACACTCTGAAGGCAGAGACTTGAAGCTGTCTTCAGAATCATTGGCTGGGGATTTGAAGGTTTGATAGGGAGGGACACCCGAGGAGGGCTGGGTTGTCCCCTCTGTCCTCTCTAACCGCGTCTCACACGAGTCCTCCTCCATGTCCAGCCGAGGAGCAGAGACGAGACTCTCGGTTACAAGCTTGGGTTCAGCTAAATAAAAATCAGAAGAGAAAAACAAGCTACTTGGATACCTGGAATCAACAAAAAAAATACACAAAGACCAGACGAGGCCTTGAGCAATTCTAGGAATCATCTTGATGAGTGCTATGACTGAAATAAGGAAACATGGGAACTTGCATGTGCTTTCTGAAAATGCAGAGGAGATTGGCTCACTACTGATGGAGTTCAGTGGAGTGATTAAAATGGATATTCATGAACCCTCCCCAGTACAAATTTATGGATCGTTTCTGCAGCTTACACCTAATAGTTTACTTCCAGAATAAAGATTTCCTGATAATTTATTCACGCCCATGTCATCCAAGATGTTCATGTCTTTCTTTCTTCAGTCGAAAAAAGAAATTAAGGTTTTTGAGGAAAACATTCCAGGATTTTTCTCCATATGTGGACTTAAATGGGAGCCATTGGGTTGAAGGTCCAAATTGAAGTTTCAATGCAGCTTCAAAGGGCTCTACACGATCCCAGCTGAGGATTTGGGTCGTATCTAGCGAAACGATTGGTTAAAGGAGAAGTCCACTTCCAAAATAAAGATTCATATATAATGTACTCACCCCTTTTCATCCAAGATGTTCATGTCTTTCTTTCTTCAGTCGTAAAGAAATTATGATTTTTGAGGAAAACATTTCAGCATTTTTCTCCATATAATGTACTGATACGGTGCCCTGATTTTGAACTTCCAGTTTAAATGCGGCTTCAAATGATCCCAAATCCAATTTCCAATAATACAATTTATATACTTTTTAATGTCAAACGATCATCTTGTCTTGCTCTGCCTGGACTGTTTTTTTCCGGTTCGTGACAGTTAGGGAATGTCGAAAAACTCCCATCTCATGTTCAACTTCGAAATCGTCCTATATCGCTGTTTTACCTTTTTTTGTTAAGGGTGTTTGATCTTCTTTGCATGTTCACTTTGCATAGACTGGGTCAGTACTTCTGCAGTGATAGGATATTTTTTAAATGATTTTTGAAGTTGAGAGAGAAAACACGATTAGAGTTTTCCGACATACCCTAACTGTCTTGAGCCAGAATACACAAAGTTCAGGGAGAGCAAGACAAGACAAGCGTCTAACATTAAAAAGTATTAAAATTGTATTTTTAATGAAAATAACAGATCGTTTCGCTAGATAAGACCCTTCTTTCTCAGCTGGGATCGTTTACAACCGCATTTGGGATCGTTTGAAGCCGCATTTAAACTGCATTTTGGAAGTTCAAACTCGCGGCACTGTAGAAGCCCACTATATGGAGAAAAATCCTGAAATATTTTCCTCAAAAAACAATTTCTTTATGACTGAAGAAAGAAAGACATGAACATCTTGGATGACAAGGGGGTGAGTACATTATATGTGAATCTTTGTTTTGGAAATGGACTTCTCCTTTAAAAAAAAATAAAATAAAATATATATACACATACATACAAAGTTGCATATTTAACTTATGTGCAAAAATTGGAATATTGCATAAAACATTTGCGAATAAGCACCGTTTCCATCCAACAAGTCAAAGAGAACAAAATCGTCACTTCCTGATAAACTGACACTATATATTACTAAGAAAAGTGTGAGAAGCCACTGAATATGGTAATTTACATATATAATACATTACGAAACACAATAAATGTGGTAATTTCTTTCGGAGGTGGATGCCTGCTGTTTGGGAATGCAGTCGTGTAAGACAGTTCTGTGAGGCAATTTTACAGAAATACTTAGACGACTGACTTTGCTCAGGCATTTTAGAATGACCATAACAACATTTCAAATGCTGTGGAACAAGAGCGGTCCACTGGTAAGACGGGTTTTGCCTTCCATGCAAAAATGCAAACATGAGTTTTTTGATGCGTATGGAGGAACTTATTCGGCAATTGTGTTTCCATCTCCCATTATTCACGATCAGTCAAAAATCACCTCAAGCAAGCGCAAAAATCTGTTTGCGAATCAAGGGATTTTTATTCGCAATGTGGCATTTCCATCACTCGTTTCTGAACCGATACTTCAAACTGCGCATAAAAACAGGGTGATGGAGACATAGCTAATAATGTCGGATGATTTTGAAGTTGGAGGTGAACATGAGATTGAGTTTTTTGCCCTATCCTACCTTTTTGAACCAAAGTACACAGACGAACAACTAACCATGCGTGATCTTTCCAATGTGATTACTTGATGTGTGACATCATAGACGCACATCACAGAGCTAGTGCAAGACAAGCATTTGTGGTCAAAAAGTATATGAATTTTAATTTCTAAGAAAATTACAGATTGCTTTGCTAGATAAGACCCTTATTCCTCGGCTGGGATTGTGTAGAGCCCTTTGAAGCTGCATTGAAACTGCAATTTGGACCTTCAACCCATTGTCCACCAATGAAATCAACTATATGGAGAAAAATCCTAGAATGTTTTCCTCAAAAACCTTTATTTCTTTTTGACTTTAGAAAGAAAGACATGAACATCTTGGATGACTGAATGACAATGCTTGGATGACGATGCTTCTGACCTCGCCTTTCTTGCATTTGTCACAGGAGTCATAAGGAAGTTACTTTCCCTTGCTATCTAACCCTGTGCCTATAAACAGTTTGTTATAGGAGTCCCACAAGTCATTTCTTTCTCCCACTTTTCACGCACACATCAAGTATCTTCCCTTGTGCACACACACTTAGCAATTTAAAACTTATTCCACAATGGCTTGTCAATGCCTGGTTAGGACAGAAACTCCTATTAAGTTGGATAGAATTAAAAGGCATTCATTCTGACGGGGATTAATTTGCAGGATGGCACTAAGTTGCTGTTCTTTTGTCATTTTGTATCAGGCGGTGGATTGTGCGAGCTTCACGTCTGCGCTCCCATTAGTAGTTGCCAGATCACATTACTGTGCATTTGCATAAATTTGAACTTTGTTGCATTGCCAACGCTCTCCATTGCTTGAAAATGACTTCTGGTTGTGATAGTCACTGTAAATTGCTGTCAGTTTTGCCAACTCACCAGCGTGAACGCGGAAGTCCAGGCTCAGGTGCGAACGTCTGGTCAAGCAGTTCACGTACCTCTCCAACACATACCAGCACATCTCATAGAAGAAAGGGTAGCGGAATTTGGAGTGGACCTGAAACCGATATACAACATGTTAACACTATATAACCACCAAACCAGTCATAAGTAGAACAGGTATATTTGTAGCAATAGCCAAAAATACAGTGTATGGGTCAGAATTATCAATTTTTCATTTATGCCTAAAATCATTAGGATATTAAGATCATGTTCCATGAAGATATTTTGTAAATTTCCTATCGTAAATATATCAAAACTTTTTTTTTTTTTTATTAGTAATTTCCATTGCTAAGAACTTTATTGCACAACATTAAAGGTGATTTTCACAAAATTTAGATTTTTTTTGCACCCTCAGATTCCAAAGATTGTATCTCGGCCAAATATTGTCCTATCCTAACAATCCATGCATCAATGGAAAGTTTATTTATTCAACTTTCAGGTGATGTATAAATCTCAATTTTAAAAAAAATTGACCCTTATGACTGGTTTTGTGGTCCAAGGTCACATATTAGAAATCTTAGAACACTTTACAGGTTCAATTTGTTAACATTAGTTAATGCAACTAACAATGGACATTTATAGAATTTACTGATCTGCAGTACTGTAAAAATTGCTGTTCATTGTTAGTTTGTGATACCTAATGCCTTAACTAATGTTAGGAAATTAAACCTCATTATAAAGTATGATCTAAACCCTCTATATAAAACTAACATAACTAGCTTTATAATAGATAGCTCTCACAGTATGAGAAAACGACAGCATGACTAAGATGCTTCTCATGCACATATCTTTCCATTCCAGCTCCTCTCCAGGGAGGAAACTCACATTCTCAGAGTTATGGAGGGCTTGTGCTCTCATTCCCTCATACCTCCTTCAGCCAGCGCTAAATTTAGAGCACTGCAATAATGCAGCCCCTGGAACAACACAGCCAGTGCCACGATCTGTCTTCTTCTCTGCCTGCTCTGTCTAGCAAATATAAAAATAGCCCGGCCCACCGGCTCTAAGCCCTGCAGAGCACATCAAAGTGTCCTGGAGGATCTGCCAGCAGAAACTGAGCCGCCGTAACTAGTTTGTCACTTTGAAATGTCACAACACATCAAAGGTGTCCATTGCTGTCGCTAAAACAGCCTTTTTACTGTCAGCAACTGAGCCAATCAGAAGCGAAAGGATGGAGATCTTGTTTTAGGCTCAGTCGTCTCAAATTAATGCAGTTTGGGATCACACTCCGACCTTATTGTTTCTCACTGGTTTTGGATGTCGTTTATACACTATTATAGTATTTGTTAAAGGAGACACTGGATGCACAATTCACTTTTACATGGTGTTTGCATATAAATGCGTCTTTGCGGTGTGTGGACACAACCACCATACAATGATAAAAATCCATTCACTTTTTCTTAATTATCAAGTATGATGTCATACTGACAGACTGTCCTGTAATAACATATTCCCACCCTCACTCGAGCAGCTGTAGCGACAACGATGTCTCATAACGATTCCTGACATCAAAGCCACTAAGGATGCAGTGGACTAGTTTTGTTTTTGACGGTAGCGTGGCGCAGAATACACAAAAAAAGGAGAAGTCCACTTCCAAAACAAAAATTTACAGATATTCTACTCACCTCCTTGTCATCCAAGATGTTCATGCCTTTCTTTCTTTCTTCAGTCGTAAAGAAATTGTTTTTTGAGGAAAACATTTCAGGATTTTTCTCCATATAATGGACTGATATGGTGCCCCGAGTTTGAACTTCTAAAATGCAGTTTAAATGCGGCTTCAAACGATCCCAAATACGGTTGTAAACGATCCAAGCCGAGGAAGAAGGGTCTTATCTAGCGAAACGATCGGTTATTTTCATTTAAATAATACAATTTATATACTTTTTAATGTCAAACGCTCGTCTTGTCTAGCTCTGCCTGAACTGTTTTTTCCCAGTTCATGACAGTTAGGGAATATCGAAAAATACCCATCTCATGTTCTCCCTCAACTTCAAAATTGTCCTATATAGCTGTTTTCCTTTTTTTGTGGGCACCATAGAAGCCCACTATTTGGAGAAAAATCCTGAAATGTTTTCCTCAAAAAACATAATTCTTTACGACTGAAGAAAGAAAGACATGAACATCTTGGATGACAAGGGGGTGAGTACATTATCTGTAAATTTTTTGTTCTTCTCCTTTAACCAAAGTATTTTTTCAGTTTTAATTTTAGTTAAATTTTTTCGGAATTGTTATGTGCTTATTAGATTTGTTTTAATATTTCCATATAGCTTTAATTTTTCTAATTCCAGTTTTACTAATTTGAGTACTTCGACTGAAACATATTTATTTCAGTTAGTTGCCAGGGCAACATTTCACATTTGTATTAAATTTTTCAAGTTTAGGTTTTTCATCTATTAATTACATTTTATTTCAGCTTACTTTAAACTACCTTAAATGAGTTTTAATAGCTGTTTTAGCGAACAATAACAGCACTGGTTATGGAAAGGTTCTGGTGGTGCCCAGGGGGAAAACATGGTCTTTTTTGTCTCAAAAAAACTTGACCTTTGGCAAAACTGAAACCACATCTATAGCATTTTGGGGTGGGCAATATGACCAAAATCTTATATCATGAGTTTTCTTTCACAGTAACAATATATATCACACTATAGCTGTTTTTACTTTAAATAATAAGGTCCTTATGATATCAAATTTTTTCATGCCATAGAAATTTCATAATTCTTGTCACCAGTGTCAATATTACAAAAAACCTTTGCTTTACCTTTGTTCTGTTCTCAATTTCGTAGACAGTGAGCTGCATGGGAATGTTAAAACTGTGTAGAATATTCCCACCAAACACCAGGGTGTCTTCTGGAGTGTAGACGGCATGGATCCAACCTACACACATCAGAACAAAAATATGAATGCTCAATTACAGTTAAGAAAATGTTGTACAAGGGCTTAAAAATCTTCTGCTCTCAAATGTCACTCTCAGTTCTATCTTATGTACGTCACTAAAGTCAAACCTACCGCTATTTTTGAATCCAAACGCAAACACGAATGACATTTCAGAGCTTTAGTGGAATAATTACTTAAATATCTTTAAAAATCTGTTCTTCACACAAAGCTATTGTGTGACTTTACACAACTTGGAATTCAGCACGGATGTCATAGGGATGGCTTTAATTGTGCTATTGTGTACTTTTTAGAGCTTAACGGACATGATCGATGACCAAGAACCGTTGTTGTATTGAAAAGAGCTTGATAAAGATTCTTCAGAATTTCTTCTGTCTTTGGACATTAAGGTGAGTAAACTAACAGAATTTACATTTACAATCCATCATTCGCCAGACGCTTTTATCAAAAGCGACTTTCATCGGATTCAAGGTAATTAAACCTATGACCTTGGCATTGCTAGCATCATCCTCTTCCGTTTCCTTTTAATACATGTACTCAAGTTCAGTGCGTCACCTGAAGGGATGAAGAACGTGTAGCCCTGTTTCAGCTCTACTCGCTGGCAGCCGTCTGAACGGTCACCCAGGAAGACATCACTCTGTTTGCCTGACAGCACCCAGTCCTCATATAGAGACAGATTGTGTGGGTTTGGAGGAATCAGCCAGAAGACCTGGAAAACAGAGAGAGAGAGAGAGAAATGCAGGTGTGATTCTAAACTGGGATATGATTATTCTTCTTTGAAATGAATAATTCACAAACTCTTGTCAGCATTATTCCTTTATGTGGAAGTTATTTATCTCTTACATTTATTCACAAGCAGACAGTGTGGTCCAAAAAGTCTGATCCATTGTTTTTATTTATACCAAGAAATAAAGTACAAAGCTTACAAAGTTTTAGGATGTTAAACATTAATATTAAAACAAAGAAACATTATGACATAAACTTATTAAGATTCTGCACTTACGAAGATTTCTAGGTGCCAACTAAGAAATTTTAACTTCAATTCTTGATAAAATCTATAATACCAAATTGTATTAAATAATAAAAGTGCTGCAAAAAGACTGTACGTCTACAAATTGAATTAAAGGATAAGTTCACTTCCAGAATAAAAATTTCCTGATAATTTACTCATCCCCATGTCATCCAAGATGTTTTTGTCTGTCTGTCTTCAGCTGCAAAGAAATTAAGGTTTTTGAGGAAAACATCTCAGGATTTTTATCCATATAGTGGACTTCAATGGGAGCCGATGGGTTGAAAGTCCAAATTGCAGTTTCAATGCAGCTTCAAAGGGCTCTACACGATTTCAGCCAAGGAATAAATGTGTTATCTAGCAAAACAATACTAATGCTCATCTTGCACTAGCTCTACGATGTGCATGTGCGTCTTCACCCATTATGTAATCACGTTGGAAAGGTCACACGTGGTTAATTCTTCGTCTGTGTTCTTCAGTTAAAAGAGTGGAAAAACTAATTTTCTCCTCCAACTTCAAAATCGCCCGACGTTGTTTTACCTTTTTTTTTTGTAAAGGGGCGTTTGACTTTCTTAGCACGTTCGCTATGTAAACACTGGGTTGGTACTTCTGCCTACGTCACACATGATTTTTTCCAAGATGATTACATAATGAGTGAGGTTGGGCTGTTGCAAGACGAGCATTTGTGGTTAAAAAGTATTTAAATTCTATTGTTTTAAGAAAATGACCAATCATTTTGCTAGATAAGACCCTTATTCCTCGGCTGGGATCATGTAGAGCCCTAGAAGCTGCATTGAAACTGCATATTGGACCTTCAGCCCATTGTAGTCCACTATATGGAGAAAAATCCTTGTTTTCTTCAAAAACCTAAATATATTTTTGACTGAAGAAAGAAAGACATGAACATCTTGGATCACATAGGGTTAAGTAAATTATCAGGACGTATTAACTTTATCATTTTTAATCATTTTTAACTTGGAAATCATCAGAAAGTTTCAGGATTCCTAAGTTAAAAAAAAAATGTAATTAAAAAATAAATTAAATTAATATGTAACAAATAATAAATTTAAAAATATATATATATATATATATATGAGAAATTTATTTGCAAAAACAGATAACTCAGTTTTTTTTAATTCTCAAAAATCATGTTTTTATTGTGTTCTATTGTGTTAGTTGTATTGTATTGGCAGGAATTGTTATTTTTAAATTATATCAAAATAACCCAACTGCAGTTTGATTGAGATTAATTGAAATCCAAAATAAAACAAAACATGATTTTTGAAAACTGTTAAAACTGAGTTATCTGTTTTTGCAAATGAACTCTTCATGTAATTCTTTACTATTTTCTAGTCTGAAAATTGAATTTCAATAGTTTTAAATAGTTATAATATAATAATATTTACTACTACTACTACTACTAATAATAATAATAATAATAATAGTAATAATAATAATAATAATATGTGGGTAACACTTTACAATATCCTTCTATAGTTAACCTTAGTTAACTTTCTAGAATAAAAATTTCCTGATAATTTACTAAACTCCATGTCATCCAAGATGTTCATGTTTTTCTTTCTTCAGTCAAAACAAAATTAAAAAGCTCTATACCACAAATGCACATAGTGCACTAGCTTGACTTCACGCATTATATAGTCAGGTTGAAAAGGTCTGTGGAAGTACCGACCCAGTGTTTACAAAGTGAACGTGCAAAGAAAGTCAAACGCCCTTTACAAAAAAAAAAAAAAAAAAAAAAAAAAAAAAAAAGGTAAAACAATGTCGGACAATTTTGAAGTTGTAGGAGAAAATGAGATGGAGTTTTTTACTACTTTTTTGAACCAAAGCACACAGATGAAGAACAAACCATGTGTGACCTTTCCAATGTGATTACGTAATGTGTGAAGTCATAGACACGCATTACAAAACCTACTGCAAGATGAGCATTTGAGGTTAAGAAGTATATACATCTCTATTTTTTTTTTTAGAAAATGGGCAATCATTCCACTAGAAAAGACCTTTATTTCTCGTCTGGGATCGTGTAGAGCCCTTTGAAGCTGCATTGAAACTGCAATTTAGACCTTTAACCCGTTAATCCCCATTGAAGTTCACCATATGGAGAAAAATCCTGGAATGTTTTCCCCAAAAAATGTGATACAAAATTGTACAAAATAGGGATGTGGAACATCGATCGAGTACTCGAGCATTCGGCTGTGACAGCGATGAACGATCATTAAAACGATGATCGTGGATTTTTTTATTTTCTGATTTGTTGTAGCAGCACTTTCTTCGAAGTCACGTAGTGATGTCTGGGTTAGCTACATGCATATCTGCTTAATCCATTTGGGATATTAACAGTTAACATGCTGAATGCACTGCATATTACCAGAGTTTAGTTCAGTGCTCAAATGCAATGCCCGATATTGCCTGAGTCTGAGACAGTCATATTGCTTTTAGATGTTTCTTTAAAAAAAAAAGAAAAAAAAAAAAAAAAAACGGATGTTAAAATAATCCAGCAGTGCTTTTTTACTCCTATTTGTTCAACAGTATGCATACTTCAATTTCAGTTGTTTTCGGAATTCGTATGGCTATGCAAGCGCATCACGGATCTTGCTTGCTCTCTCTCTCTCTCTCTCTCTCTCTCTCTCTCTCTCTCTCTCGCTATAGCGTGTAACTTACAGTTCACTGGCATTTCATGAACACAGCATTCTAATTAGAACTCTACAGAATGTGAAATCTATAGTAAATTATATCTGCTTTCATTGCAGTTCACTGTCATGAAAGCGCAACACGGAGCGCCCTCTCTCTCTAAAGTGGCATTTTTTGTGCAGATAGTTGTAATGTTACGTCTATGTTATGTATTGAAGTTATCTAATTAATGTCATAGTATGTGTCATAGAACAGGCTTCAGTTGGTATAAAGTCACTCTTGGGATGCGTTGGGATATTAACATTTATTATATGCTGAATGCACTGCATATCAGTTTCATGCTCAAATGCAATCCCCGACATGGACTGAATTATTTGAGATGGTCATATTGCTTTTAGATGTTTCTTTCTTTTTTTTTTATACTGATGTTATAATAATGCAGCAGTGCTTTTTCCATCATATTTGTTCAACAATAGGCATAATTCAGTTCGTATGATTTCGAAAATGCGCAGGCGATTTATGGACATCACTTAATGATGTAGATGAAAATATAGCACAAATCTGCCATAAACATGTATAATGGTTAACTTTATAGAAATCTATAGTAAATTCTGTCCTTGCCTTTGTCCTTGTTATGAAAGCGCGTCACGGCGGGAGCTCGCTCGCTCACTCTCTCTCTCTAGCGCGTAGCTTTAAGTTCACTGGCATTTGCATTCTTTTATGCAGATACAAGTTGTAATGTTACCAAGTTATCGGATTAATATCACAGGATGCGTCATAGAATGGGCTTCAGTTTATTGGCATAAAGTCACTCTTCACCTCAGACATTATTCCTTTTTAGATACTTCTTTATCATTCATTGCTGCATCATAATCATAATCTAACAGTGTCCTAATCATGTGTTCATGTTTTCAGGTCATATTTTTATTTTTAACATTCATTTTCTTAACAGTTTTTCATTGTATCTATTATGGCAATGCCCCACCCTCCGCACAAGCCCCGCCCCCGATTACTCAATTAAACGTTTTTGAAACCTATCGATGATCGAAATGAGAAATTTCCCAAAATGCCCATCCCTAGTACAAAAGCATTTAACTAATGATGTCAGACATTTGCACCACACTGTATGCTGTACGCCTAAAAATGTGGGAAACTAAGCTGACAACCTTGCAATTTCATTGCAAGTGAAATTGGTTCAATTCTCTAGTGAAGGCAGGAGGATTACATAACAGGGATCAACTCCTACAACTCTTCCTAGAAGTTCCTTTAGTCATATATGTGTCACTCTCATCTTTCCAGCACTCTTGTTTGACCTTTCAGAGTGGATATTACTTGATACCCTCCAGCAAATACACACACATACACAAGCACCATTTCTGCTGATGCTGCAGCCCCAACGGCGATGCAACAATGCAAACAGGGAAGAGATTCATTTACAGGGCCTCTAGATACATGATCTTTACAGATCACAAGCAAAGACAATCCTGCAGAAAATCCTTTGAAAGTAATTGCATAAACAAACCCCTATCGCTACTTTTGAGCAATAATAATAGTAGTAAAAGCATCACTAACTACCAAAACACTTACCTTCCTTCCTTTGAAGACATGGTACCATACCGACGTGCCGCCAAAGTCAATGTGGAAGTCAGTGAAACAGCCTTTTACACTCATGAGACAGTATCTACAGAGAGAGGAAACAGGGAAAGTACAAGGGCGATTTGCAACATCTGCATAAATAGAGAAGAATGATAAATCCCTAATGCGGTTGACAAAAAAGATTGTATTTGCAACTGGGAGTAACCACACCATGGGAATGTTCAACTCCCAACTCAAAAGGAATATTTCCTTCAAAGCCATATGCAGTGGAATTTCCCTTTCTCAATCAACAGCATTATCAAAGCACAGCAAAATATCTGTATTATTTTCAGCAATGAATCAAGGCTAATTTCTCTCTCAGAACATACAGATTGGTAGTCACAGACGTTGGTTTGTTTCAGATAAAGCCGTCTAAGCACCAGACCAGGGATGGAAGCTATTTGCGGCTTCTGCATTTGTCATCCGCAGCGTTTAGCGAGGAGCGAAATTAATCAAACCCCAAACTGCCTCTGTGTCTGGTTAAGATCTGCCCCGCTGTGCCGGGAGAAGAAAGCAGAGAAGAAATTAGTTAGCTCTAATGAGCAAAAGGCATCGCTCACCGCAGGGCATTGTGAACTAAAAAATGATAAGGCATCAATCTCAGCCCGAACCCAGATGGTTGAGGGCCTGAGAAATGAGACTACTAAATTTAGGGTCACCAAAGTATGGATTTCTCAATGGTTAGACACGTAACTGACAGTTTAATTATTACCAGACACTTTTGCATGTGGTGTCTGTGCCGGCAGCGTAAGTGTCAGGTGATGTCACTGGAGATGACATCATGTGTTACAGCATCAGCAAACAAGCAGTCCAGATGTTTTTCATGATAGAAACAGGGCAGAAGCTTTCTCTGACTCACTGACCACAGGCTGCTGCAGGTAACACTAGGGTAAAACCCTGCAACCTGAACCCTCAGAGGTTACATCCTATAATTGGAGCTCTCAGATGAAACGTTATGAATAAATAATCAACGACTGCATAGTACCCACACAAAAGGACTAAATGCATGTAAATTATTTGCATTTAATGCATATTAAATGCAAATAATAATGACCCTTTTTATGTATATATATATATATATATATATATATATATATATATATATATATATATATATATATATATATATATATATATATATATATATATTATATTATAAATTATTATTTTATAAAAAACATTTAAAAATATTATGAAGTAAATAATTATGAAGTAAAAAAAAAGTTTAACGTTGATGTTAATATTACCCCAAGTGAAACATATTAATAGAATTTTTACATTAATAAAAAGTATTTATTTTTTAAATATCACTTGATTAAAAACAAAATGTAACATTATAAATATTTTCATTTTTATTAAAAAAAAAAAGAAGTATAACTTTAATATAAATTTACCCATTGTGAAACATTAATAGAATTTTGATAATATAATATAATAATATAGAAGACTTTTTATATAATTTAATATTATATTACTTAGTTAAAAAAACAAAATTTAACATTAAAATATTTTAATTTTCATTTTAAAAATATATATAACATTAATATAAGATGACACCTTGTGAAACATATTAATAGAATTTTAATATGATATAATATAAATATAAAATAATAATTTTAATATAATTTATTATATTACTTAGTTAAAAAAAACAATGTAACATTATAACATATTTTAATTTTTATTTAAAAAAATATGTAGAACATTAATATAAAATTACCCCTTGTGACCCCTTAAAATTCTTATATTACTTAATTAAATAACAAAATGTAACATTATTTTAAAAATTGTTTAAAAATATGTATAACGTTAACATAAAATGCCTCCTTGTAAAAAACATTAATAGAATTTTATATAATATAATATAATATAATAATATAGAAGATATTTTATATAATTTAATATTATATTACTTAGTTAAAAAACAAAATGTAACATTATAAAATATTTTAATTTTTATTTTAAAAATATACATAACATTAATACAAGACGACACCTTGTGAAACATATTAATAGAATTTTTAATATAATATCATATAAATATAACAATTTATTATATTAGTTAAAAAACAAAATGTAACATTATAAAATATTTTAATTTTTATTTTAAAAGTATGTGAAACAATATAAAAATTGCCACTTGTGGAAAATATTTACAGAATTTTAACATTAATTTAAGTATTTAAAATATATATATATATATATATATGTAATTCATGAAACAAATTTAGCATTAATAAAAAATGTTTTTGTTTTTTTTGTTTTTTAATAAAACCCCATGTGAAACAGTAGACAAATATAATATTATACACTACATTTAAATAATATAATATTTAAATCCAACTCTATGATTTACATCTCCTGTTCCCTCAGGAGATGAGATGTTCACATCTCCTGCCATACCTGTTTTTATTTTTCTGCAGCATTGCATTGAGCACCATTTCAAATTCTATAACCGCATACATGCATAATGACACGTAGGCAGAAAGAAATGCAATCAATAATTCTGTCATATGAACACAGATACCTCAAACTGTCTATTTAGTATCTAAAACCGTGCTCAGTGCAGCCCATCCCACAGAGCAGTCAGTGAGGGGGATGACGCACCAAAGCAGCCAAAACAAAACTATAACCTTGATGTGCACAAACACGCTGAGTGTGCTTTTAAAATTTCAGACTACACATGCAACCCTCACAAACATTTACTTCACCAGACCGCATAACCATAAGTGGAAAGACCACAAATGAATGGTCACACTTGCATAAAACTAGCAAAGAAAGTTGAGCAAACTATACTATACAAACCCTAATGGGACCTCTAAAAGATTATTTATATTATCAGCTTTCAGCAAAATAAAAGCCACATACCCAGAATACGTTCATCCCCATTTGAAGCACTTTGCTGTTCTGACATCCCACGTAACTCAGAGAACTGAGGTGACTTTTAGCTCTGAATTCTTCCTTTATAAAGAGCTCAATGAATACAGAGACTCAGGAGGAGGGAGTCAAAGGGAAAGTGAGATAAAGAAAGAGAGAAAGAGAGCGAGAGTGGGCTTTCCTGTGCAGGACGTACTCCTATGCGAAGCTCTGATTGGCTGAGGAGGATTCATTGGGATACTGCAGCAGCCCGTAAAGACCCGCCTCTTCTCCGCATTAGAAGTGCGTTGCCTAGCAACCTGATGGAGTCACAGCCAGCTGCAGGCGAAAGAAATGCGCAGCATGCGCCGAGCAGCCAAGCAAGGGACTGTGGGAAATGAGCGGACCTCATCTTTGACTAATGCGGGACGTCAGGGAACAGTTTTCAGATCGGCTCGACAAGCTTTGAGCTGTGTTAGAAAGCCAAAATACTTCCTGAAGGGAAATCGGAGCAGACCTTAAACCTCTAATACAACTGTGTGGGCATTGAAAAATGCACATAAAATAGAAAAAAAATGCCATTCCAAAAGCCACTGAAGGACAGTCCCATCAAAGTTTTCTTCTTCTCTCCAGTTCCAAAATAGCTTATTTTGCCATTTACCAGAGAGCCTGTGATTTCTCAGGACACACTTGGATAAAAAAAAAAAAACAGGGAAAAAGCAATGGCTTTAATGGCCCCTTTTCACATTTCATTTTTTTTTTTAAGAAGCGGAAGTTGTCAAATTTAGGTAAACTTCTGTAGTAGTGAACAGAACTACAATAAACCTTTCCATTTGCTCTAATAATAACAGGGAGAAAAAAAAAAAAAAAAACTAAAAAAAAAAAAAAAAAATCAACATTAGCGTCTTTATTATTTTACAGTTAACTAGTGTTTAAAGGGTTAGTTCACCTAAAAAATGAAAATTAATCTGTCATTCATTACTCACCCTCATATCGTTCCAAATCCTTCATTCATCTTCAGAACACAAATTAAAGAAGTCCACTTCCAAACAAAGATTCACGTATAATGTACTCACCCCCTTCTCATCCAAGATGTTCATGTCTTTCTTTCTTCAGTCGTAAAAAAAATGTTTTTTGAGGAAAACATTTCAGCATTTTTCTCTATAAAAATGGACTGATATGGTGCCCCAATTTTTATATATATATATATATATATATATATATATATATATATATATAGATAGATAATCCTTTAAGATATTTTTGCTGAAATCTGAGAGCTTTCTGACCCTGCATAGACAGCAATGCAACTGACATGTTAAAGGCCCAGAAAGATAGTAAGGAGGTTGTGAGAACAGTCCATGTGACATCAGTGATTCAACTGTAATGTTATGAAGCTACGAGAATACATTTTGTGTGCAAAGAAAACAAAAATAACTTTATTCAGCAATTTCTTCCCTTCCGTGTCAGTTATCAACTCACCTTTCATAAAATTGCGGTTGAACCACTGATGGACCATTTTAACAATGTCCTTACTACCTTTCTGGCACTTGAACGTGTCAGTTGTGTTGCTGTCTCTGCAGGGTCAGAAATAGGATTGGGTACAGTTCACATTTTAACCGGTATGGAACTGGTATAGGTACCTGCAATTTGGTACCGGTAGCCAGCGGTACCTTTTTTCTGTACTTAACTCTCTGTGTAGTAACAAAAACATTTATTTCAGTAAATAAGAATAAGCCTAAAACTCTCAATTTCAACATTTTGAACAATAGGGCCCTACATTTTTTTTGCTTCTTTTTTTTTTTTCTTACAGAAGTTCTTGTTTTTTAATTTTTCTGAAAATCAAATGAAGGCATTAAACATTTATTTATTTTTAATCAAAGGAAAATTAAACCCTTTTATTCTTGGGCGAACAAACAGAGGTTTACTGTTAAAATTAATATACGGAAGAAAAATTGTGTGAAATATTATTTTTTTTCTACAATTAAGTGGTTAATCCGGTTGTAATAATTATTTTTAATCATTTAATTGTTTTATTTAAATTTGACAGAAAATGGAATATATAAAGACATACATTATACTGCATAAAAGTAATGCAAGAGTAATATATTTCTGTTACATGTTAAACGGCACTTTTATTTTGACAGGTTGATGTGAAGTTTCTGTGCGTATACAGTATGATATGATGCAAAAATAAAACAGCGTCTCCGCCATTCATACATACAGAGGAAAGCGGAACATGCAGGATTCATATTTAAACTTCTTTTTGCGTTTTAATATTCACAGACACTAGTCCATATCGCAGTTTGAATTAAGTGACAGAGCTTCTTTTATTCATATAATAAAATATAATTTTATTCATGCTATAGAGTAAATTCCGTTTTTATGAATGGACTCCGTGACCGACACCATATGGCCTTAGGAATGTAACCAGATTTCAGAATGCTTCGGTTTGTCCTGTATATTGTATTTGAACAAGCTACGGGGGGACATCACGTCACAGGGTCTCTCTCTCTCTCTCTGTAACATATGCACCCAAATGCGTTTCCAGGTACCAGCTAATTTAATGTGAATCGGAACTCCATAGTACCAACGCAATTTGGTCGGTACCCTTAAAAGTTCCGTATCCAACCCTAGTCAGAAAGTTCTCAGATTTCATCAAAAATATCTTAATTTGTGTTCCGAAGATGAATGAAGGTCTTACGGGTTTGGAAAGACATGAGTCTAATTAATGACAAAATTTTCATTTTTGGGTGAACTATTCCTTCAACTGTAATTTAATGTGAAGATAATATAACACTAAGTATAGCGATATAAATGTACATTACATTTTTTAAATGTAAAAAAAAAAAAAATGTTTGTTTTTCAAAAATGAACTTAAAATATTACCTCTGCACTTTGGGATATTTCATCTCAGACATGACGTTTGTGGCTTCGGTTTGTTTCTGTTTAAGATGCCGCGGCCACATGTTGTCCACCCAATCCACCAGATCCACCTAAAGACAATCAGAAATGCATTCAATAAAGTGACAAGCATAATTAACATTAAAGGGATAGTTCATTACTCACCCTCATGTCATTCTAAACCCGTAAGACCTTCATTCATCTTCAGAACACAAATAAACAATTTTTTCATGAAATCCAACAGTTTTCTGACCCTTGTTAAAATAGTCCATGCGACTATTGGTGCAACCGTTATTTTTGGACTATTTTAACAATGTTCTTACTAGAGCTTAGATCGGGCCCAAAAAATTAAACCCGATCCTACCCGAGCCCGTGCACCTTGTGTCCGAGCCCGACCTGGTCCGACACATTAACTGTAATTATGAGCCCGAGCCCAATTTAAACCCGACTATTTTTTAATACGTGAGCCGTTATAACAGACGTTCTCAACTACAATTCTAAGTTGTTTGAACTACAGAAATTAGTTTAGATTTATCTTAATGAAAAATGCAACAAGGACGAAGCATGTAAACTGCATTGTTTGTTTATTCAGAAAGGATCGCAAATAGATCTGAATGAAAAAAAAAATAGCCTAAAAAAACGTGAACAATGATAAACACAGAAAATGAACAAGTAATTAACTTTGGATGGCATATTTAATAAATATGATAAGTTTTAGAATATTTTTAAATAAAATAAATATTTTAAAGCCTATTATAAAACGTAGTGCAAAACAGCTTCATGACCCTAAAAACTAGATTTTTAGCAATGATCTAAAACATGCAAAACGAACAAGAAAGAACTTGACCTAGTCTATAGGCATATAGCAAAATCAATATAAATCGAATAATTTGAAAACACAACAAATAGGCCTATTTTGATATTTTCAAATGTAGGCATTATTGCAAAAACGCGGAGTCACAGAGGGACAATGGGGATGGGTTAATGATGCAGGGTAGCCTACAATGATTACACTCCAATAAAAAAAAAAATTAACATACAAAATTAACAGAGTAACATCTGATTTAGACTAAATAAAAAAGTCATTAAGCCGTGGCCACTTAAAACGTAAAATGGCCTTATGTCCTTGCAGCAAAATTCAATGCATTTCTCAGTGAGGGCTTGCCTCGCTCTCAGGGGTGTGCTTGGAGAAGTAACAAAAGAGGACATTGAAGGCTGACTATCATCCTTTCTGCCATGGCAAGCCTGCTTCATGTGTCTGTTCATCGTGGAAGTCCCCGTTTTTTTGCTATCATAAGCTAGCAGCGTGCCGCACTTAATGCACTTCACAAAGCCGACACATATGTTGTCACTGCCCACGACTTGTTGAAAATGTTTCCATACCTCCGACTTTCCTCCAAACTTGCTCAAAGTTAATTCCCCCGTTTTAATTTTTTTCTGTACGTCTTCAAGCTCCATGTTGCACTTAAGCTATACACATACACAATACAGCACAGCTGGCCCAGTGTTATGTGTGCCAGTGGAGGAGACGCTGTCGCTGTCGCGGGAGCTAGAGCGTTGCTGCGCATGACACGCGTTGCAAATTGCGCAACTTTGTAGACCTACACGTGTTGCTCAGGCCGACTTTGCTAAAATATTTGTATAATATTTATAATTATGGCATAGCTCTCCACCCAATTAGGCTAATTAAGTAATGATTTAAAAAAATAAAAAGAAAAAAGAAAAACACACACAAATGCTTGATCATGGCCCGGCCCGGCCCGAAGATAGTGGCAGGAAATATCGGCCCGACCCGGCCCACGGGTCGGGTCGGGTCAAGTCTGGGCTCGGCCTCGGGCAGAGAATCTAAACTCTAGTTCTTACTACCTCTCTGGGCCTTTAACATGGTAGTTCTGTTGCTGTCTATGCAGGGTCAGAAAGCTCTCAGATTTCATCAAAAACATCTTCATTTGTGTTCTGAAGATGAACGAAGGTCTTACAGGTTTGGAACAACATGAGGGTGAGTAATTAATGACAATTTTCATTTCTGGGTGAACTATCCCTTTAACCTAAAAAGAGACAAGGGGAGTTTTTAAATATTTAAAAACTAGAGTAATTTACAACAATAATTTAAATTCTAACCCTCTTTCACACTTTTTAACATTAACAGTTGACCACTGCATGTGACAATTTCAACAGAGCATGTGCAGAACCAATGTTATTTTAGGATAATTGATATACTATTATAGTTGTTATTAAAATTTGTAAGTAGCTTTTTTTATTTTTAGTTTCGTATTAATAATTTTTACATTCATAGTAATTCTATTAAGTGCTTTTGTCTTTTTTATTAGTTCTGGTTTAATTTTAAACATTACCATTAAGGTTTAATTTATTTTTATTTCAGTTTTAGTTTTAGTTCATTTCCAGTGATTCAACTAAACGTAATTAGAAATACTGACTTGGCAACTAACTAAAATAGTTTTTTCAATAAAATATTCATCACATTTTTTAATAATATTTCCACCAAATAAAACAAACATGAACTCATATATAACTTTTAAAGCAGGGATGAGTGGGAAAAATGTTTGCCTTGATTTATTTTAAATAAAATACCAAAATAAAAACTGCATGAAGGTATTAAGATTAAATTGCATGTCGGCACCGACAGCATTGTGGGAAATGCATCATTTAACAATGGGCATCCATTATGGAGTTCAAATAAAATCCATAAAAAAAAGATTAAATTGCATGCACAAATATATTGCTAATTTATTTGACTTGATATCACTAATTCATTTATTAAGTGGAGTGTTACTAGTATCCCTGCTCTCATCTACCCAATTACATTAACACTTACTGACATGCATGATACTTTAAGGAAAAGATTACAGTCACAAGATTTGTCATTGTAAATCTTGTTTAAATGGCAACTGCGCATTTTAGTGCAACTGAATGTTGAAAAGCGACTAATCAACTAAAAAAATCTATTAAGTTTCTTACCACCGTGGGCCTCTTGATCAAATTCTCCAGTTTGGTGTGACTGAACTCCAGGCTGATGACGTTGAACAGCTTGTCACGTTCGTCCTCGGGCGTCTCATAGTAGCGGACGAACTGCGCCATGCTCATCTCTGAGCCCTTCTGCGTGCTAACGTCCATCACGTCAACAGCTCGCCTGCTACCTGAACATCCATGCAGAAACAAACACTTCTACCACTCAACAGGCTACTCCTCTCTCTTAAAAGAAGTTTCTATTAAAACTGTTTTTCCATGCTAAAGTGAAATGAATTATACTGGTAATGGATTAAGGACTTTTGATCTCAAAATTTGGACTTTGTTTCCTGCAATTCAGAATTGCAAGATATTGACATAGAACAAAAGTCAGAATTGCTGCTATAATGTTAAATATAAATTCTGACTTTTTCTAGCAGTTCCAAATTCACATCTCAGAATTCTGAGTTTGTTTCTTTTTTTTTTTCTCAGAATTCTGAGTTTAGATCTTGCAATTCTGATTTAGAATTCGGAGGATTCAAATTCTTGATATTTAGAATTGTTGAGTATGAATTGTTGAGATAAGAAGTTTAATTCTGTGGTGGAAACTGGCTTCCATGGAACATTAAATCATTATGAATAAAAAGTTTTTGCTTTTAAGGACTCAGATATATATGGCATGGCCTATATTGAATTGCAGTTGCGTAGTATCACCACCAGAGGACGTAAATGTTGTTATAAATCTATTTTTTGGTATTTTCTGCACAGGTCTTGCTTTTGTTACTGCAACTATGTTGTGCTTTTAAGCGTTTTGCTTCTATCTGGAACCTTTATTTTTAAGAGTGCACAGGTAATAAATATTCCTCACCGTTTCTGACTTTAGACAAATCACCCTCTTAATACACAGATAATTCCAAAGTATTTACCAGCATCATAAATCACATTACTGGCCATAAATCTGATAGCGTATGTACCGCGTATATGTGTATGACAATATCAAAATGATCAGCTAGATAAACAAATGCATATGTACTCTTCATTAAACCAGCACATGGACATAGTGCATGTGTTTAGTTTCTTGATACAGCAGCAGAACATTGTCCTGTCCGTGCATTATGCAAGGCCTGATTAGATATTGGCAATATAAAACAGAAAAGGCCATAAAAATCCCAGACGATGAAAACTAAAACTAAAGATTAACAAAGTATGCGTCATCAAAATATTTTACTGCTTTTTGACTTGAGTACAACTATACCTGTATATTGAATAGATTAATTTAAAAAAAATAATAATAATTTTTGTACTTACCAACCAAACCCTTGATTTCACTGACAGTGAATTCTGGATCCGGCATTCTGTAGCACATCAAACAATTCAGATGAGCGATTAACGATATAAAAGGTATAGATTTATGTGAAATAAAACCGTTTTGACTTTTTCTTACCTAATTCCCAGTCCATCTTTGGCTTTAAATATGAGTGGAGTTCGCAGTGCCTCTCTTTGAACATACTCATAGGTAAAATCTAAAAGAAATGGTTGCTAGTTAGACTGTGTTTTAAAAACAAATCCCTAGATTTTACAACGGTGATCATATGAGCACAAGGATTACTTGTACAGCAAGACTTCAGACACACCATCTTATTTGTTATTATGATAATTTTCCACATTTTAAAATTATGGAATTATGTAGTATAATATTATATATAACCCCACACTCATGGGGTTCATATGAATGCTGGACACTTGTTGGCTGCTTTTTCTTCACTATCCACTAAAATGTACACATTAAAAAAAAAATATGATTTTAAATATGATTAGTTTGAAGCATCTGATGCCATTTGATATAATAGATAATTGCATATAGTACCAGTCAAAAGTTTTTGAACAGTAAGATTTTTAATGTATATTGTTTTTTTTTCGTTTTTTTTTTTTAAAGAAGTCTAAAGAAAAAATCCAGGCTCACCAAGCCTGGATTTTTTTGGATCCAAAGTACAGGAAAAACAGTAACATTTTGAAATATTTTAACTATTTAAAATAACTATTTTTTATTTGAATAAAATGTATATAAATGTATATAAAATGTCATTTATACCTGTGATCAGAATAGAATTTTCAGCATCATTACTCCAGTCACATGATCCTTCAGAAATCTATTAAATATTCTAATATTTGCTTGGCAGGAAACATTTTATTATTATTATCTATATTTAAAACAGTTGAGTGCTTTTTTTAAGGATTTTTTGACAAATAGAAAGATCCAAAGATCAGCATTTATCTGAAATAAAAAAGCTTTTGTAACATTATACCATTCAAAAGCTTGGAGTACGTTTTTTTGTTTTTGTTTTTTGAAAAAAAAAAAATAAATAATAATAATAATAATAATATATATATATATATATATATATATATATATATATATATATAAATTAATATTTTTATTTAGCAAGGATGCTTTAAATTGATCAAAAGTGATGATAAAGACATTTATAATGTTACAAAAGATTTTTATTTCAGATAAATGCTGTTCTTGTGAACTTTCTATTCATCAAAGAAACCTGAAAAAATTCTACTCAGAATTTAATAATAATAATAATAACTGCTTTTTTTTTAGCACCAAATCATAATATTAGAATGATTTCTCTCTGAAGATTATGCTAAAAATTCAGCTTTGAAATCACAGGAATAAATTACATTTTAAAATATATTTAAATAGAAACAGCTACTTTAAATAGTAAAAATATTTCAAAATGTTTCTGTTTTTGCAGGCTTGGTGAGCAGAAGAGGCTTTAAAAACATTAAAAATCTTACTGTTCAAAAACTTTTGACTGGTTCTTCAAGATAAACTAAAATATTGAAACAAATTCTCCTGTTCAAAAGTGCACACATGCTTTATTCTTAAAAGGGACAGTTCACCCAAAAATTACATTTCTGTTATAATTTACTCACCCTCATGTCTTTCCATACCTGTATGAGTTTTTTTAATGGCGATTAAGAAAAAATAAGATATTCTAGAGATCGAGGGTAACCAAAAAGTTTCTGGTCCCCATTGACTTCCATACTATGAAAGTTAATGGGGACCAGCAACTGTCTGGTTACCAACATTCTTCAAAGTATCATCTTTTATGTTCAACAGAAGGAAAAAAAACTCATACAGGTTTGAAAGAACTTGTGGGTAAGTAAATGACAGAATTTTCATTTCCGAGTGAACTATGCTTTTAAAATCAAACGTTTGATATGAAATCATGAGCACAACTATAAGCACAACTTATACAAGCAGGTGCAGGTGCCAGAATTTAAACAAAAGAGAACAAAACCCTCAATATTTAAGACTATAATTAATATTAACCGCACTAATAGCCAATATGCACACAAAAAAGTAAAAGAACATGTACCTTTTCCCTCCATATACTGCACAAAATCACCGTTGTATGAATTGCTCTCAAGTTTGTCCTCCACGCTGAAGCCCCTGATGTTTGTGATTTCCTCCACATCTGACAAGTCCTCGTTCTCGTCGTACATCCTTCTGCAGATCGAGCGCTGGACGAAAACAACATAAGATGAAGAAAACCTGCCTCATTCTGTGCTCGGATATGAGATGTTAGATCGTTTGCACGAATGTCACATTCCATGATTAACATCCAGGCCTTAATCGTCGACCATCTTACAGCTGTTATATAATTAATACATGTCAAATCAGCGTGAACGAGTTAAACTTCCCGATGAATATTAGAGACACGAGGGTCGCGGGGCAACAATGTGTGCTGTTTCGTATATGGAGCATCTTGCTCTCTTTGTAATATTATGAAACGTGTCCTTTCCTGTTTACCATTACGAGCGTTATTGCATTTCACCCATTACTGTGGCGTACGTCGCTCTAATTCTCGTATTGCAGTGATTCGCCCCGATTCAGGCCACTAAACACAATGCATATCGATGTGAGGCTGAAATTCCCGATTTAAGACGAGTCTTTGAGAGGACAGCTTCAACTACACACCAGTTTGCGTCCGGATTCCGCACACGCCTCCATGTCCGAGCCTTTCGTCCGCGTTAATTCCCTCAGCGCTTTATTTGGACCATATTTGACGCGTAAAGTTGTGCACACTTTGATTGCTTGTATAGAAAACTAAGTAGGAACCATTTTTGTGTAGTGCACCGTGACGTCACGGTCAACAGAATCAAAACATTGCCGGAACGTCACGCGGATCCTGTTTATGAGGGGTCAAAACAATATCCGATTTTTTTCCGAGCAGTTATCGGAATGGTTGGTGTTTTTATTTAAACGCACAGAAATTGTTTTTTGAGGGAGTCGGAATTGCTCTTTCTTTCTTCTGTTTGGCACGCGCGCCCCTGCACGCACGCGCTGCAGCTGCTCTGCTCGTGCATATGTGCTTCATCAACAAGACTCTGCTAGTGCAACAGTAACTAAACATCTACTACCGTTTGCCCCTTTTTAATATTACATCCACACGTTATAGCCCTTATTAATTATTTAGGGAATTCTATGAAAAAGTGTAAGATTTCTAAGAGACAATATCATATTTAATATCGTCGATTTCTTTTATTTAAATTAAAAAAAAAAAAAACTTCAAGTTGTCCCCAAATTATATGAACTCTTTACTTTATATTAACGATTTACAGTAATAATAATAATACGAATCATTATTATTGTTATTATTACTGTTTTTGTTGTTGTTTACTTAATATGTACTAATTATTTTAATAATATATATATATATATATTAAATATTATTATTTATTAAATAATATATATATATATATGTATGTATGGATTTTTTAATAATGCATAAAGATAATTAAAATAAAACAAAAAAATGCATGTTCCAGACAAATAAAAATATAAAGGTTTTTTAAAATGATGCATAACTAAATTACATTCATTTAAAAAACATTAACTAAAATTTTATTATATTTTGTATGAAAATATTGTTACTTATAATTGCTGTAACTGCCTTTATTATTATTATTAACTTTTTATTATTTTATTAATAATTAATGTTTTAATTTTTTATCAAAATGTGAATATTTGCTATTATAAAGTTATACTATATTTTTATGACAAATATTTTAATCAAAATGCATACATTTAAAAAAAAAAAAAGACCCATTTACATATAATTTTACAATAATTTAATAATGCATAACATTAACTAAAATGTAATTATATTTTTATGAAAAATATTATTGCTTATAATTGCTATAACTGCTTTTATTATTATTATTATTATTACATTTTTATTGTTTTATTAATAAATAATGATTAAATTTTTAATCAAAACGTGAATGTTTGCTAATATAGCAAGGAGAAACAAAAACTCATGCTCCAGACTTTATAAAAATATTTAAAAAAAAATCATAATACATTATATTACTAAAATTAAATTATATTTTTATGAAAAATATTTTTTGTCAAAATGCATACATATGAAATGAATTTTTGAAAAAGCCATTTACAAATAATTTAACAACAACAACAATAATAATAATAATAATGCATAACACTAAACTAAAATATAATTATATTTTTATGAAAAATATTATTGCTTATAATTGCTATAATTTATTGTATTTATTATTATTATAACTGTTGTTGTTTACTTATTATTTACTAAATACTTTAAAAAGTTATCATCTTCCTGAAAAAAAAGATAATTGTAAAACAACTGTAAAACTGTAACTGAAAAAAAAACTGATAACTGTAAGTTATATTTCTATGATTTTTTTTAATCAAATTGTGAATATGTGCTAATCTAACAAGGAGAAACAACAAGTGCATGCTCCAGACTTTATCAAAATATAGTTTTTTAATAATGCATAACCTTAACCAAAATGTAATTATATATTTAATTAATAAATAATATTTTTTATAAAAATGCATACATATGAAATTACCATTTTAAAAAGAGCCATTTACAAATAATTTTACAATAAGAAGAATATTTTGTTAAGAAAGTATTCAATACAAAATATTACCTACATCTATTCTGTTATGTTTACACACCAGTAAGAGAACTATTTTGCCAGAAAAGTGGCAAAACAGCTTGGTTTGTTCTTCATTTTGTGGCTATTATATTTGTCATTCAGCTGAATGTGTTGTCGCGAAGGCTTGTGGGTAATGCCTTCACGATGCATCCAGTTTCACTTGAACAAGCCAGCTGACTGTCTCGTTCGGGCGCAGCGCTGGAGATTCACCATTAACCCAGCGCAATGCTTCGGCTCGGCTGAATCTCTCGGATAGTTTCTCACAATCTCTGCTCGGATGAACATGAGTCGGAACGAGCATTCGCTGCAGGCTCTGTCCTGGAGAAAGCTTTATCTGAGCAGAGCCAAACTCAAAGCGTCCAGTCGTACGTCTGCTCTTTTATCTGGTTTCGCAATGGTGAGTTGTTTTTCGCGTCTGTTTTATTTAGTGCTGTTAATGTTCACTTTACACCGGCAGTACGAGCACCGAGTTGTTACAGAGAAAGCGTGTGTTTAATAATGTTGTGTAAGTTTAAGCGAATATTTTGCCTTCCAAAGGCGCCTGACTCGAGTCTCTGATGCATCTGCAATCACGAACTGACAGCCACAGTTGTTTAGCCCGTGCTAATGCTTAGCTAGATACTGTACTTATATGCATGACTGCAGTTTTTACTAAGTGATGTTTAGAAAGAGCATCACGAGAAGCATAACGCCGGATATCACCCGGATGCAGCAAAAATCTCAAGAACTTCTTGAGACTTCCACCGCAGTGCACTTTAATTCCCTGCCAAGCCGATTCTTGAGACATCTTGCGATTTAATTTTCACATGGACAACTTTGAAATTAAACATTTTAATGTTAATTTATTATATGTATTTTCTTTATTTGTTTAAAATTATTTCTTTATGCGTATGTAAGCTATAAAACATTCAAATCAATTGTGAAAAACGTTTTTTGAATTATTTATAACATTTCACAGATAGCTAGACAGACCTACAGATAGGAAGATAAGCTTAAAAAATCCGATCAATTTAAAATATATATGATTTTTTAATAAATATTATATTACTATATTATATATTATTCTTAAATAATTTATATATAGTTATTTACATATAAACATATATAAAATAAATGTGTTATTTATTATAGATAGATCGATAGATAGATAAATATAGATAGATGAGCTAAAAACATTATTTTTAATAGTTTTTATAACTTTATAACATGTCCCAGATAGATAGTGTATATATATATATACTAATATACTAATACTAATAATAAATGTAAATGATTTTCTGATAGATTTTTATATATATATATTGCACATATTGCACATACAAATATTTAAATGTATTTATGTACATATTATTACTTGCATATTTATTACTTAAATAAATTAATGTAAATGATTTTATTTATGATTTATTTATTTTATTTATGAAATTATTTTATTTATGATAGATTTATATTTATATACACACATACATAATACCTATATATATATATATATATATACATATATATATATATATATATATATATATATATATATATATACACATGCACATACAAATATTTACATTTATGTACATATTACTTGCATATTTATTACTAAAATAAATAAATGTAAATGATTTTATTTATGATTTATTTATTTATTTTATTTATGAAATTATTTATGATAGATTTATATAATATACACACACACATACATATATATATATATATATATACATACAAATAATTAAACTTATGTTATTTATTTATTTATAATTATTTATTTACATATTATTACTTGCATATTTATTACTAATTGTAAAAAATGTAAATGATTTTATTTATGATGGATATATTTTACAGATACATACATATATATATATATATATATATATATATATATATATATATATAAAATTATAAAAATCTCTATATATATACAAATATATTCATAGAAATATTTAAACTTATGTCATTTATTTACATGTTACTTTCATATTCTATATAAACTTGCTAATAATAAATAAATGAAAATTATTTTATGATACTGAATTTATGATTTAATTTATGCAATAGAAAATCAGTTTAAAAACTTCTCATTATAATAACTGATGTTACAGTACAACTTTTGTTTAGTTCGAAGACTGTATTTTACCAGTTTTTTTTTCTTTTGTTCAACAGGTGGCTATGGTGGAAGTACAGCTCGACACCAATCACGACTATCCCCCAGGACTGCTCATTGCTTTCAGTGCTTGCACCACCGTGTTGGTGGCCGTCCACCTGTTTGCTCTCATGGTGAGCACCTGCATCCTGCCAAACATCGAAGCGGTCAGCAATGTGCACAACCTCAACTCTGTGAAGGAGTCTCCGCACGAGCGAATGCATCGCCACATCGAGCTAGCCTGGGCGTTTTCCACAGTCATTGGAACGTTGCTCTTCCTAGCTGAGGTGGTCCTGCTGTGCTGGGTGAAGTTTTTACCCATTAAGCCCAAGGACCAGAAAAACGGTACTATATCCGCCGGGGTGGCTGCTGCGATCACGTCTACCTCCATCATGGTGCCATTCGGCTTGGTTTTTATTGTCTTCGCCGTGCATTTCTACCGCTCGCTGGTCAGCCACAAGACCGACAGGCAGTTTCAAGAATTGGAAGAGTTGGAGGACTTACAGAACGAACTGGACCATCGAGGGGAGGCGTCTACCTTACAGTCTCCCAGTTCCCTTTACCCCTAGTTTAGGAAAGAGCTTCGGTTTAATGTTTTAGGTTTGTTAAATGTTGCAACACATCGTGTTTTTGACCATAGTATTGATCTATCTGTTGCATGTGGACACCAAAGTGTCCAGTTTTATGTGTCGAGGATTTGTCCACTGTTTCTGCTAGATTTAGTTATAACAGACTGTGATAACTGTGAAAGCATGCACTGCATGTTTTATAGATATTTTCTTTTGTCTTCTTATTGGAATAATTCACCCAAAAATGAACATTTTCTGAAAATGTACACACCCGTGGGCCATCAAAAATGTAGATGAGTTTGTTTCTTCATCAGAACATTTAGAGTAATTCAGCATTACATCACGTGCTCACCAATGGATTGACTGCAGTGAATGGGTGCCGTCAGAATAAGAGTCCAAACAGTTGATAAAAACATCACATTAATCCACAAGTAATCCACACACACACTCCAGTCCATCAGTTAACATCTTGTGAAGCAAAAAGCTGCGTTTGTATTAAAAAAAAGTCAGTCATTAATACATTTATAATTAAAGATACGACTAAAATATGAGTCCTCTGTCCATAATATTGCTTTCTCCAGTGAAAATATAGCCTCTCAGCAGAGAAATATGCACAGATCAAGCATCGTTTACAGTTGAGGTCAAAAGTTTACACCCCCCTTTCAGATTCTGCAAAATGTTATTTTTTTTTTACCAAAATAAGAGGGATCATACAAAATGCATGTTATTGTTTATTGAGTACTGACCTGTATAAGATATTTCACATAAAAGATGTTTACATATAGTCCACAACAGAAAATAATAGTTGAATTTATAAAAATGACCCCATTCAAAAGTTTACATATGCTTGATTCTTAATACTGTGTTGATACCTGAATGATCCACAGCTGTGTTTTTTTTTGTGTTTAGTGATTGTTGTTCAGCTGTTCTTCAGATAAATCCTTCAGGTCCCACAAATTCTTTGGAATTCCAGCATTTTTGTTTATCTGAAGGAAAAAAAAAATGCATTAAGAACCGGGGGTTGAAAACTTTTGAACAGAATGGAGATGTGTACATTTTTCTTATTTTGCCTAGATATCATAAATATCTTTCATTTAGTACTGCCCTTCAGAGGCTACAGAAGATACTTACATGTTTCCCAGGAGATAAAATAAGTTAAATTTACCCTGATCTTCAAATTCAATAAGTTTTCACCCCCTGGCTCTTAATACATCGTTTTTGCTTCTGGAGCATCAGTGAGTCCCTCAGTTGTCCTCAGCGTGAAAAGATGGATCTCAAAATCACACAGTCATTGTTGGAAAGGGTTCAAATACACAAAACTGCTGGAAAACCAAAACATTTGCGGGACCTAAAGGACTTTTCTGGAGAACAGCAGGTGGTTTAACTGTTCAGAAACAAACAAGGGACTCATGAACAACTATCACTAAACAAAAAAACACAGCTGTGGATCATTCAGGTAGCAACACGGTATTAAGAATCAAGGGGTTGTAAACTTTTGAAACGGGTCATTTTTTATAAATTCAACTATTATTTCCAAATTTAATCTGAAATATCTTATTCAGGTCAGTACTAAATAAACAATAACATGTATTTTGCATGATCCCTCTTATTTTGGTAAAATAATTAACATTTTGCAGATTCTAAAATTTTGACCTCAACTGTACATGCGAAAACAGTTTGAAAAACATCTTGTTGGATTTTGATGAGAGAGGACAACAGGAGATGGATTTTTTTCAATGGAGGAAGTGTTATTATGAATTTTGAACTAGTATTTAAGCAATGGTTTAAAGTTATGTTTCATACAAACATGCAGATTTGAACTTCACAAAATGTTAATTGATGGACTGGAATGGTGTGGGTTACTTGTGGATTATTGTGATGTTTTTATCAGCTCTCATTCTGATGGCACCCATTCACTGCAGAGGATCCATTGGTGAGCAAGTGAGCAAGCAAATCTGCTCCAAACTTATTAACATCTTGGATGGCCTTAGGTTGAGTACATTTTCATTAAATTTTCATTTTTGGGTGCACTATTCCTTTAACTCACCACAGGTAAGAATCCTTTATTTCATTATGGCAGCTGTGCCAATTCTGTTACTCACACAGTTTTTAGTTTCACACAAGGCAAGCTACGTTCTTACAGACGTGAGTTTATATTACAAAAACACTTTTTAAACACCAAGCGGAGGCTGTGTTTGACATTATTACAGTGCAGGGGACACTTTTATGTCCGCTTGACCAAATAATTCTCATGCGTTCTGAATCAGGGCTTCGCTGTTGAACAGCTGAATCAACCAAAAAACGTGGTCTTATTCAAACTTCATTGTTTTCCTAAATGAACCCCTCGAAAGAGCACATCTTAGCAGAAACAAAGGCACTTTATCAACGTTTGTCTGCCCTTTTTTGGTAGTATTTGAAACAGCTTCCCGTTAAAGGGGCCTCTGTTCACTCCGAAGTTGGACTCGAGTGCTTAGAGCCGTCACGGCTAAAGAACAGGCAGGATCGTGCTAGCAAACGCAGTGTTTATTAAGAAGAGGACCGCTGAAGTGTGTAGATACATCAGCGAAAATGATTAAAACGACATTTGATTAACATGTTCAGTATTGCCAAATTGAAATAGATTTTTTTTTCTTAAGTATGTGAAATTATATCCATTGTGTGTGAAGTTTGATTCAGAGGCTCTTTTTTTCAGTGCACAACATGTGCTGGAATTTAAAAACGCACTGTTTTATACATTTCAATTAAAGTCTTAATCAAGCCAACTTTAACCAAACACCTTTTTGTGTTCTTTTATGCATTTCTTGCAAATACTTGTTGATGCATAATGTACCAACAGCTTTTTTGTATGGTGTTTTTATTGTGAGTGAGGGGTTGATAAAACGCATTTCACTGCACTAGTCTGGTTTTCTTGAGTTCAGGATATTGTCAAGGTACATATTGCCTAGCAACGGTATGACTTGGAATCGTGGTCTCTGTTGATTCCTGCTTGTCCTCAGTGAAATATGCTTGCGCCTCCATCAGCACAGCCTGTGAATCCTGTAGGCAAACCTTTGGACGTAAAAGCAGAGCTTTTGAATCTGCATTAGGTAACAAACCATGCAAATCGACAAAACGTTTTGAGCTGTTTGCTGTTGCAGTGGTCAGAACCCTGTGACTGAAAGCTTGTTTTCTCAGTAATGCTTCACGCATTACTGTTAAAATGGAAATCATGCAAATGAGCAAACATCGACGTTAATCATTTACCTTGGGAATTGGATACACTGTCGGTCTAACCGCTGCTTCTCTCCCAAAATCAGACACGGTTCCACACTTTGCAACGCCGTCGACCCAAAAGCCTTCATACAGTTGACCTCTGTCTAGGTAGAAGAACTTGCCGTGTCCGTTTTTCTGTCCGTCGCTCCAGCTGCCCACAAAGCGGTTTCCATTAGCTTGAGAATAAAAAAAGATAAAATGTCTGGTTCATAATTCACAGCTCAAAAAATGATTGTGCAGAAAATGAAGCCAATTATTAGGACCATTAAGATAATTCGCATTACATCATTGTTTGCATTAGGAAAATTTCCCCCATATTCTCATTACTATAATGCAATTTTTGAAATGTAAAATGCAGATTTAAAATGTAAATATTAAGATTTTAAATTTTATAATGCTAATTTAAAAAATTAATTATATAAAAATGTAATGTAAAGTAAAATTTCTATTATTAATTATTATATATAAAAAAATAAGAAGAATGCAAAAAACATGCATTATTTAATATAAATATAAATACAGTATCTATTATATGTATTATAATATTGTACATATTATAATAATATAATATTAATGATATTGATTAAAATGCTAATTTCATATATATATATATATATATAAAATAAAATATATTTAATAAAATGCATTGTAATGCTAAATAAAATATTTTAGTTTATTAGCACTTTAAAAATGTATTAGATAAAAAATATAACGCAAAATAAAATTTCTATTATTATTTGTCATATATGAATACCGAATTACCATAACGCAAAATACATGCATTATCTAATATAATCTTAAATATATAATATAATATAAAGATAAATTATTTAATATTAATAAATACATTTGTATTACTATATGTATTATAATGTATGTATTATAATATTATTTAAAATGCAAATTTTTATTATTTTTACTAATTTCTATCATATATAATACATTTATTAGCACTTATGTATTATAGTACATTTAGTACATATAGTACATTTCTCTATATAAAATGTAATTCTAAACAAAGTATTTTAATTTATTATTATTTACGCTTTATAATTATAGACATTGGACATTAAATATATAATATATATAATGTAGTATTATTTTTTATATAGCTGTAGTGATTGTGGTAATGATTTTATGCTGATTCTCATTTATTTTTTCTGTATATATATTTCTGTATATATATATTATTTATATGCTGTATATAAAGAATGCACGCAATGTTAATTAATAATCAATTTCTTCGTGCAAAAATATATTTTTTTAATATTTTATTTTTTAAACATTTTTTGTGATTAAATGTAAGAGATCCGGACATGTTTTTGTGTGATCCATCAGGCTGGCTCATTTGCAAACAGTTTTAAATCAGTACCTAGCAGAAGCAAACCCTGTCCGTGCTGTTTGTCCTTCAGCCACTCTCCCTCATACAGCTCCCCGTTCTCAAACTGCATCCGTCCCCATCCACTCCTCTGATCCTCCTTCCACTGTCCCTCATAGAAAGCAGATGGACTGTAGAAACACGTTCCAGCGCCCTTTGAACGAACGGCCGACAATTTATTTGTGGAAACTGTGGACAGTATGATGGCAAACAGTGTTTGATACTTACTTCCTTCTTGTCATTTCGCCAAGATCCGACATAAACCCTCACATACTCTTTGGTTTCAGGGTCAGTCCTGCTCAGGGTCCCATAGCCTTCTCTCTTTCCGCACCTCCAGTCACCATCATAGATCATTCCTGTTTTCTTCCAAACCTGCGTTCCTTTTCCTTATCAGAGTAAAAGCTAGCTCAGGAACATTTTGTTAATAGAGGGGAAAATCATTCTGCCAAATCAAGCTTTAATAAGCTGCGTTTCCTAGGAACACGTAATGTAATCTGCAGAAGACATCTAAATAACAAAGTAAATTAAATTAGGCTTGTCTATTAAAACTGCCAGGCTTCTTACGGTGATCCTCAAGGCCTATAATGTTTAAAACATGACATTAAATATTCAATCCATTAAATATTACCATGTTTCTTATTATCCATCCACTCGCCTGTGTATTGATCTCCATTGACAGAATACACAGTGTGATGCGGCCCACATTTTTGGGCCTTTTTGTCCCAAAGTTTTACAAGCGGTTCTTTAGTCTGGGATTTCTTCAAGAAGGGCATACTGCACAAGAAAAGATGACTGTATCATTAAAATGTGACCCTGGACCACAAAACCAGTCATATGTAGCATGGGTATATTTGTAGCAACAGCCAACAATACACTATATGGGTCAAAAAAAATTCTTTTATGCAAAAAATCACTAGGATATTAAGTAAAGAGCATGTTCCATGAAGATATTTTATAATTTTCCTACCATAAATTTATCATAATGTAATATGCATTGCTAAAAACTTAATTTGGAGGCGATTCTCTTAATATTTTAGGCTTTTTGCACCCTCAGATTCCAGATTTCCAAATAGTTGTATCTCAGCCAAATATTGTCCTATCCTAACAAACCACACATCAATGGAAAACTTATTTATTCAGCTTTAAGATGATGTATAAATCTCAATAAAAAAAGACCCTTATGACTGGTTTTGTGGCCCAGGGTCACAAATGTTATTACCTAGAACATGCTAGTACTATAGTAACGTACTTTTTGTAAGTATTTTTGCAATTAAAATGTGTAAACACAATAACAGCTAATCATACCTGCTCAGACCTTACCTGCGACCACATTCACCATTTAAATCACTTAAATACATTTAAATCGACAATAACAATTATATTTAAACTTTAATAGTTTACGACTGACCTGTCAAAGGAATTCGTGTACGGTAACGTAGCAACAAGCCTCGACTATTATTTATATTCGCTGACGCTCCCAGTCATTAGATGGCGATGTCGTCCTCGGAATCTTACGCTCGCCTGTGATTGGTGGACGCATGAAGAAGCGGAGCTTATATAAATAGCTAGAGCGCCAACTAGCGGCAGTGGGTGGTAGAGCAGCGCCAGTGCCAGCGCAGACGGGTACAATGTCACTGGAGAGATGTCAAAGTGAATGGACAGAAATAGAGCAAGAATATCAGCAATTACAGGTTTGAACTGAACGGATAGGTGTTATATATGTCCTCCGATAGTTGAGAGATGAATCTCCTGTTAGTAAGGAAACTAATGTGCGTTTTGGATGTTTATGACGCGGCTAACAGGCTTTAGCTCATCAGATGAACTGATTCTCTTTTGTCACTGTACATGTGTGTTTAACCAGCATCAGTTCTATAAAAACATGGTAAAATTACTAGCGTTATATTCGTGTATTTTGTGATTTGAATAAATGCGACGTGTTAGTGATTTAAGAATGATAATGATTCACGAATTTAACTGGTTAAACCAGGTTAGATGTTTACCAAGAGTTGTTGCTCAACTGTAAAAAATGATCGTATGATCGATTCGAGAAAGACAGGGTTAGCTTACAATATGGTAAAGCTCTATGCAGTGGTTCATGAAGTTCAAGAGCTTTGAATACTACAAAAAAGTGATTTTTAGGGAATGGTATCATGGTAATACTGTGTGTTTTGTATATATATACCATGGGAATACCCTGGTATTTTTGTAATTACATTGGAGTACCATGTAAAAACGTACTGTAAAAAAAATGTAGTACTACGGTACAAATCACAGAAGCCCATAATATTGCCATCTGATATAAAGCCATGTAAATACCATTGTAGCTGCATATGTTAGTATTCATCATCACTCAGCTGTCATCTGTTTATGGACCTAGTTTGGGTTGATAGAACGGACTGGCCCATGTTTAAAATGCCCTTCTCATGTTTAAAATGCCTCATGCTTAAAATGGAGCATCCAGAGGATGCTATGTGCCCATTGAAAGGTCATGCGTGTATTAGGAAGCGATTATGATTTTATTTTGACTATCCCGTTTGTTTCGTATTTTAGGAAACGCACAAAGTCTACAGACAGAAGCTGGAGGAGCTGACGAACCTGCAGGCGATATGCAGCAATGCCATTAGCAAGCAAAGAAAAGGCCTGAAAGACCTCAAGCAAAGTCTTCATAAGTATGAGCCAGGTTTTAGATGTTACTAAACATCTTGAGAACACATTCACAATAATGTAACTGAATCATTTTTCTCTTTTGTTGAAAACAGGTGTACAAAAACTTGCAATGAAAAAGAAACGGAGGTGGTAAATGACCTGCAGGTGCAAATTAAAGAAAGGCAAAATGTCTTTTTTGACATGGAGGCCTATTTGCCAAAGAAAAATGGGTGAGTTTTAGTTCTTCTCTGTGGTATTTGTAATAGAGCATGGGAATCTACATAACTGCGCATTGCAGTCTGGGTAGTCGGCGCCAGTGTTGGGGAAAGTTACTTTTAAAAGTAATGCATTACAATATTGAGTTACTCCCAAAAAAAGTAACTAATTACGTTAGTTACTTTTTATGGAAAGTAATGCATTACTTTACTTTTGCATTACTTTTTAAATCTGGGCAGGGCTTGCCTGTTTGTTTTTAATATAAAAAGTTATATTTTTGGCAAATGTAAAAGCCTTTTCACACCAAAAGCCTCAGGCTTTGAGAAAAGTAAATTCACGTCTGTACAGTAGACCGCAGAAAAAAAAAAGTCAACTCTTCAGCAATAAAAAAAAAAAAAAAGGAAAATAAATGTTAGATTATCTTAAGTAATTTTTGCTTATTGCGTTGAATTGAATCATCGAAGGTCGGCAGCAAAGACATCGGTTAAAATTATGGGATTAAATGCATAAAGGATATTTGTATTATTTAACGTATATTCTGAGTTGAATTTCATGTTCACATTTATTCTAGAACTGACATCTTACTCCTGATTTCTCTCAACATGGGGACAGGAGAGCTTTTAATCAGTAAATGGGGGGAAAAGTAACTGGCATTACTTATTTGAAAAAAGTAACTTAGATATTTTCTTGTCAATTAAAAAGTAATGCGTTACTTTACTAGTTACTTACTTAAACGTAATAATATTATGTAACTAGCATTACTTGTAATGCGTTACCCCCAACACTGGTCGCCGTCACAGAAATCATACGGCCGCCTTCTATTGTACCACACACAGGACCGAATTAATTTCTCGTTTTGCAGTTTTTAATAACTAGGTGACACTGATATATCTGCCAGATAAAATAAACACACTATAGCTTGATTTCAGTCAGTTGATCGTGTAAGTGAACCACCGCTCTGCACATTTTGTGTGTATATCAGATGTCTGTTCTATTCAAAAGTAAGTGCCCTGCGAACTTGAAATATTCCGCCCTGATTACAGTTTGAAGACAGCATGTATGTTCCATTCAACGAGCATTAAAGTATGCAAGACGTGGATTTAAGTTGCATGTATTTACAGAGGTATATTATGTCACACTTCTCTATTAAGTTTAGTCTGTGTGTGAAGATGATGCAGGCGGTGGCGTAGCGCAAATCCATGAATGAATATTCCTAAGTAAAGTAAACTTAAACTGATTTCAACTGAGCAATGAACATTGTGTAGGGACCATGTCAATTGGAACATAGTTCAGTCATGGAGCTCTCTTTGAACTAGCTGGTTGTATGAATCAGGTTAAATAAGAGACCCATGCAATATATGCAGAGCGACGGTACGTGAGGACTGTAATTGAGAAACGCTGATGTATTTAATCATATATCATATCGCCCTAATTTCATTAAGGGATAAAGTGCAATAAGTCTTACTGGACTTAAATTGAACAAATACATGATTTCTTACAAAGAGCTGCTGAACAGTAAATCAGATGAGTTGCTTTATGAACAAGGACAGTGATCGCAACGAGTCATATCACAAATTAAATTACATTTCCAAACATTTATTCATAGCGTGAGCACTTACAAATTCAAGTGGATCGGAAATTATGAATCTGTAATAAATAATAAATACAAACGACAAAGCCAGATTTTGAAGTTGTTTATGTTCATTGAGCTGCTTTCGCCATTGTGTTCTTTCAAGCTGAAAAGCATAAACTCGCGCTTCATTTTAGATCCGTTCTCCACTCCGGTCATGACAGCAGATATGGCAGTTCATGTCACAGCAAGTGTTCTCCATTCTAACGTGTTTTTAAATGTACAATATCAATTTTAACAACTTTTAACTTAATCTACCTCCACTACTACCCAGTCTAGACTGTAGTGTCCGTGTACGAAAGTCCCAGAATGCCATCACGTCCCCATTCTCTAAACCACAGTTGTGCGGTTTGGTTTTGAGGCTTTTCTACTATCCCACAATCTTCTGCTATCTTCTCTTTTTAGATTGTATTTAAATTTGGTCCTTGGAAATGTGAACGTCACGCTCCTCAGCAACCAAGCCAAGTGAGTCAGATGTGAGCATGTCCATTAAGCAGAGAGCGATTTCCCAATACAAATGTGCTGATTTTGTGTTTTCCTAAACAGGTTTGCGTACAAAGACGAATATGAAAAGTTCAAACTTTATATGACTATAATACTAATGTTTGGTGCCGTTACCTGCCTCTTTCTTCTCAACTACCGGTAAGACGAAAGAATCATTTGATGTTATTTTGAGGAGGAAAATGTGCTGTTGGAGTCTAACATGCAGATGTCCCGTTCACAGGGTTACAGATGAAATCTTCAACTTTTTATTGGTGTGGTATTATTGCACATTGACAATAAGGGAGAGCATCCTCATGAGCAACGGGTCACGGTGAGTTCACGTTCACTTTAAAATACGTTCGGTCAATGCTGTGACATAACGGTTAACTGTGGTGCTTGTGGGAGATGCAGGTTCAAATCTGTCTTCCCAGATTTTTCTGTCCTCTATTCTATCAATAAACTATTTGTTTTGAGACAAAATGCTTAAGGTAAAATTAACTTTGTTTTTACTGTTTTGGTCGGTTGGTTGGTTGGCATTTTATTTGTTTTGCTTGTTCGTTTGATTGCAGTATTTTATTCATTTATTTATATTGATTTACTTTTTATATTCGTTTGGTTGTAGTATTTTGCTTTTTTGTTTATTGTTTAATTGTTTGCGGATATTTTTGTTGTTTATTTATTTTGTCGTTTGTTTTTGTTTTATTTATTTTGTTGTGGAATTTTATTGGTTTCCTTTTATTTGTATTTATTTGGTTGTAAAGTTTAGTTTGGATGTTTGTTTTTGTATTTATTTATTTATTTATTTATTTATTTTATTTGGTTAAGCATTTTATTTTTGGGTGTTTTTTTTGTCTATTTATTTTATTTATTTATTTGTTTGATTAGTCTTTTGTTTGTATTTATTTAGTTGTGGAATTTAGTTTGGTGCATTTTATTTTTATTTCTTTGTTTATTTAATTGTAGTATTTTGTTTATACTTTTTTATTTGTTTGTCTTGTGTATTTATTTGGCTGGTTTATTTATCTTATTTATTTATGTATGTGTTTTGTATTTATTTTGTCCATTCATTAGTTTGATTGTAGTATTTTTTTTTTTTTTTTTTTTTTTTTTTTTTTAGTTTGTTTTTATTTGGCTGTGGGTTTCTTGTTTATTTATTCATTTAGTTGTGCATTTTTTTTGTTTTGTTGTTTGTTTTTGTTTTTATTTATTTGTCTGTTAAATAATTTATTGATCAGTCTTTTGTTTACACTTTTTTTTTTTAAATTTGGTACTGGTATTTTATTTGTTTATTTTTGTTTATTTATTTGGCTATAGTCTTTATTTATTTTTTTTGTCCATTTGTTTGGTTGTATTTTGCTTGTTTGTTTTTATTTATTTAGTTGTGAATTATTATTATTATTATTATTATTATTATTATTTTTATTATTTTTTTTTTTTTTAGTTTATTCAGTTTAGTTTTGTCTATTTATTTATTTATTTGATCGTAGTATTTTGTTTGTTTATACATATTTGGTAGTGGTATTTTATTTGTTTGTCTTGTGTTATTATTTGCTTGTAGAACTTTAAGCATCTGTTTATTTGGTTGTACTATTTTAATTGTTTTTTTGTTTTTTGTTTTATTTGGTTGTTCTACTAGTGTTTATATGTTTGGTTGTTTTTGTCTATTTTGTTGCAATAATTTATCTATTAATTTAAGTAATTTATTGCATTATGACAAATGGTTATGGTGTACATTTTATTTATTATTTCTTTCTAGAATTAAAGGCTGGTGGGTGTCACATCACTACGTCTCAACCTTTTTATCAGGTGTTATGTTGACATGGTAAGTGTTTAGGCTGCAAATCATATAATTGAATCATTTTTTTTCCCCAATCCCTAGCTTGTATTTCATCACCACTTTCTGTCTTTTAAGGCCAGAAGGTCCAATGTATCAGATGTTCAGAAGTCAGTTCCTGGCTTTCTCCATCTATCAGAGTGAGTATAATAGCTGCTCAGTGTGGTTTTTATGTGTCTTTTGTTTGTTGTTATGATGGGTTTTTTTTTTTGTTTTTTTCTCTGGCAGGTTGTGTGCAGTTTCTTCAGTATTATTATCAGAGCGGCTGCTTGTATCGGTTACGGGCTCTGGGGGAAAGAAACCAGCTGGACCTGACAGTGGGTAAGAATCGTGACAGATTTGAATCATGGAAGAAATGTTGATCTGGCTGATGTCATCAGTTCACACTGCAGATGTTACATGTTTGGCCTGAAGTCAGAGCTCATACTGACCTCTCATGTTACTCTTACAGAGGGCTTTCAGTCATGGATGTGGAGGGGGCTTACATTCCTCCTTCCGTTTCTATTCTTTGGCCATGTGAGTACCAGCATTTAAGTGTTCCCTTTCATTTTTCATGGATTTTCTTTAATGCAACATTAGTTGGCTTAAAAATAACTTGTCTGTGAAAGGTTTTATGCATTTTACAATATCTATGAAGTTCACAACATGCAACTGTGTGGATTTTAAACAAAACATTTTTTTAGGACTTTTATTTAGCAAAGACACATCAAATAGATAAAAAGTGACAGTAAAGACATTTACAATGTAACTAAAGATTTCTATCAACATTGATAATAATCAGAAATATTTCTTCAGCAGCAAATCAGCATATTTGAATGATTTCTGAAGGATCATGTGACTGAAGACTGGAGCTGAAAATTTAGCTTTGCATCACAGAAATAAATTTTATACATCTTATAATGTTCTGAAACAGAAAACTGTTATTATAAATTGCAATAATATTTCATAAGTTTACTGTTATTACTGTATTTTTGGTCAAATACACTACCAGTCAAAAGTTTTTGAACAGTAAGACTTTTAATGTTTTTTTAAAGAAGTCTCTTCTGCTCACCAAGCCTGCATTTATTTGATCCAAAATACAGGAAAAACAGTACAATTTTGAAATATTTGTACTATTTAAAATAACTCTCTTTTCTATTTGAATATATTTTAAATATGTGATTTATTTCTGTGATCAAAACAAAATTTTCAGCATCACTACTCAAGCCCTACTCACTTGATCCTTCAGAAATAATTCCAATATGCTGATTTGCTGTTTAAGAAACTGTTGTTGTTGTTGTTGTTGTTGTTATTATTATTATTATTATTATTATTATTATTATTATTAATAATAATAATAATAATAATAATAATAATAATAATAATAATATTTAAAATAGCTGAGTACTTTTTTCAGGATCCTTTGATGAAAGAAAGATCCAAAGATCAGCATTATCTGAAATAAAAAGCTTTTGTAACATTATACACTTTACCATTCAAAAGCTTCGAGCTTTTTTTTTTTTTGGGCAAAAAAAATATAGAAATTAATACTTTTTATTTAGCAAGGATGCTTTAAATTGATCAGAAGTGATGATAAAGACATTTATAATGTTAGAAAAAAAATCTTTTTCAGATAAATGCTGTTCTTCTAAACTTTTTTTTTTAGCAAAAAAAAAGGCTTTAAAAAATTCTGCTCAGCTGTTTTCAACATAATAATAATAATAATAATAATAAATGTTTTTTAAACAGCTAATCGGAATATTAGAATAATTTCTGAAGGATCATGTGACTGGAGTAATGATGCTAAAAAATTAGCTTTGAAATCAAAGGAATAAATTACATTTTAAAATATATTCAAATAGAAAGTGGTTATTTTAAATAGTAAAAATATTTCAAAATTTTACAGTTTTTTTTTTTTTTTTTTTTTTTTACCATACTTTGGCTCAATTAAATGCAAGCTTGGTGAGCAGAAGAGACTTTTTTTAAACATTAAAAATCTTACTGTTCAAAAATCTTTGACTGGTAGTTTAAATGCAGCCTCGTTGAGCTTCTTTTCTTAACCCTTTAACTGTCACCGTCTACCCTGTGGGACGCCTGAGTTTACTTCACCATATTACAAATAAATCATAATCTAATCATGACAAACTATACATCGTTGGAAAGGTCTAAGACTCCTAAATAGATATTTTACCATATTTTTGTTACAAATTATGTGGGAAAAGTAATAGATTAATATATGTCAAGAGTGGAACTTAAAAAATCTACATCATAACATGAGTTCTGACCTTTGTCACAAAAGACTCTCTTTGTTGCCTTTTTCCCTCTCACACTTTAGAAATCATAAGAAATTATATATCAGTTCAAAACTTAAAATCTCAAAATTCATCCTTTGAAAGGCATTTTAAAATCAGACGTTGCATTGCCATGGAAAATATACATCAAAATCATATTACAAAATGTTTTCATTCATGAATTATAAAAATTTAAGTCTGGATAGTGCATTTTTATGTCTGTGTTCAAAAATGGGAGTGACAGTTAAAGGCTTAAAAAACATTTTAAAATTTGACCAACCCTAAACTTTTAAGCAGTAGTATAAATTGATTCAGTACATAGGGATATAAGATAATTGTGTTGGTTTTCTCTCCTCTGGTCAGTTTTGGCAGCTGTACAATGCTGTGACTCTTTTTAAGCTGTCTGCCCGTGATGACTGCAAGGAATGGCAGGTAAAGAGAACGGCTCAAGTTGTCAAACATCACTATTATTGCTCAAATATTATTATTATTATTATTATTATTGTCTAAATATTATTAATTAGTGTTACTAATTTTGCCAGCATTGCAAACTGATGTTTGCACTTAAATGTTACATTTTTCAGGTGTTCATGTTGGCCTTGACGTTCCTCGTCCTGTTCCTTGGAAATTTCCTCACTACTCTGAAAGTGGTCCACCAGAAGCTCCAGAAGAACAAAGAAAAGGTTAAAAATAACTGACAAGACGCCACACGGAAGATTTCGTACGCAGCGAGGCCAGTGTGGAGCTCACAGAACTGAACTTGAAAGCGCACAAAACTGTTTCGTCTATAGGAGCCGCGTCCCACGAGCTGTTTGGAGAGGGTTGGAGGTAGATGCTGACGTCCCCCCGAACTCGTTTCAGCAGCGCTCGTGAAACTCAAGATTTCGTGTCACGTTGCCCTATCGTCTGCCATGTTGTTTTTGCTCTCATTAATGCAATCACAGCAGTTATAGGGTAATGTTTGGGTTAGACACCACTGACAACCTTCAGACACTGTATACTCAATAAGTGAGACTTCAATTCACTTTTGTTTTGTTCCTGTGCATGGATATGTTTACAATAAGCCACATTTAAACTTTATGCAACGCAGCAGGAAGGCTGGAGAAGACTGCAGATTGCAGCATCTCAAAGGGATTTGTTATGGTTTTTTAAAAAGCTGGATAGTGATTAAAGTACTTGTTCTCATACGAGGCATTTTAGCTGAAGCTTACGTTACATATTTGCGGGAAAGCATTGATGCAATGACACTTCAAGGGAAAGGTGTGTTTTGCACGTTCTGGCTTGTTAGTACAAGTGATTGAGCAAGGCCAAATTCAAATAGTTCACTGGAAAATGACAAAATTTAAATAGAATTTGCTCACCCTCAGGACATCCAAGATGTAGATGAGTTTGTTCCTTCATCAGATTTGGAGAAATTTAGCATTGCATCACTTGCTCACCAACGGATCCTCTATAGTGAATGGGTGCCGTCAGAATGAGAGTCCAAATGGCTGATTAAAAACATCACAAGTAATCCACACAAATCCAGTCCGTTAATTAACAACTGATTATCCATAAAACTGCTTTTCTGCAGTGAAAATTTTCTCGTCTGAATCAGGAGAGAAATGCGCACAGATGATGGATTTTTTTTTTTTACAAACATTCAGCTTTTTGTTTCACAGGACAATAATTGATAGACTGGAGTGTGATGTTTTTATCAGCTGTTTAGAATCTCATTCTGACGGCACCCATTCACTACAAAGGAACTGTTGGTGAGCAAGTGACGGAGTGCGAAATTTCTCCAAAACTCATCTACATCTTCGTTTTTAGGGTCACATGATATTCCCTGACACCTTAAAAAAGTAGATATGTATTATTAACGATGGCAATAAAGCTCCGGTAACACTTTCTAGCACATTAGGAGCTTCCCCTTTCTCCTGCCTTGTTATTTTCACCTGTTTGGTAGTTGTATTCGAAGGCATAGACGTGTAACTGCATTATAAGTCAGAATAATGCTGAACTACATCTTGCATAATGTGAAATGAAAGCTGTTAGAAGTACATCTGCTCTAATCAGATGAACCACTATGTGTTTCTGTTACTTTAATTGACTGTGTCAGAAAAAAAAACATTGTGTTTTGTTTGTGAAAGAAACGTTTTTCATGGTTTACCATCATGGAGTTTGCAGACAAGGCCTTTTTCCTATGTGATGATAGGCAAGTAGTGACAGAAGTTGCGTTTGGTTACTGGATTATTTGTTTGCCTTAATGCTCTCGTTTGCCTGTTTACACCTGGTTTAGTTTAGTTTAGCCTAGAACCCAAGTGTTACAAGTCGTTTGGAATTTCATGGGCTCTGTGAACTGAAGCAAAACGCTGTAATTAAAGGGATTTCTCATGTTGGGAAATGCTTTACTGCACAAGAAGTAACCACTGCGTAAATCATGCGTAACACTTGCCACAATTCACAATGTGATTTCGTCAGTGTTTTGTGTCGAACGAAATAACTGCACTTTTCGCTTGAACGTAAAATAAGCCTTCAGACTGGAGAGAAAGGAGGTTTCCAAAGGACCGATTAGATAATAAGCTGGATTTCTATTCACCTTCTGTTGCGATAGAGCAAATAAATTCAATCTGATGCAATCGGTGTGACCTCTTGTGAAAATCTATTAACGTTACTCAGGCTTTCACCACCAGAGAGCGCAAGAGTGAAGCATGTGCTCCTACTTAGGGTTTTTGTGGGTGAAATAAGTGCTACAAGCGATTTTTATTTATTTACTCGTTTATTTAGGAAACCATCAAATAAAATGTTCCACCTTGTTATTAAGAACATAATATGTTCTTACAATCTGACAGATAATACTGAAATCTGTCTTTACTACAGCACTATCAGTCAACAACAGAGGAGCGGCCGGCGACATTTTAGCCAATCAGAATCCATGTCAGCCTGTCAATCATTTTGGCTGTTAATGGCGGTGGGGTTTGGGGGAAAGGGGGCGGGGCGTGTGGTTGAAGTTGGTCAAATAGTTGCTTAGACAATCTTGAAAATAAATCTGTCTAGCTATTATTATTACTATGAGTATTATTATGTCCAATTACGGAGCTTTATTTAATGGTTACTATTTTGTTTGTAATTATATTTGTGTGCTATATATAAATAGATATAAATAACATACCAAGATTTGTCTCTTCTGCTTACCAAGCCTGCATGAAACATGTATTATTATTAGTATTATTATGCTGAAAACAGCTGAAGAGAATTTTTTTCAGGTTTCTTTGATGAATAGAAAGTTCAGAAGAACGGCATTTATCTAAAATAGAAATCTTTTGTAACATTATAAATGTCTTTATCATCGCTTCTGATTAATTTAAAGCATCCTTGCTAAATAACAGTATTAGGTTCTATAATACTTTATAGAAAAAAAAAACAATTATACTGACTCCAAGCTTTTGAATTGTAGTGTATAATGTTACAAAAGCTTTTATTTCAGATAAATGCTGGTCTTTGGATCTTTCTATTCATCAAAGAATCTGGAAAAAAAATTTACTCAGCTGTTTTAAATATTGATGATGATGATGATGATAATAATAATAATAATAATAATAATAAACTGTTTTTTTGAGCAGCAAATCAGAATATTAGAATGATTTCTGAAGGATCATGTGATTGGAGTAACGATGCTAAAAATTCAGCTTTGAAATCACAGGAATAAATTACGTTTTAAAATATATTTAAATAGAAAACAGTTATTTTAAATAGTAAAAATATTTTTAAAAAATATATCTAAAGTTTTTGCTGTACGTCAGATCAAATAAATGCAGGCTCGGTGAGCAAAAGAGAATTCTATTAAAAAAAAAAACATTAAAAATCTTACTGTTTAAAAACCTTTGACTGGTAGTGTATATATTATAGATATTTATAATTCTAAATAATTTATTTAAATAAAGTAATTGACTAAAAGTGCAGAGTAGCTTCAACGAAGTTATCAATAAATATTTTCATACTGAAGTAGCATTTCATTCTTAGCTTCTTAGCCGTGACACGCAGCAGCATTTGGAGGCTTCCGTTACCGCAGTCGCATCCTGCTAAGCAGGAGCTAACTAGCTAACCACAACAACATCACTCTCGTATTTTGACCAAGTTTGTTTTGCAAGGAAAGCAGAGATTTTCACTCATATGTCTGGCTAATATCTGAAAATTGCATCATGCTAAATGGAAAGTGTCTGTGCACCGATGTATAACGAACACGCAGCTGTATAAAAGAGCTACAGAATTTTAACAACTTCTTCCGGTTTCACACATGGTTTACAAAACACCTAAACGCATGTATGCCCAATATATAACTTAAAATATCACAGGTTTATTTGTGCAACCAACATTTAGGATAACGGCTTTCACACAGATGACTGAACACTTCCTGGCATCTTTGTGAGATATGAAAAAGTTAGAGATACAGTCAATCAACCCAGTAGCCTACTGAAAGAAACAAGTGTATATCCAGTTCAAATGTTGTAAATGGTGATATTTCTATAACACCACAGTGCTTTTTTGGTTCAGAAAGCTTTATGTAAGAGAAAATACTGTCACTCAAAGTTTAAAAGCTGCAACTATTGCGTAAGTTGATCACATGAATTGCACAACACAAATATGTTACACCCAGTGTAACTTAATGGCAGTTGCTTCAGTTAGTTGTGCGTTAAGTAAAACAGACTGTAACTGAATTTACAATGTGACCATGTTCTATGTAGGCTATAGTCATTCCTGAGGCATCAGCAGCAGTTTTTCCATCTCCTTCTGCATCCACAATCATGGAAGACAAAATTCCATCAGGTCATATCAGTAACACCAGCAGAAGGATGCGGCGTGGACCATTACAGAGTTATCACACAAATATGCTAGTGACCTCTGTCAAAAAGTAAGCCTTGCCTGGTGGGCAGATTGTGAGAGAACGCACACCACATGTCCTGAAAAATATTCCTTCAAGAAAGCTTAAACAATTGGGAGAAGCTTTGCAGATGGTTCTGGAATGTTTACAAAATATCCTAGTTCATATATACAACACTTGAACAAGTGTGTTTCTTCTGGCAACGGTCACAGGATGGTGCAGCGCTTCTTCTTCTTGCGGAGATGTCTGGCTTTAGCCCTGGCCGCTAGCGCTCGCTTGGTTGCCTCTCGGAAAATGTCCTCCACGTTTTCTCTATATTTAGCCGAACACTCGAGGTAGACCTCAGCATTCATCTGCCTCTGGATCGCTTCACCCTAAGAACAAGATATTGAAGGTTGGTTACTCAGTAAACACACACACACACACACTTATTAAATGTTTATTCAGCAAGGGTGCATTAAATTGATCAAAAGTGACAGTGAATTTGTTTAGTCCGATATAAAAATAGACATATGATTAAATATATATACATAACTACCATTCAAAATGTTGGGGTCAACACTTTTTTTATTAAATTAATAATTTTATTCAGCAGGGAAGAGTCACATTAATCAAAAGTGACAGTAAATTTGTTTACACCAATATAAAAATAGACATAGATAAAAAAAAAAAAAAGAAGAAGAAGAAGAATTTAAATAGAATAAGAAAAATTAAATTATTTTAAAAATATGTAACTACCATTCACAATTTTTGGGTCAATTCTTTTTTTTCATTAAATTAATGCTTTTATAAAACTTTTAATATTTTATAAAACATATAACTACCATTGAAAATTTTGGTATTAGTTTGTTTTTTCTTTTTTCTAATGAAATTAATATTTATTATTCAGCAGGGATCCATTAAATTAATCAAAAGCGAGAGTAAACGTGTTTACACCAATATAAAATAAACATACATAAACTGTAAAATAAATAAATAAATATTTTTTAAAAATTATATTTAAAAAATATATAACTAACTTTAAAAATGTTGGTATCCATTTGTTGTTTTCTTTTTTTATTGAAATTAATATTTTTTTAATTCACCAGGGATACATTAAATTAATCAAAAATCTGTTTACACCAATAATAAAATAGACATACATAACATATAAAAATAAATATTATAAATAAATATTTTATTTTAATTAATACTTTAATTTAGCAAGGATGCATTAAATTAATTAAAAGTGACAGTAAATTAATTTACACCAATACAAAAATAAACAAATATAAATGTAAAAAAAAAAAAAAATGTAAATATTAAATAACTATGAACATTTAATTATTAAAAAAATGTGTAACTACCAATATAAAAATAAACAATTTTTAAAAAAATGTAAATAATGAATTAATTATTATGGATGGATGCATATTATTGGACTTGTTTTGGACTGATGAGGAGAAACACTGGTTTATGCCATTCTAAAGCTTGGGAGTGCCAGGATAAATTTTAATATAACTCCGATTGCATTCGTCTGAAAGAGGGAAGTCATATACACCTAGGATGCATGGAGGGTGAGTAAATAATACGCTACAGTAGTGCTGGGTCCTATCGGCAGCCTGCGAGATCGCCAGTACATGATATTATCGTGCTAATGTATTTAATTATTTACATAGTTTCATTGCCTGAAACCGGCTCCAGCATAAGGCTAAAAGCAGCCTAACATTAACATTATCAAAGAACATCATCACTGATTAGCCTAGCCTATTCTAGTGCAAGTTTATGCATTTTAAAAAACACTCGCGTTATAAGTGAAGCTATCCACACTGTATGATGAATAAATCTCTTACCACACACTGCGGCTCGTTGATGCGGTTCTCCGCGCTGCATGGCTAAAGTTAGGCTAATTCGCCACCAAAGGCTAATTGTCCCTACCAAAGACTATTTACAGAAGAATACCCAAGACTTGCCACTCGTATAGTTTTGAATGGGGAAAGAGGCAACACTCATTATGGCCGCAAAGCCCCGCCTTCGTAATGAAAGAGCCAATCGTTGATTAGTAAAGTCAGCGCATCACTGCAGCTGCCGTTAGAAGTCCCGGTTGCTATAGAAACAGTCACGTACGAGACGTTCGCTCAGTACTGCGCATGCGCACTTGCTGATCTAGCCTGAAAAATAAGCCTTTTTTAACGCTATTGGAGCATAAGGAACAATATTTATGAGGCAGTTCTTTCAGATTTCACTGGTGATTTCAAATATGAAATTTAATCGTAAGCTTGGTGAACAGTTTTGGAGAATTTGATGTTTCCCCATTCAAAGAGATAAAAGCTGCACTGGCCTGCCCGAGAGGCGTTTCAAAGATGGCCGCCGAGTGAAATGACTTGCCTTAAAGGGACTTTACAATAATTCGATTTCCGTGGGCGGGATTTATTTTCAATTATATTCCAATGGGCCACGTTGTGACATCATTGTATGCGGAAAACAAACGTTGTAGTCCAAAGGAGCCGTTCGTTGTAGTTCTTGAAAAGGGATTTTTTTAAAAAACGAAATCTCCTTTTGGAGTGGACTTTGAGATTTGTAACTTTGTAGATCTTTTTTTACGCCCAAAGATACACACCACGTACAGTTCAAAAAGTGAAAAAGCACAATAGCACCCTTTTAAATTCTTTAGAACTTTCTGAAAAAAGCACCATGGTTCCCACAAAAATATTAAGCAGCACAACTGTTTTCAACACTAAATGTGTGAGTGTGAATAGTGTTTTTAGCATTAAAAATAACAAACTTAAAAAATGTAAACTTAACACAATATGACTTGTTTTTATTAGTCTGAGTGCTTGCCTCTTTATTTTGTAAGTCACTATGGATAAAAATGTCTGCTTAATGAATGAATGTCAATGTAACGCCAACCTGGAGGTAGGTAATGGGCGCCTGATCTAAAGCTTTGAGCTTCCTCATCTTCTCTTTGTCCTTTCGCAGATCCGTCTTGCACCCTATCAATATAATAGGGACGTCACGGCAGAAATGACGGACCTCTGGGTACCACTGTAGGGGAAGAGGGAATAAACAGTTAAACCTGAACTTCTTCTTTTACATAAATACATTTTCTGGTCTTCCTTAATCCCGTATTAGTGTACTGCATCTATCTTTAGGCCTTGAATGCTGTGCCTCTATTTAAACAGGGCTCGGCACATTCCTCTGAACTGACACGGCAGGAAGCTTCCAGAAATACTGTTTGTTTTCAAAGGTGGTCCATCTGTAATCATCTACTGTTCAGGTCAAAGTTTATCAGCTGCTGGCAAACAAAGTTAAACCAGACTTTCACCTGAGGAACACTTTAGTTTCATTCTCAACTGAAGGCAGATGATTTTACCTTTATCGTGACATTGTCGAACGACGTCGGACTTGTCACATCGTAGCAGATGAGAACCAGGTTTACTTCTTGATACGACAGAGGCCTCAAGCGATCGTAGTCCTCTTGGCCTGTCAGTAAACAGATTAGAAGAAAAGGACGTCATTTTATCACACTGCATTATGTGGAGTGTTTCTATGGCAGTGCATCTAAACAAGACATTGAAGCCAACGAGGTGGAGGCTTCTGACCATATACAGCACTTCCTGTACGTTGTATTTTATGAACAAAGTATTTTGACGAAAAACTGAGATGTGGTAGAAAACCACATCCTGGCTTCAACATCCTGTTCCTGAGAGGCAAAGAAGGTCCAGGCAGCAGTGTGAGCTTGATAAGCAGCTCGATTACTAAACATGCAGTTCAATTTACACACAAAAAAAAGCATTTCAAAGAATTGATCGTGGTGAAATTCAGGTTGTACAGACGTCAGGGGTTCACCGAGGTCACTGACAGTAAATTAGACGACGATTAGATCAAAACAAGAATGCGTGGCATTCCAGATAAGGTTTAAGATGTCTGACGATCAATGTGATCAATACAAATATAACTTCCTTGTTCTATGGTAATATGTGCACTGTAACAATAGACTCAAAATATTACTACTACTACTAATAATAATAATAATAATGATTTTTGGTCATGGTCACGATAAAATTTGGGGCTGGTAAGAGTTTTTATTTTTATTTAAAAACCATATTTTATGCTCACCAAGGCTGCATTTATTTAATCAAAAACAGTAAAAACTGTAATATTTTGAAATATTATTTTGATTTAAAATAGCTGTTTTGTATGTGAATATTTTTTTAATGTAATTTATTTCTGTGATGCAAAGCTGAATTTTCAGCATCATTATTCCAGTCTTCAGAGTCACATGATCAGATATCAAATGCTGCTTAATATTTCTGAGAAAACCATGATACTTTCAGGATTTTTTGATGAATGGGAAGTTAAAAAGAACAATGTGCAAAATGTCTGACGATCAGCATGATTAATAAAAATCAACTTCCTTATTCTATGGCTATATATTGACTGTAAAAATAGACTTAAAATATAAATATATATTGTGTAGCTCCTAAATGTGCAGTTCTGAAAAACTAACTAGAATATGACTAACTTAAATGTTAACTCAAATATTCCGTTTTCAACCAATTTGAAGCTTCAAAAACAACTATAACTTTATTCAAAAAATATTACTAAATATATATAAAGGTTTACATTTTTTATCTTTTTGAAAAGCATATTTTATGTTCACCAGGGCTGCTTTTATTTAATCAAAAATACAAAAAAATAGTAATATTTTGAATTATTATTATGATTTAAAATAACTGTTTTCTAACCAATTTGAGGCTTTAAAAAACAGCTATAATATTTTTTTTCTGTAATTGCATCTTTGTATATATACATTTAACAAAAATACACTACTGTCTAAAAGTTTGAGGTCTGTATAGTTTTATTTTATCTTAAAAGTATTTTATGCTCACCAAGGCTGTTTATTTAATAGAAAAAACAGTAAAAATAGTCATATTTTGAAATATTATTATGATTTAAAATAGCTGATTTCTATTTGAATGTATTTTAAAATGTAATTTATTCCTGTGACGCAAAGCTGAATATTCAGCGTCATTACTCCTGTCTTCAGTGTCACATGATCAGACGTCAAATGTTAAAAACAGATGTGCTGCTTAATATTTTTATGGAAACTGTAATACTTTCAGGATTTTTGATGAATAGAATGCTAAAAGGAACAATTTGCAACATTCTAAATATGGTATAAAACGTCTGACGATCAGTGTGATTAATAAAAATTAAACGTTTCCTTATTCTATGGCAATATATTCACTGTAAAAATAGACTAAAATGTATCCTGTAGTTCCTGAATATTCAGTTCTGAAAACATGTTTAAACTATGAACAAACTAGAATATGACTAACTCAAATATTAACTTGAATATCCCGTTTTCAACCAATTTGAAGCTTCAAAAACAATAGCTTTTTTATATGTGTATTTTAAAAAATGCACTACTGTTCAAAAGTTCAAAAACATTTTATTTTTTTTGAAAAGCATATTTTATGCTCACCAGGGCTGCATTTACTTTTTTTAAATTATTAAAAATACTGTAAAAACAGTAATATTTTGAAACATTATTACGATTTAAAATAACTGTTTTCTATGTGAATATATTTTAAAATTTAATTTATTCCTGTCATGCAAAGCTGAATTTTCAACATCATTACTCCAGTCTTCAGTGTTACATGATCAGATATCAAATGTTAAAAACAGATGTGTTGCTTAATATTTTTATGGAAACCATAACACTCCAAAAAATAAATAAATAAATAAATAAATAAATGTTACCAAGCCCAAACTTTTGAAGAGTTGTGAACATGATAAAGTACTAAAGTTAAATAATTAATGAAATTATTACAAATTTAGATATATGCAATATTCATCCACACAATTAACAACTGCGTTACACTTTCAGTAGTGGCTTTTAGCATGTTGCACCACATCCGCAGACAGATTCTGTCCCAACAACCCACAGCTTAAAAACTGGAGGGTGATACTTAGAATATGAATATTTCGCAATGGCTAACATGTCATTTATTCCATGTAAAGACTGTAATATACTGTAAGGATTTTTTACAGTATGGCCCAAAAATCTTGCAAAAAAAAAAAAAAAAACAATAATAATAATAAAGATCTATCAAAATTATTCAAAATTCAAAACGAAAACCATTTCAAAGAAAAATTCCTAAAAGTTATTTAGATAATAATATAATGATCATAGTATGCATGTGACCTGACCTTAAGGATGACAGCTATGAAACTATTACTAATGGCCTCACACCCATTTCACTCAACATTCCTGCCTAAATATTTAATCAATGAAGTGTGTCACTGAAAAGAATAGGGTGACTGGAATCTGAGGTGTGTCTGGAGCCTGTAAAAACTCACCTGCCGTATCGTAGAGATTCAGCTGAATGTCCTTCCCTCCATAGGAGACAGTGGTGACATATTTGTCGAACACAGACGGAGCATATTTCTGTTGAACATCAATATAAAATTAGGCAAATACAGACATGTAGTGGATGATAGTGCATTAAAAAAAGTTCTTGTTTCTGCAAGACACAATCAAGGCGTAGGCAGAAAACAAAATTGCTGTCTGGGAGTGGAAAAACTTGCTGAGGATGTTGTGCAAATGACATTTCTGCAATGTTTCCTTCTCTTAAAAAATGGTTGTTTCTGTAACTACCCTCAGAATTAAAGTAAAAAAAACCCACAAAAAATATAAAACTGTAAAGTCAAGTACATAACTTTGTCTTTTTTCAACACAAACCCCCTCAAAATTGTATTTTTGAACTTTATCATCATGAAAAAGCTTACCTCAGGGAAATCTCCTTTGGCGTACACCATAAGCAGAGATGTTTTTCCACAACCTCCATCTCCGACGATCACAATTTTGAGAGAATCCGTCTGAGTGCCATTGCCGGCTACAGTGCCGTTCTGTGTCATGTCCTTTTCGCGGGCCGCACCGGCCAAATCAGTTCCTCCAGCAGGTGCCCAAGTGCATAGAAGTGTCAGGTAAATTCATTGGTGACAGTGGCGTGTGAGTATAACGTGAGACTAACACTCTGCCAGGTAAGCATGCCGCTATCCGGTCGCGACTTCCTCCTCCTCTCGCCTTTTTTCTTTTCAAACCATGTGACTGTGTTTTCAAGAAGCACAGATCAGAGCGCGCGACTGTAATTGAGGCGGCTGAACATGTATGACTCTTTCCTGTGCCTGTCTACACATGGTCCGCAACATCACTAGGCGGGGTAACATAAGAGCACTCCCTCCAGCCGGTCAGGACAGTTTACTTCCTAACTACATGTTTATTGAGACAGTCCTTTTAAAAAGTTCTCACATTTCTCACATTCTCCAGTCTACGGAGGGTGGAGTGGGACGGGATGTTGCTCTGAATGGTACGCTTAAGATGATAATACAAAAATGTCACTGTAGTGATTATTTTAGCCATTTGTTGATAATTAAGGGAATTATATATGAGTGTGACTTTATGTTGCTAATAATAATTACATAAAGTGTTATTAACTGTATTAAAAGGAGATACAAGTGGTTTTTTTTTTTTAGTATAATTCAGATATTTTATATATTTTGAATTCTTAGTTTTCATTTTTTGTATTTTCTGTTTTCATTACAATTTTATATTTTTATATATTATTATTCCTACATAGTTTTTTATTAATATGTGACCCTGGACTACAAAACCAGTCTTAAGTAGCACAGGTATATTTGTAGCAACAGCCAAAAATATATTGTATGGGTCAAAATTATCTCGTTTTTCTTTATACCAAAATCATTAGGGTATTAAGTAAAGATCATGTTCCATGAAAATATTTGTTAATTTACCATTTTGATTAGAACTTCATTTGGACAACTTTAAAGGAGATTTTCTCAATATTTAGATTTTTTTGCACCCTCAGATTCCATATTTTCAAATAGTTTGTACCAAATATTGTCCTATCCTAACAAACCATGAATCAATGGAAATCTTATTTATTCAGCTTTCAGATTATGTATAAATTTCACTTTCAACAGTTGAGTTAAATGTTTAACCCAGCCTTCTGGGTAGTTTTATTTAACTCAAGTATTGTTTAAAAATTACTATGCTATACTAGAGGCATTGGCAATAATCAAAAGGTGAACATTTATTAGTACGCAATTTAATTTTTTGTATTATTTTATTATTATTTATTCACTGTATTAATAAATGTTAATTTATTAAACATATTAATAAATCAAAACAACACAGTCTCAGGGTTTGTCAATATTTCACCCAGCGCTGGGTTGTTTTTAACCCAGCATTTTTTTAGAATGCAATGTTTTTTATGGTTTTAGTTTATTTTAGCTATAATAAACCTGCCATAAATAAATAAATGTGTAAAAACATTAATGCATATATTTTACTTAGTGCTGGGCAACCATTAATTGCAATTTTTGTATGTGTATGTGTACTGTGTATATTTTTATTATGTTATATAATAATATGTATATATACACACATGCATGTATATATTTAAGAAAAATGTGTTATGTTTATATATTAAATGAATTTATATATAATATAAATTATATTAATATAAATATATACATGTAAATGCAAGTAAATATTTTCAAAATGTATACTGTATGTGCATCTTTATATATATACACATGATAAATATACACAGTACACACACATATTATGTACACAAAAAAATAATAATAATTTTGGATGTGATTAATCATGATTAATTGTTTCCCAGTACTAATTTTAATATTTAATTTTACCCTCTACTTTGTTTTGATTTGTTTGAATATTAACAAGAATTATCATTAAAACATTCAAAAGAATAGCAAAATGATTCAGTTCAAATTCCCACTTAAAATAAATAAATAAAAAAGATTTGCATAAATTTTTTTTGAGATGGGCCTATGAGACTATTTTGAATCATGTCTCCATAACACATAATGGTAAGTTTATGGGCCCGGAATCCTTGTACTTTATTTGATTTATTAATAATCATTCTGGTCCTGGATGCTGAGTGGTCAAAATAACATAACATGCACACTACTACAACAGATATATATGTGTGTATGTGTGTGTGTGAATGTTAATAATTAATATGATGTGTTTACAATAAACACTAATAATAAAGTTTTAAAGTTCATGTCTCTTTCAGTTTTTAAATGATTTTAACTTGTCTTAACTTTTCTTTTAATTATAATTACAAAATACTATATAAAAATAACATATTAAGGACTGGATTTTCTAAAATGGCACATAATCTGCTTAATAGTAACATTTTAATTACATTTTATTGTCTTCAATATAAAACAAATTATATGAGAAGCCATGTAGTACCAGTAAAAGGCCATTGTTAAGCTAAGCAAAAACCTCAGTGCTCCTGTGGGTATAACAAACCATTCTTAATTTATTTTACCAATGGCCAATGGGTGTCAGTTAACGCATCCCCCACACCGTCACAGCCAATGAGAGACTAGAAAAAGGCAGTTGTTTTTCTCTCCTCTCATTTCTCACAGATAGGAGGCGTCGTATTATGACTGTCTCTGTCACATAACTGTGAACATACTTGGCAACGGGGAGTAATTGCTTAAATTAATTATAGAAGCCCACCATGCTCGCATAAAATCATTTATATGGATTGTTATGGCATATAAACAAAAAAGGATTGTTAATCCATTAATGAAGGACAAAAGCGGCCTACAGCAGCGGCGATAAACGGATATGCCTGTTTTCCGCCATATGGGCCCGTTTGGTTCGGTTATACATCAGTTCACATTTGGCGATATGTAATAAAAATGTAAATTAATGTTACAACAAAACGTCAGCTTCGTTTCGAGGAAACAGTTAGGATTATTAGGAGAAGATGGGGGGGGGGGCGGGGGAATGAAAAATAAAACTAAACACGTCTGTTAATAGTCAATAAATACAAGACGAAATTTCTGTAAGAGCAAAGTATATTTATTACGATATAAAAACATTTGAGTGCAAATCTTTTTGTACATATACTTACCATATTATTAAATATGTCACAGTCCATCTTTATCACAATTCTAATTAAGGAAAAAAGGTTAAAGTGAAATGTTGCTAAAATAATTATCCATAGTGAGAAATGCAATTGCGAACCGTCGTCTGGATCAGTTTCCTCAGATTGCATGTTGAATATTAGATCATAAGATTGACATTAAAAAGGAATTTACACACAATACTAGGATTAAACCCCCTTTGTATTTTAATTTTAGACGTCTCCTAGTCTCCAAAAAAAAAAACAACAAAAAAAAAAACATTAAAAATATAAAATACACAAAATATCACATATAAAAGAATCCCTCAAGAGTGACCTTTTCAAGTTCGAGATGTAAATAAAAGCTAACAGCTTATGTGATTAATGTCGAAGTTGAATGTCGAAATTTGTCGAGGATCCACTCCAGCTGTCCAGAGCACAAATGAAGCTTTTCGCACACGTCTGCATATCGAGTTACAGTCAAAAACCCTAAAAGAAGACAAAACTGATGTCGACTGTGTATTTTCTGCCCTTCTATCCTGGCGTGTTAGAAACAGCTTGCGTTCGCAGGTTACGAAGATAAAGAGGATTTTCCTAATTAAACACACGAGTGCCATAAAATGGCCTCATGACCACTTCAGCCTTGGGCGGCAGGAAACGATGTGGTCACCACGTCTTCAGTCCTTTTTTTCTCTGAAATATTCGGACATCAGTCCTACTTTAGACTATGGCAGAAAGACAAAATCGTACTGGTGTGCATGCAATAACAAGCGTGAATCCTAAAGAAGCGAAAGACAGATGGTGCGTTTCCTTGCGCAATACCATTTTGGTTGATAAATTGGAGCTGGCGTCGCCCCAAACGCACAAGGGGAAAGAGAAGAGAGAGAGAAAAAAGTACAAAAGGCAAATTCCAATGAGAGATGCTTGGGTTATAAATATGTCCGTTCTATACAAATTCTTTAAAAGTAGTGGAATAATAAGATGCGTATACAAAATTACACAGCCATAAATTGTGCAAAACACGACAATTTGCATACCACATACCGGTATGTGTTGCAACAGTGTGATATATTCAGCAGAAGACTCTGAGAAACCTAAGTAGTGCGCAATCCTGCATGCATCACGTCAAATGATCCTCTGAATGGCTGGCGAATAAACTGCACCGAATGTTCTTGAAAGGGGGACGAGAGAGCGCACAGAGGACTGGATATTCCCTTTGTACTTGCTGATTGAAATGCCACACAGTGTTTGAGATTCTTTCTCCGACCTTAAATGGTTAGGTGGGTGCAGCAGTCATATCCCGGACCCGTGGCATGCGTCCAAACGCTCAGATTACTGCTGTGTGTGTTTTTGTGCCACAGGGTTTCCAGCGCTTTGCGCAGCAGCGGCGAGGGCGCGTTTTACGCACTAGATATTACTGCGAGTTTAGTGCAATATCCTCGCGTTTTAAACGGCAAGCCCCTCTGACCACATCATGTCAGTTTGTGTTTGCAATGATTGCCACGTACAAAGGCAGAATCGCTTGAAAGAGCGACCGACAGCCTCGCCCATAAATGGCGCGGGCGGCAACCTTTCTTTTCCACAATGATGTCCTTGTGAAGACGCCATGTTGAAAATGAGAACAGCAGAGAAGCCATTAAACAACAGGCTATTTCTGAGGTCGCTTTGGACAAGGGTCAGCAATGAGAGGTGTCTGTCATAATGATTTTTACACCTTTTTTTTTTTTTTCACAGTTATAATAATAATCCCCACAGGAAAAACAATACTTGTATTTTTTTAAATGAGTTTGAAAGATAAATATGATTTTAATGTTACCTGTTTAAACAAACAGAAAGAATATTCCCAAATCATTTATGTCAAATAAGGTCGTATTACCTTCGGCAAGAAAAATGAATTTCTCTGTCTTCTGAATGATGAGGAGCGAGTGAATTTCTCGTCATTCTGTCTGTCTTCAGGAAGAGAAAGAGAGGGATTGTTTGCATATTGCAATATCTAAAAGTGCCTCAAGATTTCCAGCAGCTCCACTCGTTGGAGACTGCGCAGATAGGTGTGTTAAATGGTGAATTATGTCGAAAAACGACGGCAGAAAAATGGTTATTGTCGTTTTCTTCCTTTTAGGCGTTGCAACCCAACCCCCTCTTTAAAGCCAGTGTTAAAGGATCCGAAGATGGGAATGAAAACGTTCCTGTTTCTTCATCGTTTAGGCCTGATAGAATTATTTCAACAAAATGTTAAGGTAAATATCTCTGTTAGTGTTTTGATAATTATGTATATGTTTACAGTCATATTTCTACATATTAATCTGTTATGAGACTAATAGTGTTATGAAATTAAAGTGTGTCCTTGGTACAAGGTCAGATATACAGTAAGTGTTCACTTACTGAAAATATCAACTGACAGAAGGATTTCCATTCTATGTAAAATTAAAAAAAAAAAAAAAAAACACACTGTTCCCAATATAAACGTCATGAAAGAAAAATGAATTCCACATATTTCTTTAAACATAATTTTGTTTTGTTTTTTTTAAAAAAAAAAAAAAAAAATATATATATATATATGTCTTGATATCAGTACTGCTGTAGTGTTTTTTTAAAAAAAAGTGACGCACAACCAGGATGAGCATTAAAACAACCACAAACCCTATCAATCATACCTGTGATTCAGCATTTTTGCAAAAGGCCAATCGTCCTTTTTTTTCTCTATGGCCTGCCTTGTTTGCTGAAATGTGAGAAGCAATTAATTTAAATGGATATTTAAAAAGAAAAACAGAACAGCATGCAACTGAATGTTCTGAAGACAAAGCTTTGCTAAAAACTTAGGGAGCACTAAAAAGAAATAAAAGTTCAGCCAGTTCACATAAATGCTTCAGTTTAATTAGCAATCAAACATTTGTTCTGCAACTAAATAAGCAAAGACAATAAAGGTAAACTTACTTATTGATTAATGCTTGGCCCTGAACAAGGCAGGGCCTTAAAAGCAGTTGGCAATTTCATGTGTTTTTTTCTTTCTTTCTCTCTGTCTCTCTCTCTCTTTACAGTCTAGTTAGTTAAATAATATAATCAAATGCAAAATGTTTATTCAGTAGCATTTTACTAAAGAATAAAATGCTGTTATATGGGTGTGCCATGACCTAGTTTGCTGGGACAAAGATGGTTTCCAGGAAGAGAAAAAAAGTTTAAAAATGTCAAAGGGATATCATCCAACATTTCATCTTCCTTCTTCTCAGATCCTGTAAACAGAAACACTGTATGTATTAAATAGTCCATAAAAGGCTGATGAAATCAAGATTTAGATCCCTTTAGGAACAAAGGAAACCCATTTTGGCCATTGAGTCCCAATGTAGGAGAAAATGGCTGCGCCTGCATTCAGCCTTCTTTCTGCTCTCTGTAGGAAGAACTGAAGGCTGTGCTTCTAATAGCTGAATCTAGCATAGTGCTTCAATCTGATTGGCTAGAGAGGGAACTGCTGTTAACCAGCCAATTGCCCAAGCACCGCAGAATATCAAACAATGTTGGGAATGGTGGAATGGACTGAGAAATGTATCACAACTGCAAGACAAAAACTAACGTTAGATGTTTAAACGAAATAATCACCATTTGATTTTTTTTGTTTATATAAGATAAACCTCCGTGAGAGTTCATTTTGCTGGCACATTTTGAATGCAAGACTCAAAACGTATTCCGGAATAAATGTCTAAATTAAAATAAAACCGCAGTTCGTTTCTAAAACGAATCATTTGCGCCCTCAGCGCGTGTCCCAATTCAGTTTTAACAACCTTCCCCAGCGTTGCTCCTCCATGTCCATCTTGTATTTAACGTCTGCGTAAATCTATCGCGCAGATTCAACGCGTTCAAAATGTTCGTTTTTCCGCTCGAAATTCAAAATACGTTTACGTCCTACACGGTTATCCCACATAACTCGACTTCTGCGTGTTTCTGACGGTCACACAAAAATTCTGCTCCAGCGTAACAATTAAAAACAATAAATCGAAAGTGCGTGTCGAATGTGCCGGAAGGTTGAGATAGTGGTGTATTGTGGGAGAGACAGAAACCCCAGACTAGAGGCACACAATATGTGTTGGCTCGCAAAAAGGAGGCAGTATCTTTAAAATCATGTAATGTGATCGGCGAAACGTTCAAGATCTAGCCGTTTTATATAAAACTACTCGATCGGGCACACAATGTCCAGACCTGGAGAAAGAAATAAGCTAAATGAAGATCACGGTAGAAGACAGAGTTCAAGTAAGCTTTCTCTTTTTTTCTTCCTCTGTAATGTCTGTTTCGGGCACCGCTTCAAACCCCCCATTTTCTACAACGTACTGTTTGTGTGCAAATATCAACCTTTGCCATGTCTGAATTGTGAAGCGTACTTTCTGTTTTGGTCATCTCTTCGCTAGGTTTGGCGAACGGAATGGAGAACAGCCATCCTATCTGCAGTTCGGGAGAGAAACGAAGTCATCATTGGAGAAGTTACAAGTTGATTATTGACCCAGCGTTGAAAAAGGGTTCGCACAAACTGTACCGCTACGATGGACAGCACTTCAACGTGCCGGTGAGCGAAACGAGCCGTTTCAACGGATACATCGACCCGTGTGTTGTCGCGCTGAATGGCTATAACACACTCGCGTTGTAAACACCTGACACAGCACATCAAAGAGTTTCACCGTTGCCAAACTTTCATGACTGACCACTCGTTTAAACACTAAACTAGTGGGAGACGAGCTCTGGTTGTGCTGCGTGAGTTCTGGTGACAGTGACATGCTCGGGTTGACTGTGCTGACTGTGTGTAAAGTACACTTCCTTGCGTAAATGTGCTTGTTTTGTTTGCAGAACCCCGGAATGCCACCCGTGGACATCGTCCGAGACCCGAGAATCGGTCGTATGTGGACTAAGTACAAGGAGACCGATCTCCCGGTTCCTAAATTTAAGGTAGTCCAGTCACACCCCCCTGACACATGTGTGCATTTGTCTTGAATGTTTTCTTTAAGCATCCAACTGCAGGACGCTTGGCGTTCACAGAACGCTTTATACATCTAATGTTTTGTTTGCTTCTAAGTTCAAAAACAAGTGATTTAACGTTTTGTTTTCAGCTATGCTAGAGTCACGTGTTTCCATTCAAAGAGTTTAGGACATAGTTACGTTTCTGTAACTTAAAAAGAATCGTTCTCTTGTTTTCTCAGATCGATGAGTGTTACATCGGTCGTGTGCCTCCGAAGGAGGTCACGTTCGCCAAGCTCAACGACAACGTCCGAGAGGGATTCCTCACCGACATGTGCAAGAAGTTCGGCGACATTGAGGAGGTCGAAATTTTATACAATCCGAAGAACAAAAAACATCTCGGAATAGCTAAAGTTGTTTTCGGAACCGTCAAGGCGGCGAAGGATGCTGTGCAGAACTTGCACAACACGTCTGTCATGGGCAACATCATCCACGTGGAGCTGGACCCTAAAGGTAAGGATGGATTATGTTTTAAAATATTCAAACTGGACATTTACAGCTTTAGGGAACGTTATCTGACAGAATTACACTATAGTACCGCATGTGTTTATATATTTGAATAGATTGTTTATGACATGAAGTCACGTGTGAAAATTTACGTTGGTTGCTTGGTAACCATTAAACGGCAAGTCAGCGGCTGAGAGATTAACTGATGTTTTTGCTTTGACGTTTTACGTAAAACGAAAGCCTTTTAACTATTAATTCGATATTTAGCTGTAGTTTGAAGCGATGTAACACTTGTTTAACCTCGAGAACATATGTCTGTAAGAATTTAGATGACTATTGTGTGTTTTTGAAAATATAGGAGGTGGTTAACCAAGACTAAAATGGAATTGTTGTACAAATGAAAATGTCGGTAGTGTTAAACCTTTCGTTTAGACTGTTTACTAAAGAACAAGCACACTGAATCGTCATTAACCTTGTAAAAGTGAGATCCTGAAGGCAGGATGACAGCTGTATTGGGTCTCCCCTCTCTTAAAGAGACAGTACCGTTTATTGTCAGTGACATGAATGCAAAGTACATGCATTTCATGCATTGTACTGTCATTTTTTTTTTATTTGTGACCCTGGACCATAAAACCAGCCATAATTAGCACGGGAATATTTGAAGCAGTAGCCAAAAATACATTGTGTGGGTCAAAATTATCGATTTTTCTTTTATGCCAAAAATCTTTAGGATATGTTCCATGAAGATATTTTGTAAATTTTCTACCGTAAATGTATCAAAACTTAATTTTTGATTAGTAATATGCATTGCTAAGAACTTTATGTGGACAACATTAAAGGTGATTTTCTCAGTAATTTTCTTTTTTTTTTTTTTTTTTGCACACTCAGATTCCAGATTTTCAAATAGTTGTATCTTGGCCAAATATTGTCCTATCCTAACCATACCTATACATCAATGTAAAGTTTATTTATTCAGCTTTCAGATGATGTATAAATCCCAATTTCAAAAAATTGACCCCATTGACTAGTTTTGTGATCCAGGGTCACATTTGATCTGTGTGGATCATGTCTGTGTAATTTAATATGTGCATATAAAAGTATTAACATACAAAATATGTAACATTTTATAGACTTGTTTTAGTAACTTTATTGTCAAGTGAGATTACTTGCAAATAGTGTTTGCCAAAAGTGTATTTTCATCAAGTTTGGCACTGAAATGAGTTTTTCTGTAATGTTTTTGTCACAACAACAAAAACATTATATAAACAACTGAAAATACAACAAATTTAAATGTGAAATTTATGTACGACATGTAAATTGCTTTTTTCATTCCACATTATAGCTATTTGTACTTTGTTTAGATGTAGCCCACGTTGTGTTTCATTAATCATGTTCACCAAAGAATTGCACATCCTCATCTGTCTCTTCAGGTGAAAATCGCCAAAGGTACTTCCAGCGTCTGATCAATGGAAGTTACACTCCGCTCACTCTTCCAGTTGGTGGTGAAGAGGCCTGTGAAGTTTCTCCACGCAGCTTGGCCGAAGCCCTGCTGGTAAAAACCAAACCAAATGATGTGATTATATGTGACATTAATTATAGAAAGAATCGTAACTTATAAGATTGTACTACAAAACAAAAAAGTTAAAGGCAGGGTTTTTTTTTGTATTGTGCACGTTGCTTTACAGCTGCATGAAGAAATTTGTTATTAAAATAGCTTTAGACAACTGAATTCATTTAATCAAATTGGTTTGTTCAATCTGGTTCAAAAACAATGAACTGATTCAGAACAAAACCAAAAGTTTTTTTTAAATTTTGTTTTATTTCTTTAACTGCAAATGCTTATATTATGTATTTCTAAACATCATAGTTTATTACTCCATAGGCCAAATTAATAATTTAAATTTTAATTTAATTTAAATTGAAATGTGTTTTAAAGGGTAACTCAACACAAAATTGTCTCTGTATTTTTTTCGTCTTAATTATTTAATAACTTGTGCGATTAACAATGTATCTTTTAATAATGTTGCAATGTAGAGTTTAAACATGTTTAAAGATTTGAATCTTTTATTTAACACATCATTTTAGTACAAAAGGTATTTTAAACCAGCATGCTGTATAACAGGCTGGACTTTTGAGGTTTTTATAATCTTGCGTCATGACAATTTGAATTTTAACCTATTAGTTTACACATCATTTTAATACAAACGTTTTTTACACCAGCACATTATAACATGCTCTCCCTCTCCAACAGTAACCTCTTTATCTCTAATCCAGTTTATCAGTTCAGCAGGTGGTTAAATGGACACCGACTGAAATGCACATAATAACTGCTACCAGCAGAGAGCTGCACGCTATTACAACATGCACTTTGAACGGTCCCCCCTCAGTTATGGCCATTATCTCACAGTGAAGCCATATGAAAACAGAGGAGCTATTAAGGAGTATTTATACAATGTATTTGATTAGCGTGTTAATTGTTAATGCCATTAGAAAAGACGAACCAGTGATTTTGTCTGTAGGTCATTTGTACTGTGTAACTCAGAACATGTGTTAAAGTTGATTGTTTTTTTGTGTCCGCAGCCTTTGCGAAGACTGTCCGAAGGCAGTTCTTCTGCAGTCGGTGGCACAGCCACGCCGGGCGGCACCAACACGCCTATGTCCCTGGATACGGCCTACTCCAGCCTAAGGCAGGATACGCCACAGTCCCAGGGTACTCCGCACACCCCGCGCCCGTCAGGCACCCCGTTCTCTCAGGACTCCAGCTACTCCAGCAGGCAAGGCACTCCGGCGTTCCAGTCGAACCGTGCTGAATCCTCAGGAGGCTACAAGTCGAGACGGCATGAAACCAAATTCCAGGACGCCTACAACCGAAGACCGGAGAGGCACTACGTCCACGGTACAGGAGGTGCGGCGCATCGTGGCAATGCAGAGCAACCGCCCAGTTTCAAGCAACATCAGCCACCCGAGCCGCCGTCACCCGCTTTTGCGCACACGCCACCACCACCGAATTTCAAAAATGCTTTCTCTCCTTATCAGCCCCCAATGCCCCCAGTGTACCCTCACACAGAGCCCCCCTTCCACCAGCCTGTTCAGCGGGAAGTGGATTATAGGAGACCGCCTCAAGCTCCGCCACCTCCGAGCACCGACTTCATGCCTGTCAGAGATGGGCCCGCGACACCGCCGATCCCTGAACCGCCGCCCCCTGTGCCAGAAACCCAACCAGCTACGCCTCCCCCCTCCACACCAGAGCCCTGCCAGTCGCTGGGCACCCCGACCCAGGACTCTGAGCGCAACAGCTTGGACTCGCGCATTGAAATGCTTCTGAAGCCCTTCCTGAACGAGCGCGGAGACTCGGACGCTGAGTTGCGCATGGACGGGAGTCCGATCTCCTCGTCGTCCTCTCAGCTCTCTCCTGTTCCGCCTCAGCGGCCGTCGCGGCCTTCAAGCACTGGCTTGGAGGACATCAGCCCAACGCCGCTTCCTGATTCGGACGATGACGAACCTATTCGTGGTACTGCTTCCCTGTTGACAAACTCTAGGGCCATGTCGCCCTCCAACATGCACAGTAAAAGCGGGGTGGGAGAACCACAGACGCCTGTTGACAAAATGGACACGGTAAGACCTGAGATATGGTATCACTTTATAGCACTTTATACAATGCAGCAGCTTTACAGAAATAAAAAAAGAAAGTAGCAGTATAAATGTTGCTTCATATGCTTTATATACAATTTAGTTCAGTGTTTCAGTTTAGGTCAGTTTATAGCTTCCACAAACAGTTCTGAAATGTCCCCTTTTTGAAGTATCGATTTAGTTTGTTCAGATGGAATGAACTTATTTGTAGACCTCAATGAATTAGTAATTCAGTGTTTGAAACAGATTAAATAATAATTTTTACTTTTTTTGGTAGCAAAATGTTCTGCTCAATGCTATGAATGTGCCAGATTTTTTTAATTGAGCTGAATAAATAAGCTTTCCATTGATGTATGGTTTGTTAGAATAGGACAATATTTGGCTGAGATACAATTATTTGAAAATTTGAAACCTTAGGGTGCAAAAAAATCAAAATACTGAAAAAAATCACCTTTAAAGTTGTCCAAGTGAAGTTCTTAGCAAAGCACATTACTAATCCAAAATTAAGTTTTGATATATTTATGGAAGTGAATTTACAAAACATCTTCATGGAACATGCATCTTTACTTAATATCTTAATTATTTTTAGCATTAAAAAAAATGGATAATTTTGACCCATACAGTGTATTTTTATCTATTGCTACAAATATACCCGTGCTACTTAAGACTGGTTTTGTGGTCCACGGTCACATATATGTATTTGCCATAGCATTTATAAATGCTGTGTTTTCTTTTTAAGGTGCTGCTTTCTAAATCACTTTAGTGTAGTTTACTATTATTTGCTATTAGTTTGTGGTGTATCGACCTACACAGGCTTCAGATGTGGTGTTAAATATGATATTGGAGTTGCTGTATGGAGGGTTTCAGGACCCAGGAGAAATGTAAGAGGTAACCATACTCATCTTCCTTTAAAGAGGCCCTCGACTTTCTCTTTTGTTTCACATTTTACCAAATGAACAGACCGTTCAAAGAAATTGCAGTCTAGCTGCATATCTTTTTTCTTCAAAATCTCAAAGCAAGTTTATTTCATTTACATCTCAGTGTGCAATGTTTTTGGTGCTTGTTTCAAGCCATAGGTCTAGCCAGGAGACTTCTTGGCATTACTGCTCATTTCCTTGTTTGCTTGATATTTTGCAACTCAACTCTTTGTGGCAGCAGCCCATGTTAAAAAAAATACAGAAAGTTTAGCCTGGCACAGTTTAAGTCCTACATGTTAATCTGTACCAAATAGGCTTTCCATTTAAAAAAGAGAGAGAATATTCAGCGTCTGCAGTAAAGGCATAAATGTTTAGTGCCTAATGAGACTCTCTCTTGTAAATTAACTTGTTTGCATTACAGCCCCCAGCTCTGTATGGCAAACCCATGAAATATGATCCTGCTGTGGATGCCGCCTATGTGCAACACACTTTCACTTCCTCTTACACGTAGTTCAGCACGAGAAACAATGAACAGCCGTTAGCTCACTTTTGTGCTTTACTTCCTGCTTGAAAGCTGGACCATCAGGAAAGTGCTGTTCTTCTTAGTGAATCTCCAACCAAAACCATCACTCAACAAGAGCTGTCGAATCTGAAAGTGTTTGGGTTCCTACGTTCAAGCTACTTATAATGATTGTTTTAAGAGGATGTTATTACTATTGCTCAGGGTTAGTGATTTAAATATACTTTAACACTGAAAAATTACATTTTGGTGCATATAGTCCCATATCATTTGTGCTGTGAGCCTGATTTACAGTTTTCACCTGCCGCATGATCCCAATTATATTGAAAAGATGCTCCGCACACATTGTAAACAATTATTTAATTAATTATTGGAAAGCAAACATCTTAAGTAGTGTTACTATTGCTTTGTTAAACATATAGTGTTTGTCACATTGTTGTAGTTATAAAAATTGGTAAATTTCTGAAATAAAGCTGAAGTAAATAAAAAAAATAATACTAGATGACAAACCTAAACTTAAAAGAACATAAATGAAAATAGACTTGTTGCCTTTGCAGCTAACTGAAGATAAATGTTCTTTTACAAAAAGTAAAACTGAAATAATAACTGATAATAACTGATAATAACTGAAAGTGAAATTAACAAAAGGATAAAAGCACTTAACAAAATGACCAAATCTAAAATAAAAGCTAATAAAAAATATAATTAAATATGTAAATAATACTAAAATAATAAATATAGCTGCAAGCAGCGATTACTCTGATTCAAGTGCTTTAAGGCATTTAAGCACATATGGAAAAAGACATTACATATTATTTAGCAAGCCTGTAACCACCTAAATCAATGAATAAAAAGGCATTTTTGACAAATCAAGGTAATTCACCATAGAAATGTGATGGTTTTTTAACCTTAATGACTGTTATAGCGCCAGCTGTGGTCTGATCACCCTAAAAGTTTGCATGCTTGTTTAGAATCACCTATCGCATGTGCTCACCAGGTTTTGTGAAGTTTTGAGTTTTCGTTTAGGCTTTATAGGCTTTTGGGTATATTTGGATGGGCCCCCTTTCTAAACGACCACGTTATAGCTTCCCAAAGGGTAAATTGTATACAATCATTTACGCCCTTAAAAAATGCGATATTGCCCCCCCACCAGTTTCGTTCCGATCGACCTCCGTTAACATTGTCTAATAGGTGCTCAAATTCATCGGCCTATGGTGGCCATGTGTTTTGAGATACGCAAATGTCCTTATAGCCACTTGTGGCACTTTGGACCAAGACTGTACGTACAGATTTTCATGTCAATAGGACAAACACAGTTGCGTTGTTATAGCTGTTTTTTTAGTTTTGTTTTTTTCTCTTATAGCGCCACCAAGTGGCCAAGCTTTGTGGCTTTTTTCACATGATTTCAGATTCAGCAGTTACATACGCATTGTGCGTTTGGGAGAGATATCTCATTCCAAAAAGTTATAGCCGTTTTAGCAAAGGCAGCCCTGCCCCTTTCGAACGTTTTAGCGTCCTTTTGCGACAGATAGTCGAAAGTTCGACTTTTTTTTTTTAATATATTTACTCACCAGGTAATCTTCCTGCACTGGTTTGGGTTCCGATCGGGTGAAAACCTTAAGACTAGTTCACAAAAGTATTTTTTTCAAAACATGCAAAATACCTAAATATTTCACCACTTGAGCCTGCGAGTTAGTAGTTATGAGTGATTTCGTACTTTGGAGAACAGTAGTGCCTCCCCCAGGCCAATTGGGGTGAGCCTTGGTGATGTTGTAGACAGTGTGAGTACTACCTTCCCTCCAAGTTTCAAGTCTCTACGACTTACAGTTTTACATGGAGATTGCTGATCCTTGGCCACTCAGATAATTACAATATGGTTTCAACCCTACCAAGAGCAGTAGAACTTTATTAGAATTTTATGTCTAGATCCAGTTAAAAAGGAGAAAAAAATTATCTGTTTGTAGTTGTACAGGAGTTAGATAGGGGCAATTTAGGTCAGTAGATAGTGTTTAAATCCACATTTGCTTTGTAAGTGACTAGTTTGTGCACTAATGCATCAGATGTTTGGGGTTTCTTTTACACAGGGCCATCAGTCTTCAGGTGAAGACATGGAGATTTCCGACGATGAGATGCCTGGCACACCGAATGCTAGCGGGGACTGTGCCAAAAGCATTGTGGTCAACTCTGCGATGTCTCCGATGCAGACCATTCCCATGCCCCCGCCAGGGTTCCCCCCACTGCCCCCTCCACAAGCTGGCTTCCCCCTGCCGCCGCCGCCTATTCCAACCGTTCCACACCTGGCCGGCCCACCTGGCGTTGCCCCCCATCCGATGCTACACCCGCTGGCCCATTATCCACCTGCCATAATGCCCATTATGCAGATGGACCTGATGAGCTCCTTACCACAGTGGGGCAGCGTTCACATGTCCTTCCAGATGCAGACTCAGATGTTAAGTCGCATAGCGCAGAGCCAGCGGCCTTACCATTACCCTCACTTCATCAGCGGGGCTGCTGCAAGCGCCGGCGCTGCTGCTGCCGCCGCTGCCATGCAGTTTGGGGGCCCGTATGCGCATCTGTCTATGGTTGGTGCGCCTACAGGCGCTGTGGCTCACGGGCAACCCTGGCCCATGCCCAACATGCCCAAGTTCAACCCTGCTGTTCCCCCTCCAGGCTATGAGCCCCAAAAGGAAGACCCACACAAAGCCACTGTGGATGGAGTGCTTCTGGTTATTCTCAAGGAGCTGAAGGCCATCATGAAAAGAGATCTCAACCGCAAGATGGTGGAGGTGGTGGCCTTCAGAGCGTTTGATGAGTGGTGGGACAAACAGGAGCGTTCAGCTAAGGTAAGCGGCATTTGACAAACCCAGGCCTGTTTTAAATGTTACATGATACCCGTTGGTGATTATGTAAATATGCCTGGAAATGAATAATAACAAAGGCAGCAAATTTGGTTTTCAAGCTATTTAAGTCGTGCCAGATACAAAATCACTGTCAAGTTGATAGGTAACTTTTATAAATATCGTTTACCTTTAAATGACTTTTCGTTTAACACTCTAAATAGACTACATCATGGTACATTCATCCTAAATGTTTCTGAACTGACATACACTACCAGTCAAAAGTTTTGGATAGTAGGATTTTTAATGTTTTTTAACAAAGTCTTCTCTGCTCACCAAGTCTGCATTTATTTGATCCAAAATGCAGCAAAAACAGTAAAATTTGTAAATATTTTTACTATTTAAAATAACTGTTTTCTATTTGAATATATTTTAAGATGTAATTTATTCTGTCACATCAGTGTCACATGATCCTTCAGAAATCATTCTAATATGCTGATTTGCTGCTTAAAATAACTTTTAATTTTATTAATATTATTATTATGTTTAAAACAGCTGAACAGAATTTTATCAGGTTGCTTTAATAAATAAAAAGTTAAGAAGAACAGCATTTATTTAAAATAGAAATCCTTTGTGACGTTATTAATGTCTTTATCATCACTTTTGATCAATTTAAAGCATCCTTTAGTATGGATTTCTATAAAAAAATATACTGACTCCAAGCTTTTATTTGGTATGTATAATGTTAGAAAAGCTTTTTATTTCATATAAATGCTGATCTTTGGATCTCTCTGTTTATCAAAGAATCCTGAAAACATTTACTCAACTGTTTTAAATATTGATAATAATAATAATAAATGTTTCTTGAACTGCAAATCAGCAAATTAGAATTACTTCTGAAGGATCATGTGACACTGAAGACTGGAGTATTGATGCTTAAAATGTAGATTTGATCACATAAATAAATTACGTTTTTAAATATATTCAAACAGAGAGCAGTTATTTTAAAAAGTAAAAATATTTCGCAAGATTACTGCTTTTGCTGTATTCTGGATCAAATAAATGCAGGCTTGGTGTTAAAAAAACATTAAAAATCTTACTGTCAATATACTTTTGACTGGTAGTGTACTGCAAATTGAAATGCGGCAAACCCTCTTCAAGAATGTTATTAGTGTCATGTCAGTGTTTGAACAAAACAACGTTTTTTACCTGTACAGTGCATTAGATTAGCTTTCAATAATAATACTGTTTTGAAGCGTTGATTTAAACTCTTAAATACCCAGTTATTACGGGTATTCGACAAGCAAAAGTTTTTAATGCAATAATTGGTTTAAATTAATATAATAATATTATTACATTTCTAGTAGTAGACAAACTTGGACAATAATATCCCTAATTTCTGTAATTCTGCTCTAAATTAAATGTTAGCTGATTCCAGAACTGAATGTTCCAGAGAGTAATTATTTAAAAGGAAATCCACAGTTTATTAAATTTTTAAACCTGAGGTCATGTAATTATACTAACAGAATTGTCTCTCATCATCATGTTTTGCACCTGCAGGCTACACTTACACCTGTGAAGACAGGTGAGGGCAAAGATGAGGAAAAAGAACGGGCCAAACCCAAAGAGACCATTTCCTCAAGCTTACTAGAAAACTGGAACAAGGTTGAAAGTCTGGGCTTTGAGGGAATGGGCCTCAGCATAGGCCTGCGCGGTGCCATTCGATTACCATCCTTTAAGGTACCAAACTACCACCCTGTGTTTTTGTTGTGTGCCGTTGTACTTTTAAAAGTTGCTTATTAACAGTTGCTACTCATTTGCTTGCAGGTTAAGAGGAAACAGCCCCCTGAGCCAACATCTACCAGTGACAACAAGAGGGTGCGACCATCCACACCTGTCGATGATGAGCTGGAAGATGGTGTGCTTACTCTGCTCTTAAAATGAAAATTGGACAACCTATTCACACTGAAAAATGCCATTTTTTTTTTTTTTTTTTTTTTTGTTAACTAATTTTGTTTGGTCGGTTCTCAGAATCAGAAAGAACAGATCTTCGCACTGATGGATCCAGAACGGATGGCGGTGGTTCTTCTGCCAAGCGAAGGCCAGCCAGACCTCTGGAGCTGGACAGCGAAGGTGAGGAGGAGGAGGAAACCTCTGGGAAAGAGGAGTCATCGCTTTCAGACCATGAAGAGGAGCCAGTGGAAGATGCCTCTGTGAGGTTGTCCTCTGGCACGGTGAGCAAAAATCCACATTACTTCTTAAGAAACCTTAATTATACAACTCCCAATTGAGCCTAACATAAACATGCCTTCTTAGGATATGGAAGACGAGGAAGAGGATGAAAAGAAGAGCGAATCAGACTCCAGCGAGAGTGAATCATCTGACTCATCAGATGACGGTAATGGCGAGAGGTTGATTAATATTGTGCCCTTGTGGTCACTGTAATTGGCCTGAGGTAATGACCTTCACTGTTCCCCCCCTCTCAGAGTCTTCTAGCTCATCGTCCTCCTCCAAATCTGATTCTGATTCGTCTGGGAGCAACAGCTCGTCTGACTACGAGTCGAGTTCAGGGGAGGAAGAGGAGGAAGAAGAAGAGCAGACAGTGGGAATGGAGGATGAAGATGAAGACGATGCACAAACCTCATCAACGTCCTCATCTTCCTCATCCTCGTCTTCTGAAGACGAGGATGTTGAGGTAAAAGCTCCTAGTACCCCCACAGGACCACCGCCGGAAGAAGAACCAAATGAGCTGGGCAGGCTGGAAGCGTTAGATGAGGCGGAGATCGATCAGAAACATACTGTGGTGAGCTCAATCAAGTCTGAAGACGACGTGTGGCCTCTATCACCCAAAGGATTGCCAGGTTAGAATCTTGACTGTTTTTTTTTTTAGCTTGATGTTCTTGTAGCAGTTGAGTATTCCAGGGTTCATACAAGGTGCTTAAAATGCTTGAAGTACTTGAATTTGACATTTTGAAATTTAAGGCCTGGAAAATCCTTGAAAATATCAATATTTCTGAAGAGGTACTTTAGAAGACTATATCTATGAAATAAGTGTTTAATTTTTTCAAAAAGCACATATCTTTTCATGCAAAATTCACACAATTTCAAAAACATCATGCATATTTCAGTTAATGTCTTAAAATTAGCGAGTTAAGCCAGTAGTAGTACTGACAATGTTGCGTAAACGGCAAAAAAAGAGGAATAGATGAACTAAATCAAATGAGTGTCATTTACGCTGGAACCACTCCGATTGATTTAAGCTCATGAGTTCTATCGTTTATTTTAACCGATTCACTACCAAAAGCAGGTCAAATTAAAAGAGCCATTCATTTTCGAATTTTGACATCGCTTGTAATGACTTTAAAAACCACATAGTGATGAGTTAAACTGAGCTTTTTGAAATTCCGAATAAGTTAAACCACTGCATCGCAAAATGATTCACTGTTTTGAAGTGCTCTAATCAGATTGCAAATCATTTGTTTCATATTGGGATTTCAAATTACGTGTCGCAAATCATTTGATTTAGATCAGGGCTTCAGAGCACATATTGTGAATCATTTGATTTAGATTAAAACCGGTTTCTAAATCATTTTGCAAATCGAATGCTTCAAATCAAAGATTCGCGCTCCGCGCTCCGAGTCTTGATCTGAAATGATGGTTCGCAAATCATTATTCAGATCGGGACTTCAGAGCATGGATCACAAATAATTTAATTTAGATCGGGACTTTGGAGCAGGTTTGTGAATCATTTGATTTAGATTGGAATGGGTTTGTGAACCATTTCTTGAATTGAATGATTCAAATTGCGCAGTTCCAATCTAAGTCAAATGATTCGCAATCCATGATCCGAGTTTTTATCGAATCATTATTCAGATCGGGACTTCAGAGCATGGATCGCCAATCATTTATTTTAGATTGGAACTTCGGAGCGGGTTCGTGAATCTTTTGCTTTAGATCTAAACTTCGGAGCACGAATCGTAAATCATTCGATTTTAATCAGGACTTCGGAGCATGCATGGTGAATAATTTGATTCAGATCGGGATTTTGGTGCAGGTTTGTGAATCATTTAATTGAGTTTGGGATTTAGGAGCACATATGGTGAATCATTTGCTTCAGATCAGGATTTCGGAGTGATTTCGTTGATCTTTTGCTTTAGATCTGAACTTCGGAGTACGGATCGTGAATCATTTGCATGTATCGTGAATCATTTGCTTCAGATCAGGATTTCAGCGATTTTGTTAATCTTTTTTTCTTCTGTTTTTTTTTTTAAGACAAAAATTTTTTTTTCATTTACAAAAACAAAGAAAAAAGAAAGTACACAAAAATACAAATCCCTTAAGAAAATTACCTGTGGCTTTACTGTAGTAAAAGTGTAATGATACTTTGTGTGTGCTTCAATTTATTTTTGCCATTTTTATTAGTATATTATTATATATCTATTTATCTTTTTTATAATTTGAAAGATAAGACATTGTTTGATTGAAGTAATTGAAAATCCAAAAAGTAGTGCTTGAAAAGTCTTTGAAAGTCCTGTGTGAATCCTGGTATTCTGTGTTGAAGTCAGATCTTGATAGGTTGTCATCTCTTTTCAGCTGATGAACCCGACATTGAGTTGCCAGTCAGTATTCCAGTGCCCAGAGCTGAACCTACCCTGGAGGATGTCGGTAGCTTGCGGCCTCCCACCCCAACAGGTTCGTTTGCCGACAGCGATCAGGACACCCGACCAAAGATCCCTGCAGAAGATGTTCCCCGTACCCCCGGTCGTGATGGCCCTGTTTCCCTAGAATCAGAGGCCGTGATTCCTCGCTCTCTTCCTATGCCCTCAATGCACCTTCCACTTCCCCCCAATCATGCCCTTGAAGCTCGATCCCTTCTGCCGCCTCCTGAAGCTTTGCCAGATATGCCTGTCCGTGGGCGGTTGCCTACGGAAGAGGACATCCCACGCACACCGGGGAGAGATCTTATGGACAGACCCCGGGGCTTGGGCAAGTCTCAAAGCACTGATACGGTTCCCGTCACACCAGGTAGCGACACGCCGCTAACAGGTAACAGCTTGAGCTCGCCGCATATCCTCGGCAGCCCTTTCTCTTACCCCGCTCAATCCCCTGTCCTCAGCGCTGGTATCCCTCGGACTCCGGGTAGAGATCTTACTTTCACCCCAGCTTTCCCTGACTCTGCTGCTTTATCTGCAGGCCTTCCCATTCATAGGAAGGCCTCGTCGGAGAGCTTGGAGGAGAAGTCTCTCTTTAAAGAGCCTCTACTCAGCGCCTCTCCCCAGGCCAGCCTACCTAACAATGCAGTTTCTTCCCCATTCCTTGGTCCTCCCCTTCCTACTGCTTCACTTCCGGAGCCACCTCTGCCTCCCCAAGCCTCCTCTCCCACTTCTGTAGAGACTTCCTCTCCTCCTGCTCCAAAAGACCTGCCTGTTCCAATGATAGATGTTCCTGTGCCCTTAGATGCTACTCCAAGCAAGAGGAAACCGGGACGCCCCAAGTCTAAAAAGGCAACTATGGCGAGCCCTCCAGATTCTGAAGAGCCTCTAACTCCAACAGTGGACTCTTTACCTCCAGATCTACCAGTAAATGACCTGGACTTGTACCCAGACCACCCTCCAGAGACCTTCAAAGTAGAAGATGGTGACTCCACAGCCTTGGAGGAAGAGGAACCCCAAACCCAGACGGTCATACCTGAGGTGCACGACAGGATGTTTTACGTCGAGGAACCTATTCAGAAGACGCGCCGACAGAGGCGGGGCTGGCAGGAGTTGTTGTTGTCCATGCACTCCCCTGTGACGTCACCGCGCCGCCCCAGCTTCCTACCCCGCTCAGACTTTGAGGAGATGACCATCTTGTATGACATCTGGAATGACGGCATTGATGAGGAGGATATTCGCTACCTTAAGGTCACTTACGACAAGATGCTTCAGCAGGACAACGGCAACGACTGGCTCAACGACACCCTCTGGGTCCACCATCCTCATATCCTTTACTGCCACAATGCTAAGGTGCAGTCACCAGTAAAGTTGATGATAACTTTTTTTAAAGGGATAGTTCACCCAAAAATGAAAATTCTGTCATAAATTTCTCACCCTCATGTCGTTCCAAACCTGTAAGACCTTTGTTCGTTTTTGGAACACGCATATTTTTGATGAAATCTGAGAGCTTTCTGACCCTACATAGACAGCGCATTTATCAAATTCAAGGCCCAGAAAGGTAGTAAGGACATTGTTAAAATAGTCCATGTGATTCAACCTTAATTTTATGAAGCTACAAGAAAATTTTTTGTGCGGGAAGAAAACAAAAATGATTTTATTTAACAATTTCTTCTCTTCTGTCAATCTTCGACGCACGTTCACGAGAGTACCATGATGCATGCAAGAAGAAATTGTTGAATAAATTGAAAATGAAAATTGCAAAAAGTATTATCGTAGCTTTGTAAAGTTAAGGTTGAACCACTTATATTTTAATGATGTCCTTGCTACCTTTCAAGGCCTTGAATGTGGAAGTTGTGTTACTTGGTCAAAAAGCTCTCGGATTTCATCAAAGATATCTTCATTTGTGTTCTGAAGATGAACGAAGGTCTTAAGGGTTTGGAACGACAGGTGAGTAATTAATTTTTTATTTTTTTTTTTTTACAGATTTTTTTACAAATTTACAGATAATTTACTCACTCCCTTGTCATCCAAGATGTTCGTATATTTCTTTTTTCAGTCGATAAGAAATTTTGTTTCTTGAGGAAAAATTTTTTAGGAATTATCTCCATTTAATGGACTTCAATGGTGCCACCAAGTTTGAACTTCCAAAATGCAGTTTAAATGCAGCTTCAAATGGCTCTAAACAATCCCAGCCGAGGAAGAAGGGTCTTATCTAGCAAAACGATTTTCAAAACAACAACAGATTGACAGTTTATATACTTTTTAAACTCAAACGCTCATCATGTCTAAGTCTGCGTGAACTCTTTTTATCGGTTCAAGAAGGTCAATACAGTTAGGGTATGTCGAAAAACTCCCATCTTGTTTTCTTCCCGAACTTAAAAATCACCCTACATCGCTGCAAAAGTACCGACCCAGTGTTTACAAAGTGAACATGCAAAGAAGATCAAACGCCCTTTACAAAAAAAATGTAAAACAGCGATGTAGGAAAAAAAAATGTTTCGACATGCCCTAACTGTATTGACCTGGATTACACAGACTACGCATGCACATCACAGAGGCGAGACAAGGCGAGCATTTGTAAAAGTATATAAAAGTATATAAATGGTCCATTTGTTTTGAAAATGGCCGATCATTTCGTTAGATAAGACCCTTCTTCCTCGCCTGGGATCGTTTAGAGCCATTTGAAACTACATTTAAACTGCATTTTGGAAGTTCAAACTTGGGGGCACCATTAAAGTCAACTATATGTAGAACATTCCTGAAATGTTTTCCTCAAGAAACATAATTTCTTATCAACTGATGAAAGAAAGACATGAACATCTTGGATGACAAGGGACTAAGTAAATTATCTGTAAATTTTTGTTCTGTAAGTGAACAAAAATTTTGGCGACCCTAGTGACAGCAAATGGAATTACGTTTTTTTTTTTTTTTTTTTTGTTTTTTTTTAAAACTATGGAAATTTGGGGGATTGTTTGGGAAAGTCATTTAGTTCCTTTTGCAATTTAGTTTGGTGTCTCTAGGGGTGAAGAAATTATGCCCCTAGTGGCTTTAAACGGAATAACGTAATGGAATTACTGTTTTAGTTGACAGTTTTGTAATGAAATAATTACATCCACTAAAATTAATTGCTAGTATTCGCAGATCTGCAATGTGAAGACCTGTCTGTTCATGTAAAGAAAGTTGTATTTCCTTGACTCCTCTGAACCTACCAACATGGGCAGCACATCAGGCCTAAAGAAGAAGAGGAAAGAGGATGGCATACGCGACCATGTCACCGGCTGCGCCCGCAGCGAGGGCTACTACAAAATCGACAAGAAAGACAAAATGAAGTACCTGAACAGCTCACGCCTGCAGTCCGAAGAGCCTGATGTGGACACTCAGGTGGGGCGCAGTGATAAAATACTGGAATTTACTCGCAATCAATACTTCATTAAGCTGGTTTGCTGAAGGTCCTGAGGTTGAATGTGTTTGTGTGTGATTTCTCAAAGGGGAAGAGTATTCCAGCACAGCCCCAAGCATCCACTAGGGCAGGATCAGAGCGGCGGTCTGAACAGCGCCGCCTGCTGTCGTCCTTCAGCTGCGATAGTGACCTCCTTAAGTTCAACCAGCTCAAGGTAGGTATTTATTAGTGCTGTCAAAATTAACGCAGGCAATGAATTTTTCAAGTTATTGGCATTTAAATATCAGAACATCTTTACGACCACATCAAATGGCAGACTTTTCAGACGCGCACTCCAACTTCACTTCAGCGCCGGGTGCTAGTCAGACCTGTCCTGTCAGCAGTTATACTGTCCATGCACAAATGCACACAAATGTGGCAGCATATTAAAGTACGGATAAAATTACGAGTATGCGTGTTAGATCTGCATCATGTTCAGCAATGGCAGCTCTTAAAGTAATGGCAGCCAAATAAGCTAATAACCCAGCTGCTAAAAAATGCCTATTAATCAAAGAACAAAAGGAAAAAGAGGAAATCAATAGCTTTTGTAGCTAGAAGGATTAATCTATATTTAATTTAAGTTTATCATATCAGCCTAGAAAATTGCAACTTTTCGTTTTCCGTCAGTCTTAGTACACAGTGTAACTACAGAACAGTCAAGTTTTAAATAGGAAAAATATCATCATTATATATGGTCATTTTTGAACGAGATGCCATCGGTCTAATCAGATTCAATGATCTATGCTAAGCTATGCTAAAAGTGCTACCGCCAGACCCGGAGATCGGCTGAATGGATGTGAAAATGGTAAAACTCAACTGTTTGGAGTGAACTGGAGTGTTCCTTTAAATTTAAAAAAGAAGTTATGATCTTTTAGAGTCTAATAAATAATTAAATAGGATAGCTCTCAACTATATGACCTTAAGTAAGACAGATATTATAAATATACACTCTTTGTTGTTTGTACATTCATTGAAGATTGAATGTGAAATTATTGCAATATAAAAGTATATTTAAAAACCTTATTGAAAAATGTGCGATTAATTTGTAATTTTTTTTTAATCTATTGACAGCACTTGTATTTATATCTCACAAAACATCACCAAACAAAATGTGAGCCATGTCAAAATCTAACAAGTCACAACTTCTCCACAGTTCCGTAAAAAGAAGATCCGGTTCTGTAAAAGTCACATTCATGACTGGGGATTGTTCGCCATGGAACCTATTGCTGCTGATGAAATGGTCATCGAATATGTCGGCCAGAATATTCGACAGGTAAGTTCGAAGCCAACCAAACTTTCAGCATCTATGCTTTTCCCGGTCTGTTCGTAACTTTCTTGTCTCTTTGCAGGTTATTGCAGACATGCGAGAGAAGCGCTATGAGGAAGAGGGCATCGGCAGTAGCTACATGTTCCGTGTGGATCACGATACCATTATAGATGCAACCAAATGTGGCAACTTCGCCCGCTTCATCAATCACAGTTGCAATGTGAGTTTGCTTGTTATCAGGGTTTGTACAATGTGTTTAAAGTGCTTGAAGTACTTGAATTGGATTTTTTTTTTTTTTTTTTTTTTTTTTTCAAATTTAAGGCCTAGAAAACCCTTGAAAATAGCAATATTTCAGAAGAATCTTGAAAAGTGTTTGAATTACTGAAAGGCAGTGTTTCTATGAAATCATTGTTTAATTTTTTCAGTAAGGACATATCTTTTCCCACAAAATACCCACAATTTTTCAAAAGTCAAAATGATTCACTGTTTCAAAGCACTCCAATCTAATCGTTTGTTTTAGATCAGGACTTCAAATTGTGCATCGTTTTTTTGTTTTTTGTTTTTTTTTTTTGGAAAAAACGATTGGAACGGGTTTGTGAATCATTTTGCGAATTGAGTGATTCAAATCAAATGATTCGCAATATGTGATTTTAAAGTCCCAATCTGAATAATTATTATCTATAATAATAAAAAATAATAAAAAATTATCTCTAATAATTATTATCTGAACCATCATTTCAGATCAGTAATCGGCGTGGATCGCGAATCATTAGACTTAGATCGGTATTTTGCATATCGCGAATCATTTGATTTAGATCAGAACATTTTGCAAATGGAATGATTCACGTAAAATGATTCGCGATACGTGATTTAGAACGTGGATTGCGAATCATTTGACTTGGGTCGGAAATTTCCATATCACAAATTATTTGATTTAGATTGGAACAGGTTTGTGAATCATTTCACAAATTGAATGATTCAAATCAAATGATTCGCGATACGCGATTTGAAGTCCCGATCTGAATAATGATTCGCGAACCATCATTTCAGATCGGGACTCAAAGTGTGGATTGTGAATCATTTTGCTTCAGAACTTTGCGTATCGCAAATCATTTGATTTAGATCGGAACGGGTTCATGAATCATTTTGTGAATTGAATAATTCAATCAAATGATTTGCGTTACAGGATTTGAAGTGCCAATCTGAATAATAATTTGCGAACCATCATTTCAGATCAGGACTCGTTACGCGGATCGCAAATCATTTGACGTAGATTGGAACTTTCCATATCACAAATCATTTGATTTAGATCGGAACAGGTTTGTGAATAATTTCGCAAATTGAATGATTCAAATCATATTATTCGCAATACCTGATTTGAAGTCCCGATCTGAATAATGATTTGTGAACCATCATTTCAGATCAGGACTCGGAGCATGGATCGCAAATCATTTGAATTAGATCGGAACAGGTTTATGAATCATTTCGCAAATTGAATGATTCAAATCAAATGATTCGCGATACACGATTTGAAGTCCCGATCTGAATAATGATTCACAAAACGTCATTTCAGATCAGGACTCAGAGCATGGATCACAAATCATTTGACTTAGAATGGAACTTTGCATATCGCGAATCATTTGGTTTAGATTGGAATGGGTTTGTGAATCATTTCGCAAATTGAATGATTCAAATCAAATGATTCGCAATACACGATTTGAAGTCCCGATCTGAATAATGATTCGTGAACCATCATTTCAGATCAGGACTCAAAGTGTGGATTGTGAATCATTTGACTTAGATCAGAACTTTGCGTATCGTGAATAATTTGATTCAGATCGGAACAGGTTCGTGAATCATTTGGTGAATTGAATGATTCAATCAAATGATTTGCGATACAGGATTTTAAGTCCCAATATCAGGACTCGGAGCGTGGATGGCGAATCATTTGACTCAGATCAGGACTTCAGAGCGTGTACCGTGAATCGTTTGATTTATATTGGAACGGGTTCGTGAATCATTTCTCGAATTGAATGATTCAAATCAAAAGATTTGTGATACGTGAGTTGGAATCACGATCTGAATAATAATTCATGATTCAGAACTTTGCGTATCACAAATCATTTGACTCAGATCGGGACTTTGGTTCAGGTTTTTTAATTATTTTATTCACTTTGGGACTTCGAATCGCATATGGCGCTGGAAAAAGAAGAAACGTGTTTTTTTTTCGATCAGGATTCGGAGTGGTTTCGCAAATCTTTTTTTCAGTTTTTTTTTGTAAACAGTAGAAAACATGAAACAACTAAGATTGAAGTCCTTGAAAATCAATAAAGTAGTGCTTGAGAAGTCCTTGAAAGCCCTACAATTTCATTTTACAGTATCTGTACGAACCCTATTGTACGTTCACTAACAAAAGGAAATTTTGAAGTTAAAAACTGTCAAAAACCATATTGTCCTTGTGTTTTGCAGCCAAACTGTTATGCCAAGGTCATCACTGTGGAGTCGCAGAAAAAGATCGTCATCTACTCCCGGCAGCCAATAAATGTCAACGAGGAGATCACCTACGACTACAAGTTCCCCATCGAGGATGAGAAGATACCATGCCTCTGTGGTGCAGAAAACTGCAGGGGAACCTTAAACTAACCCAAACATATAGGTGAGACTATATATATAAAAAAAAAAAACATGCACTGCCCTAAATAACAAGCCCAGACGTCCCGTCTTCTGGAGCTACAGAGGAAATAGTGGATGAGATCCAACACATCCACTGGATATATCGTGCAGCTAAGTGTCTGGGACTTCTTTTTTATACTTTTACAAGATTGTTTACGAATTACAGGTGCTCTTTCAAGCATAAAAAATGAGTTTTCTACCACTCTTCCATTGACCTGTATGGAAATGGACTTATTTTTTTTCCCCTCCCCGAAAATATCTGGGCACTCACTTTGTTGTCTGCCCATTTGGCACAGTCTGTCTCGTCGGTCCCCTTTTCCCTCTGTGGTTTGGTTATGGAGAGACCTCCCCGTCCCTGAACTCGGACCCCAAATACTTAAGCTGCTCACACACGCACAGAATTCATTTTTTAAAAAGCGTTTTTGTCCTTGTCCTCTCAGCCCGACTTGTATGAAGTTTCGTTTATTGTCGGACTTGCCCACAAGGTTTAACATTCGTTGTGACACTAACCATTGTTGGGGGAATTGGGTCAATTGTCTTCAGTTTGCAGAACGTACAACAAAAGCACACCTGCGCCGGCCACAAAACAAATCAGTAGAAAAGGTCCACAGCTCAGGCAAATTTACACAAAGCAAAACGCGCCTAGGATATTTCAGCCAGCGCTGCGTGTGGCACCTTTGGACTGGAGCTTTTTTAAAGCATCAAAAGCAAACCAACAATACACTACAGTTTAATTTTCCTTTATTCAAGCCATTTTTGCAACCATCTCTGTGATGTTTGGAATTGAGCATGTCTGCTGCCCTCTAGCTGTTGGAAGGTGTAAAAACAGAAAGCTGCTTGTCCTCAGTCAGACTCCAGTTTGAAGCTGTACAGCCTAGTATTAACTCATGTCAGCTCAGATAAACATGCGGAGGCATCATGCTTCATGCATGTTTGGTCAACGATGCTGCTATTCTACAAATGCGCCTGTCTCTAATTTTCTCCACCAGTTCACTTTAAGCGAAATCCACCTGCAATGGTTTCAGCATGGGTTTTTTATAGTATTAGGAGTTCTCTGTGAGCTCTGATGCTTTTCAACTAATAATTCTAGACTAAATAGATGCACCGTTGTTTAGAACATCAGACCCTGGAGTATTAGGTCCGTCGATCTGAAAACCTCAGCAGTGGACCCATAAAATCGAATAGAGTGCCAAATATGTACTTTAATGTGTGACGGCTCCAAAGGCAAACCTATTTCCATTTGTCTCCTCCTATGTGTGTGTGTTTGTATGAATGAACCTAAGTTCACTGGTACTTCGGGCGAGCCTTTTGCTCAGTATTTAACCATCAAAAAAGCTATCACAGCCTCACTCAGCCAAATTTCCCTTTGAAAGCCGAAGACTGTCTGATCTGCAAGGCACTGTGCTTTTCTTTGTGATTTGGTTATGTATATAAATGCACTAGAGGCTTCCAACCCCCCCCCCCCCCCCATCAGAGCCAAACGGCACTCATAAGACCAAGCTATGAAACGTGTCCTTTACATTAGTTCACTCACAGGGTAAGGTCTCCCCGCTTTTTGTTGTTTTTCTTTTTAAATATGTTTATATTGTACAGGATCGTAATGGTTTGTAAAAGGAATGAGGCTTTTTTTATCACGTCGATGGGGAGTGATGATGCATCGTTCTGCTTTTATGAGCGACAGATGGAGTATTTAAAATGAATATTTTTCAGGGATCATTATATGAAAAAAGGGGTTGAATAGCTAATTTAAAGAAAATGATGCATCTTGTACATAACACAGATTTGTACTTCCTTTTGAAAGATTGTTTCTTGTAGAAACGTCTTTTTTTCTGCCCATTTTCCTTTGGATTCTTATGTGTAAATACTTTAACTGTGAATATATAAATATAAATATATATATTTTTGTTCCTGAGGATTTGCTACAGCGTCACGGCTCGGAAAGGTCTATCTGACAGTGAGTACAGAGAGCTGGTGGCAGTATTTTCAGCTTGTGTCAAGCTTTATTTTTTATTTTCAGTTGTAAATTCTATGAAAATCTGTTTGCAGTGTGGGGGGAAAAAAGCATTATCATTCAGAAATGGCAAGGGACATTGGTGAAATCGACCTTGATCCCCTGTCTATTTATTATACCACAAATGTATGGAAAAAAGATCATGAAAAAATAAAGGATTTTTTTTTCAACTGCCTTGTCTTGGAACTAATCTTTTAATCTTGTTTTACATTTATATAACGTTTATTAATCTGGATGCTTTCTTCAGGTGAGATCCTGTGCGCAGAGGTAGCAGGAGCAGGATTTTGAATGTGATTTTAATTACGATTAATAACTTCACATATTTGTGTCAGTAGGAGGGCTAAAGCACACTGGGGTCTCACCATCTGCCCTTCATATTGCCTTCCATTACTCATTACTCTATTCATAGGTTTACCCTTTACTGTTAGTAAAGCCTTGGGCGTTTGAAAAGATTCAACTATTGTTTGTAATGTATTCTGTTTCTACCAGCTGAACAAAAACATAAGTAGATTCCTTAAAAAAAAAAAAAATATATATATATATATACCTTATTATCAAAGTTGTCCTAAAACTAAAACAATATCCATTCTTGTCTTAGGACAACTTTGATCTGATGATGAATCTGATGGTGCCATAAAATCAAAATATTGAGATAATCGCCTTTAAAGTTCATAGATGAAGTTATAAATGAAGTTAATAGCAATGCATATTACTAATCAAAAAATAAGTTTTGATATATTTACGGTAGAAAAATTTACAAAATATCTTCATGGAACATGATCTTTACTTAATATCCTAATGATTTTTGGCATAAAATAAAAATTGATAAATTTGACCCATTTGATGTATTTTTGGCTATTGCTACAAATATACCCGTGCAACATAAGTTTTGTCGTCCACGTGTGTGTGTGTGTGTGTGTCTGTGAATACTGGTCGCAACATAAATTAGCATGGTTTAGCCATGTTGCGACCATTATTTTGCATGAATTATGTTGTCGCTAGCCTAATTTAACATGATTTGCCTGTTGATAGCATGTCACTAGCATTTTAGCATGATTATAATGGTTTTAACATAATTAGCATGTTGCTAACATCTTGCTAGCATGTCGTTAGTATGACTCTAGCATGATTACCATGTTGCTAACATGTTTTTAACATGAATAACGTTTTTAACATGAATAACATGTTGCTAACATTTTCTTAGCATGATTTTAACATAATTATCATGTTGTTAACATTTTGCTAGCATATCACTTGCATTATTTTAGCATTATTATTATGTTTTTAGCATTAGTAGCATGTTGTTAACATCTTGTTAGCATGTCAGTAGCATGTTGCTAGCATGTCACTAGCATGATTTTAACTTGATTATCATGTTGTTAGCATGATTGGCATGTTGTTAACATGTCACTTGCATAATTTTAACGTTATGTTTTTAGCATGGGTAGCATGTTTTAGCATGATTAGCTTGTTGTCCAGATTTTGTTAACATGTCACTAGCATGATTCTAGCATGATTAGCATGTTGTTAGAATGATTAATGTTGTTAACATCACAAGCATGAATTTAACATTATTGACATGTTTTTAACATGTTAACATCTAGCTAGCATGTAGCTAGCATGTTTTTAGCATGATTAGCGTGTTGTTAGCATTTATTTAGCATTATTACCAAATTGCTAGTATGATTAGCATGTTGTCACGTTAACATGATTAGCAAGTTGTTAGCTTGTTAACATTTTTAGAACATTTTTAACACGATTAGCATGTTGTTAGCATGTTCTTACATGATTAGCAAGTTACTACCATGTTAAAATGATTAACAAGTTGTTAGTTAACATGTTTAACATGTTTTTAACATGATTAGCATATTGCTAGCATGTTGTTAGCATTATTAGCATGTTGCTAGCATGATTAGCATGTTAACATAAGTATGTTGCTAACATGTTTTGTAGCACGATTAACAAGTTGTTAACGTATTTAGCATGATTAACATTTTTCTAGCATGATTAGCAAGTTGTTAGCATGTTTTACTGTGATTTAATATAGCTAAAGTGATATAGCTAACATCAATGAAACAAATCTGGCTAGAAACCAGCTAAAAACCATCTGATTTAGTACTAAAACCAGCTGATTTATTTATAAAAACAGCTTAAAACCAGCTAATTCAGTAAAAAAAAAAAAACAAACAAAAATTACGTGGCTGGTTGTTTAGTCTTAGCTGGTTTAAGATGAATATTGCTGGTTTAAGCTTGGTTGGTCTTTTAGCAGCTTGACCAGTTAAAAAGTGGTCAAACAACTTTAAACCCAGCCTGGGAGACCAGCCAAAGCAGTCATTCATCTTAGGCTGGTTTTAGCTGTTTTTCAGTACTTAATATGGTGACTTGATATGGTAGGACATACCAATTTGCAATATCAAGCAGCAGAACAAGCTGTTTTGTACAGCTAAAAATAGCTGGATGCGAATGAGACCCATCAAATTTACAAATGGCCACGTAAAGAAAATGGTGGATAGTTAAACCTTTAATGATTTGTTACATTGCATTATCTTATAAACTGTTACCAGTTAAACTAAAGTAAAATAGTTTATAGTTAAGTAGTCATTGATGAGGTCCACTTCAGAACGTCAGGCTGAAATAGTGACTGTTCTGTCAGTGAGCGGAAGAGAATGACCTCACTGGCCAGATTAGCAACCCTAGTAACCTCAAAAGAGACCAAAACAAGGGCTCTTTGTGTGAGTGAGCAGTGCCCCCAGTGTCAGTAACAGGACGTGAAGGGTATGAGCACTACAACAACATGCTTGTGTGTGTTTGAGCCAGTCAAAATAGACAAAACACGCCGATAACAATGTGATTTTTATTTCAACACTTTATCATTTGTAAAAGAACACTTCGCACTTGACTCAAACTATTGATAGCTTTGCTATTGTATATACATCTTCTGAGGTAAGTCCGTATTTTTCACAGAATAATAACTTTATTGGTTTATCAAGTTTGGTGTATACAGGTGTTCATACTTTTATAAGGTCATAAACTCCCCTTAATCCAGCTTTATCTTTCTACTATACGGTATAATTTGAAATCCCACCAAGTGGCCTTTGTGAATGCCTGGGGAAAAGGCTTTGAGTGATCAAGTTCAGTATGAATGAGGGAAATGTGTGAATGGGGATACCCACTAAGGATAATCACTCATCCGATAGCAGTTTGGTTGAAAAATTCAATGGGGCTGTTGTACCTATGTGATCAAACTTACAACTACAATTTGTTTTTACATACAAATAATTAACACAATCATTCTTGGTGAATTACAATTATAATTCCATTCAAGACCTGTTCACAACAAGGACGATAACAAGAAAAAGTTTGAAGTGCACCAAAACTCAAACAATAATGATACAATATCGTTGCAATCACCCCCGAACGATTTACTCTCCAGCTGATGAATGATAAATACAATGACATCTAATCAGAATTTATCTGATTTTAAAGAGCTTGTGCATTTAGACTTCATCATATGGAAGCCCGTTTCCACCAATGAATAAATGTTTTTTAAAAGGTTATTGCGACTTTTTGTCTCACAATTTGGACCTTTTTTTTCTCAGAATTGCATGATGCAGACTTGCAATTCTGACTTTTTTAAGATACAAACTCCCAGTTGCGAGTTATAAAGTCAGAACTGTAACAAACTCTCAGTTGTGAGAACAGTCACTTTTCCCCTTCAGATTTGGTCTTCATAACCCGCAGTTGCAAGTTTATGTCTCACAATTCTGGAAAAAAGTCAGAATTGCGAGATATAAACAATTGCAAAGAAATAAGTCGGAATTGTGAGTTTTTATCTTTTTATCGCAATTGCGAGAAAAAAAGTCAGAATTGCGGGGGAAAGTCATAACTGCAAGATTTAAATAACTGCTAGGAAAAAAGCTGAAAATGTGAGTTTTTATCGCAATTGCAAGAAAAAAGTCAGAATTGTGAGATATAAATGCAATTACGAGAAAAAAAGTCAGAATTGTGAATTTTGTCTTGCAATTCTAATTTTATATCTCGCAAATTGACTTTATATATCGCAATTCAAAGAAAAAAGTCAAAATTGTGACTTTATATCTCTCAACTGATGAGAAAAAAATCAGAACTGCAAGAAAAAGTCGCAATGGCATTTTATGCGAGATATAAACTCGCAACTGCGAGAAAATGGCGTAATTGCGAGTTTTTATCTCACAATTCTATTTCTCACAAATTGTGACTATATCATAATTTTGAAAAAAAAAAGTCAGAACTTGATGTTATATCTCGCAGTTCTGGCTTTATAACTCGCATTTGCGAGTATCACGCAAATATGAGAAAAAAAGTCAGAATTGCAAGAAAAAGTCATAACAGCATTTTTTATTTTTTATTCAGTGGCGAAAATGGGCTTGCATATTATCGTGTGTTGGTGTGAACGCTGTTATAGTTTTTGGTTTGAAAGTTCCTTAAAGATAACTAATAATTATACAGTTTTAAAATTTTTATGAGAATAGGTAAGTCCACACCACAGCTATAACGATAATGGCACTGAGAAACAATTTAGTTGCAACAGTTTCAAACCTTTTTTTTTTTTTTTTTTTTTCAAGTTGAACCATAAATTCACTGACCGCCAATCATAATCCACCTGGCTTTAAACAGCCAGAGTGTTTAAAGGGCAGATGATATAACTCTTGCTGTGAACGGGTCTTTAGACCAGATAGTGATGCTTTCTAAATAGTTTTGGACAATTGGATGTTTAATACTGTCATTCTGTAAAATGCAAAATGCTAAATGTTTAAAAATCCAATAAATAAAAGAATATTAAAAAGATTAAAAATAGCAAGAGGGGAAACTCCATTGGTAAGAAGCTTAGCATCTTTGGATGCGTACACGGGCCGGCCATAGGTTGGATGGATGTGTCTGTAGTTGTTCTGCAAAGGAACCTGTGTATCGGCTTCTTCCTCTGTGGAATATATCCCGTATACAAACAGCTCTAACTGTCAAAAAAAAAAAAAAAAAAAAAAAGAGCAAATATTAGAAACATCTTAAATGTATGCAATTGTTTTACGAATGTATTAAAGATCTGTAAACAACAACACAATCTGTGCAATTAAGCAAATGCAAATTGCAAGGTGTCCGGCTTCCAGTCTCATTCGCGTCCAGCTATTTTTAGCTGTACAAAACAACTTGTTTTGCTGCTTGATACTGCAAATAGGTGTGTCTTACCGAATTATTGTAACGTGTTATTTTAATTATAAACACACTGGTTTGTAGTACAAACAGTTTTACTGTTTACTGCACTGTTATTCTTCTCGTTATTCCCTATAGCGGCTAATGAACCGGAAATCTCGCCCATAGGCTTACCTGCAAGATTTAGCATATCTATAAGCACCTGTGTTCATATACTTGTGTAGAGTATTTTTCGGACGTCTTACCTGAGCCCATGAGATATAGATGGGCACTTCATACACAGTCCATAAAACCACCTGTGAACAGGGCGGCGTTGTGAGACTGCCGTGATAACGGTAATACTGCGTTAGGTTGTTTTGAGGTAACAGGTTCATCAAAGGAAATGGTCTGATCGATTTAGTTTGTCCTACAAGAAAATGGCAAAGATTTGGTTTTAATTATATTTAGAATTCTGCTGTTTTTTTTAATGGAAGTCTATTAACAAAAAAAAAAAAAGAAAAACAGTTAATCTATCAATTCAGATTTCTTTCTCAGAATTGCAAGATAAAAATTTCCAACTTTAAGTCAAATATCAGAATCACATGATGCAAAAATCAGAATACTTCTCGTTATTGCAATTTCAAGTCCATACCTCTCAGTTCAGACTTTCTTCTCATAATTACATTTTTTTTTTCTCAGAATTGTGATTTTATGCTTTTCCTTCAGGTTTCCGAGTTAGCACTTTAAAACACTAAGTTTATATCTTACAGTTCTGAAAAATAAATGTATACTAGGGCTGTCAAATTCATTAATCACATCCACAATAAAAGTTTACAGAATAAGTGTGTGTGCCATTTATATTCATATGTATATATTAATACACATATTTTGTCAACCCTAACTATATAAAACACAGAATATATATGTATGTTTAGAGTTGTCAGATCGATTATTCACGATTAATCGCATCCAAAATAAGTTTGTTTACAGAATGTGTGTGTACCATGTATATTTCTATGTATATATTAATATGTATATTCTGTCAACCCTAACTACATAAAACACAGAATATATATCTCTGTTTAGAGCTGTCAAATCAATTAATCACAATTAATCGCATCCAAGATAAAAGTTTGTTTACAGAACGTGTGTGTGTACCATGTATTTTTCTATGTATATATAAATACACACACATATTCTGTCAACACAAACTATATAAAACATAGAATATATATGAATGTTTAGGGCTGTCAAATCGATTAATCACGATTAATCGTATCCAAAATAAAAGTTTGTGTTTACAGAATATGTGTGTGTACCATGTATATTTATATGTATATATTAATATGTATATTCTGTCAACCCTAACTATATAAAACACCGAAAATATATGTATGTTTAGTGCTGTCAAATTGATTATTCACGATTATACGCATCCAAAATAAGTTTGTTTACAGAACGTGTGTGTACCATGTATATTTCTATGTATATATAAAAAAACACATATTCTATCAACACAAACTACATAAAACACAAAACATATATGTATGTTTAGGGCTGTCCAATTGATTAATTACGATTAATCACATCCAAAATAAAAGTTTGTGTTTACAGAATGTGCATGTAGCATGTATATTTCTATGTATATATAAATACACACATATTCTGTCAACACAAACTATATAAAACACAATATATATGTGACGTATATATATATATATATATATATATATATATATATATATGCATATATATATATTTTTTTTTTTCTGTAAACACAAACTTTTATTTTGGCTGTGATTAATCATAATCACTTGATTTGACAGCCCTAAAACATACATATATACTTTCCTCAGAATTTAGAAAAATGTCAGAAATTTTTATTTTGTTGTCGAAAAATAGCTTTTTTCCTATTTTGATTAAATTAATGGATTACATTAATTGAAGTTTACCATCTTAACTAACCTTTGTTGGCAACAGAAGGCAGTGCATTTGAGATGGCCTGGAAGTTTTCATTGTGCAAATATGTCACCTGCCGAAGAGTATTAATGATCAAACACAAACGTGTAAAAGAAACACTGATGTAATACCACTTCAGATAGAACTCTCTCTCACATCAACGAAGACTCCAAGCACAGCAAGGCCAGTTGGGTCTTCAAGTGCAGACGTCACATTTGGATGTGTGGATTTGATGTTGACTATGTGCATCTGAACACAAACAACATGAAAAAAACACTGCAAAAAAACAAAACATAATAAGCAGGTTTGAAGACAACGTGAAGCCCCAAACCTCCATAGGAAATCTCAGGTGGTCCAGGGTGTGTTCAGATCCATTTGAAGTCGCACTTCCCCAATGGAAATGCAGCTGGATGGTGCGGTAAGTCCCAGGAAGCCCTCCACCACTCACCTGCATACCGTTACCCACCTCCAGCACAACTACACACAGAGACACGTTTCAGATTGGTAGCTCAGATTGAGCTACAACTTCAATAAAATGAAGACACTTAAGATAAAAGTGTCCAAAAATCTTTCTAAAGGTCAGTATCCACTTACTAGAGTGACCCTGGTTTGTCAGCCACCATTGACCTTTATGAGTCAAATTAAAACCCTCCAGCTGTAGAGAGTCTAAAGATTGGTTCTTCGTCAGCTGATGGTCCAGGTTGATGGGAGAGTGATGGCTCTCCAGAAGGGGATGGCAGGAGGGATAGTTGTCTCCCCATGCATATGGATCTACCAAAACAATGCAGTCTTGTTTACGTCATGGCAATAGCACTACTGATGAAATTAGTATCTTTTGTCCTTCTGAATTAATTGCAAAGCTATAGAACAAAAACTCACCACAGTGCTTTTCATCATAACAGAAATCTAAGGAAGAACAAAACATAAATCACATAAATAAAAAAAAAAAAAAAAAACATAAAATCAATTTTATTTCAGTTAAAGGCATTAAACTAACTTCTTTCAAAGCAAAAATGACATTTAACAACTTAGGAAGCTCAGAAAGAAATTCTATCAATGAATCATTCGTCACTCACCATCATCACTGTGTGCCAGTGAAACCACAGATAACATCAGCATCAGAAGTAACATCGCGCCCTTAAAATCAGTAAATGTTCCTGGCAGTCTTAAACCCCAAAAAATACAAACCGCGAAGCAAACGTGGGTTTAAATAGTGATCTTCTTGAAAGGAGGTAGGATGTCAGGGTTTTTTTTTTCTCTGATTTGCTCATTTGAGCGTGTCGCTGCCACTGCGCTCGTCCACAGTCTCACACAAAAAACACTTGTTGAACAAGGAAACGGAGAACGAACACTGACTACATGCACTGAACAAAGCAGGGACATTTTGTGTTTTTTTTTACAAAATAATGGAAAAGAAAAGTTTTACAAATGTGAGAACAATTAAACAATTAACAAAAAGAACAATTAAAATATATTATTGTTACTGTATAATAATATCATATATATTATAATTTTATAAATATATAATATAGTATAATAATTGTAATAATATTATTATAATTAATCATAATAAATATTAGGCCCCAAAAAGTATTTAAGTATATGTTAAGTGTACACTACTGTTTTTTCTCACCCAAATTCAGCAAGGATGCATTAAATTGATCCAAAGTGACAATGAAGACATTTATAATGTTGCCAAAAATAAATAAATAAATAAATAAATAATTTTATATTAAAAATTCTATTCAGCTCAAGCTGAATGCTGTTCTTTTGAACTTTCTATTTATCAAAGAATCCTTAAAAAACATACCATGGTTTGCACCAAAAATACATTATAAAACACATCCGTTTTCTTGAGTAGCAAATCAACATAGAATGATTTCTGAAGGAAAATATGACCCTGAAGACTGGAGTAATGATTCTGAAAATTCAGCTTTGCATCACAATTACATTTTAAAATATATTCAAACAGAAAACAGTTATTTGAAATTGTAATAATATTTCACAGTATTACTATTTTTACTGTATTTTTGATCCAATAAATGCAGCCTTGGTGAGCAGAAGATACTTCTGTCAAAAACAACTTTTTAAAAATCGCTCCCAAACTTTTGAATGATAGTGTACATTAATTATTTTGTTTTCAGATGCCATATTTTTTTTAAATGCAATGACATTTTAAATACACTTTGGGGCCACTGTATATCATTTACAGTTCTTATGAAACAAGATATCTCATGTGAAACAGTAAATCCTTTTGGAATCTCACAACTATGTCACCGATGTCTAATCTCTCAGGGAGCGTGAATTCCCAGGAGGCTTGAGGAACGGCTTTTACATCAGAGAACTGAGTGCTTCCTCACATTGGGGATCCCCCTGTTGGCTCGCATGACATTTAAGAGCGATGGATTTCCACGACGGACAGGGAAATCTCTGAGAAGGCATTAAAACGTTCAAAGGAGTCATTCTGGATTCGAGTCATCAGACTCGAAAGAATCAAATAACACACGTTTGAGATCTTAACCCCACTGTTGTCATCTAAAATGTATGGAAGTTTGTTTCCGCCACTGAACAAAAAAAATGCCAATTTGCAAATTTTCATCTCACAATTCTGCCTTTTTTTCCCAGGAAACCTGCAATTGCAATTTTTTACGAAGCCAGAATTGCGAGATATACTCTCAATTCTGACTTTATCAGAATTGCGAGATAAACTCACAATTGCGAGTTATGAAGTCAGAAGTGCAACATATAAAGTGAGAATTGAGAGGTTATATCTCACAAAATTTGACTTCTTCTCAAAATTGCGACATTATTCCTAAGAATTGAGGCATAAACTTACAATTGCGAGGTATAAAGTCAGAATTGTGAGTTTGTATGTCGCAATTTTGACTATTTCTGAGAACTGCGACTTTATTTTCTTAGAATTGCAAGATATAAACTCACAATTGTGACAAATAGTCAGAATTGCGATATAAATGCAATTGCAAGTTATAAAGTCAGAGCTGCGAGATATAAAAATTCTGACTTTCTCAGAATTCCGACTTCATTTCTACATATATAAATAATATAAACACGCAATTGCAAGTTATAAAATCGTGATATAAACAATAGCGAGAAATAGTCAGAATTGCGAGAAACTTACAACTGCAATTTATAAAGTGAGAATTGCAAGATATAAACTCACAAATCTGACTTTTTTTCTTAGAGTTGCAAGTTAAACTCACAATTGTGAGTTATAAAGTCAGAATTGCGAGATATAAACTCACAATTCTTACTTTTTTTTTTCAGAATTGTGACTTTATTTCTCAAAATAGAGATATAAACTTACAGTTGCAAGTTATAAAGTCAGAATTGCAAGATATAAAAACTGACTTTATCAGAATTCCGACTTCATTTCTCAGAATTGCGATATAAACGCAATTGCAAGTTATAAAATCAGAATTGAATGATATAAACAATAGCGAGAATAAGTCAGAATTGCTTACAACTTACAATTGCAATTTATAAAGTCAGAATTTACTTTTTACTTAGAATTGCAAGGTAAACTCACAATTGTGAGTTTGTATCTTACAATTTTGACTATTTCTGAGAACTAACCTTTTTCTCAGAATTGCGATATAAACGCAATTGCGAGTTTTAAATTTGAGAACTAGTCAGAATTGCAAGATATAAACTCACAATTCTGACTGTTTTCTCAGAATTGTCATATGAACTCACAATTACAAGAAATAGAATTGCAAAATAAACTCAATTGCAAGTTATAAAGTCAAAATTGCAAGACATAAACTCAATTCTTTTCTCGAAATTGTGACTTTATTTCTCAGAATTGCGATATAAACAACTAAGATAAATAGTCAGAATTCTGAATATAAAGTCTTACAATTTTGACTTTTTTCTCAGAACTGCGATATAAACACAATTGCGAGTTTTAAACTCGAGAAATAGTCAGAATTGCGAGATATACACTTACAATTCTGACTTTTTTGAAATGAATTCTTAGAATTGTGATATGAACTCAACAGCAGAAGAGACGTCCTCTCTGCATGCGCAAAACTTTTTTTTTCAGAATTGTGACTTTATTTCTCAGAATTGAGATATAAACTTACAATTGCAAATTATAAAGTCAGAATTGCGAGATATAAAAATTCTGACTTTTTTAGAATTCCGACTTCATTTCTCAGAATTGCGATATAAATGCAATTGCAAGTTATAAAATCTGAATTGCGTGATATAAACAATAGCAAGAAATAGTCAGAACTGCTTACAACTTACAAATTATAAAGTGAGAATTGCAAGATATAAAGTCAGAATTGTAAGCTTGTATCTCGCAATTTTCACTATTTCTGAGAACTGCGACTTTACTTTCTTAGATTTGAGAGATAAACTCACAATTGTGAGAAATAGTCAGAATTGCGATATAAACTTACAACTGAGAGTTATGAAGTTAGAATTGTGAGTTTGTATCTCGCAATTTTGACTATTTCTGAGAATTGACTATTTCTCAGAATTGCAAGAGATGAACTCTCAATTCTGACTTTTTTCTCAGAATTGCGATATAAACGCAATTGCGAGTTTTAAACTCGAGAAGTAGTCAGAATTGCGAGATATAAATGTACAATTCTGACTTTTTTTTCTCAGAATTGACTTCTCAGAATTGTGATATGAACTCACAATTGCGAGAAACAGAAGTGCGATATGAACTCAATTGCAAATTATAGTCAGAATTGTGAGATATTTAGTCAGAATTGTGAGTTTATATCTCGTAATTTTGGCCTTATTTCTCAGAATTGCGAGATATAAACTCACAAGACATAAATTACAAGACATAATTGCAAGACATAAACTCAATTCAATTCTCAGAATTGTGACTTTATTTCTCATAATTGCGATATAAACAACCAAGAGAAAGAGTCAGAATTATGAATATAAAGTCTTCAAATTTTTACTTTTTTCTCAGAACTCCAAGATATAAACCTGCAATTGCAAGTTATAAAGTACAATTTTAAGTGAAAAAAAAAAGAATGTTAACAGAATTACAAGTTTCTATCTCACAATTATGACTATAACTCACAAATGTGAGTTTATATCATGCAATTCTGACTTCATTTCTTAGAATTGTGATAGAAGCTTATATCTCACAATTCCAAGAAAAAAAAGTCAGATTTGCGATACGTATATACGTAAATTCGCAATTCCAAAAAATTAAGTTAGAATTGTGAGATAAAAAGTCACAATTACTTTTTTTTTTTTTTTTTAATTTTCAGTTGCGGAAACAGGCTTCCGTAGAAACGAGCGATTTGAAACAAAGTAAACCCACACATGGCTGTCCTTCATGGTACAATTTATTTGGCATTTGATTAGATGTACATCTATTTCAGAGAAAAAAAACAAAAACAAAAGCCCTCTGACAAAAAAAAAAGCAGTACATGACATAAAAAAAGAAGATAATTCAAGAAGAACTGACAAATTCACCAACTGTTGCATTCTACATAAAACATTTTATGATGCTTTTTTTTCCTTGTTGCACCACAAAGTCTATCTAGAAGAAATCTACTTTTTTTTTTTTTTAATTGAAAAAAAAAGTTTGCAAATGGGAGGTGGGTAAAGAGGAATCAGATGTGTTTCGAACCTCGGTTTGGAGACGAGCGTCTGTAAGCATAGCAGAAATGAAGAGTACAACAGCAGAAGAGACGTCCTCTCTGCATGCGCAAAAAGAGTAAAACATGCAACCGGAGGTCTGCAAAACATTCATGCCAACTTTTACATTACACACGACCAGTTCACACATTTAACACACGAGAAGTAAAAGCAAACTGATGTTCACAGGATTGTCTGTGCTGATGAAACCCTGGAAGAAAATGCAAAACAAAGACTATACAGCGAAAGAACATTGACCTGGATGACAAAAATGTCTTTATTTTCAATCATTCTGGCGCTGGTGATTAACCATTAGCAAAGAAATAGGGATCTGCTGGCTGACTTCACATTAATTTGTCTTTGTATTTGTGCTTTTGTTGTGCAAAAACATCTTTATCTTTGTACGAAATGCCTGATTGTCATTTAGTTTGGGCTTTTTGTTGCTTTTCCAGTCAGAAAAAAACAAAAAAAAAACTAAAATCTTATTCCCTTATACAAAAAGCAATGTTTGTTTCAATGATCAACAATGCAGACCAAATCTAAACCCTAATCCCTCAAGTTCATAACTTATGTATTTGACTACATAATTCATTCAATTGTTCAATTAAGTAGTCTGTAAATTGGTAAATGACTAAAAAGAAAAAAAAAGAAGCGTTTTGCTCTACATACATGTACATTTATGCGCTCATGTGTGCAAATATTCGCTCACATTTACTTTGTGTCAAGTAACGAACAGTCGTGGTGATTTACATTGAAATAATATTGAGAGCACATGATTTACAGGTGTTGAAAATGAAAAATTACAGTCATACACAGACACACACACACACACTGACAGACCGACCATTAACGCAAACCTCATAACTCATCGTAGGCAAGTCTAAACACGTAAATCCTAACTCAGAATCTCAACAAGAAGAAATATCTATTTCAAACACCATGATTTGCTTCAGCACACCGTTTGAGATCAGTTTGAGAGCGAAAACGAGAGAGATTATTTATGTTGAGCTTTTTTGTAGCAGTTACATTCTGAATGCAAAAGGTATATTAGTAACAGACTTCCTGGATAAATCTTATGAAGAAATGATCAGATCATATTTCACCAGAAAATATAAAAAGTTCTATTTTGCATAAATATTCATCTCCCCAATTCTCATTACCACAATGAAAGTAATAATTCATGTAGTTCATCATTAATGTAATGCAGAAACAATCTAATTTTCATCCCAGTAACATAGTAATGGAAATCACCTATTTTTTTTTTTTTTATTAAAATTTAAAATTGTTACATTTAGTACAGTAACGTCTAGATTTATTTTTTTGAATGATAAATTTAAATATATACACTACCAGTCAGAAGTTTTTGTACAGTAAGATTTTACATTTTTTTTAAGTCTGTTCTTCTCACCAAGCCTGCATTTATTTGATCCAAAATACAACAAAAACAGTAAAATTTTGAAATATTTTTACTATTTAAAATAACTGTTTTCTATTTGAATATATTTTAAGATATAATTTATTCCTGTGATTTCAAAGCTGAATTTTTAGCATCATTACTTCAGTCACATGATCCTTCAGAAACTATTCTAATATTCTGATTTGCTGCTCAAAAAACATGTAATATTATTATTGTTGAAACAGCTGAGGAATTTCTTTTCAGGTTTCTTTGATGAATAGAAAGTTCAGAAGAACAGAATTTACCTGAAATAGAAATCTTTTGTAACATTATAAATGTCTATCATCATCACTTTTGATCAAATTAAAGCATCCTTGCTAAATAAAAGTATTAATTTCTATCATTTCTTTCCCAAAAGAAGAAGAAGAAAAAAATTATACCGACTCCAAGCTGAATGGTATAGTGTATAATTTCACATAAATGCTGATCTTTGGATCTTTCTATTCTTCAAAGAATCATGAAAAATATGTACTCACCTGTTTTACAGGAACAAGAAAAACAACATATTAGAATGATTTCTGAAGGATAATGTGACACTGAAGACTGGAGTAATAATGCTGAAAATGTAGCTTTGATCACAGGAATAAATTAAATTTTCAAATTTATTCAAATAGAAAACAGTTGTTTTAAATAGTAAAAATATTTCACAATATTACTGCTTTTGCTGTACTCTGGATCAAGTAAATGCAGGCTTGGTGAGCAGAAGAGACTTCTTTAAAAAACATTAAAAATCTCACTGTTCAAAAATTTTTTACTGGTAGTGTATGCAAGTAATTTTTTAAATGATTTTATTTATCTATTTATTTTCAGCATTAAGGGCAAGAATAAATGAGATTTTGAGGTTTGAAATATTGTGGACCACTGAACATTTTTGTAGTTTTGGTGTATTTGAGTTTCATGAAAATACATGGTTCAATAAGCTTCTAAGCAAAATATAAAGTCTCTTATTTTTTTTTTTCTGTTGGTGAAAATGGGTCAATTCTTCACAGCTTTCAGGAGATTCACCCTTTTAGACTTGAGCAAATGTGACACTGATCACCAAAATGAGTTTTCGACAAAGTTCACCTCCCAAAAGAACCTCAAACGCTTCTAGGTTGGCGATGACATTCTTTTCCAAAAACGAGGCGATGGATTTGCATCGCCGTACCACAGTAGGACGCTTAAAAACGGCTGAAACAAACTCGTACCTCCATCTAAAAGAATCAAATGTTTTGTATTTTTTTTTTTTTTTCGTTTTTTTGAGTTTGTGCTACTGATCCGACAGACAGAAAATGTAAAAAACAGACATCACAGAACTCCAGATATTAACATGGTACCGCTCGCGTCCAAACGGATCCGACAGGTGGACGGCCACCCGAGGAAGGATCCTGAAGGGTCAGTTTGGACAGAGCAGTAATGAGTCAAGGAAAAATTGCTTCTTTGTGCCAGGAAACACAATTCCAGTGAGAGAACGTCAGGTTGTCTTGATTACACGACTAAGGCCTAAAAAGTCCGTTCGTCAACCGCTTCATTCGTTCAGAGTGTGGTGATCGACACATGCCAGTGTAAACCTCTCAGAGAGGTGCTCTATCGGCCCAGTCGATGGCCGACGCAAGTATTTACATGTGACGCTCAAGCTGAAAAACCGCTGAATAAAAACCCAAAACAAGCGTCTTTTCGTTCGTGTCTGAAGTCTTTGCTCTGAACAGGAAATCGTCCTTGAATCCAACATTTAGTAAAGCGTTCAGTCTGGACACGTACCCTAGGATCCTACGATGTGCCCTACACCACGGTGCTGAGCGAGGGGCCGCTGCAGTCTGCGGTGGAGCTCTGCGTGATGCTGCTCTCTGATTCGCTGGGGGTGTCCGGAGACACAAGAAGGGTGCTGCTGTCGATAGAGTCCTCGCGCTCTTCTAGGGGCGGTGGCGGCGGGGCGGGGAGCGCGGGCTCGGGGAAATCCCTCTGGAGAGAGTCAGACGCGCCGCTCATGTGACCAGTCGCGAGCGAAACCCCGGTCCGACCTGGAGAGGGAACAGGAGGTAAATGAAGGGTCATCCAAAACCTAGGGATCTGCGCTAATGCCCAGTGTTTTCTATTATTAACTAAAACTAAAACTATTAAAAATTATTTTTTGATAATGTAAAATTCTAAAAGAGTTTTAAGTTGAAGTACCAAAATTACTGAAAGGAAAAAAAAAAAAAAAAAAGAAAGAAATTATATATATATATATATATATATATATATATATATATATATATATATATATATATATATATATATATATATATATATACACACACATATATATATAAAATGTATTTTTTAAAAAATATAAAAAGATTAAAGGAAAATATATATAAAATATAACGGAGAGATTAGTTTAATTACTAACACTAAAAAAAGAAAAGATATACAATTTATTTACAAATATATATAATTTATTAATAAACAGTAATTGTAAAATACAACCGAAATAACCTTATTTAATTTATTTTTAATTTTTTAATAAAAAATTATTTATAGAAAAAAATAGAAAATTACAATAACTAAAAATTCTAAATGATGCCTTGCCAACAAACTGAAATGAATTAGTTTATTTACTAAAACTAAAAAAAGAAAAGATATAAAATTTATTTAAAAAAAAATAAAAAAAAATTATATATATATATATATATATATATATATATATATATTATATATTATATATATATATATATATATATATATATATATATATATATATATATATATATATATATATATATATAAAAGAAAAAAGAAAAATACATATAAAATCTAAAAAAATATATATACTATTTTTGGTATTTGAAATAACTTTATATAAACTATATAATTTGTAATTATAAATGTTGCCTTGCCAAAAAACTGAAATAATTCGTCTAATTACTAAAATAAAAATAAATCAAAGCTAAATAGAAATACAAAAAACATTTTAAAAAATACATAACACATAAAATAAAACTAAAATTAAAATAAAAACTGCAAAAAAAAAACAAAACACATAAATAAATGTTATATATATTTTTTATTTAATTATGTATATTTTATATATTTATTTTCAGTTTTTATTTTCATTTTAGTTTTAAGTTTTAGTTATTTATGTATTATTTGTGTGTTATTCAAAATGTTGCCTTGCCAAAAAACAGAAATTAATTACTTTATTTACTAAAACTGAAAAAACAAACAAACAAACAAAAAACACCAAAGCTAAATAGACATATGTAATAAACTTTAAAAAAACAGAAAGCACATAAAAAACTAAAACTTAAACTAAAATGTAAATAAAAACTGAAAATATAAAAATAAACACTAATTCAAAAGCAAGAAAAATAATTTTAGTAATTTGTTTTTATCTATTTTTTAATAATTTTTATAAAAAAGATAATTCATTTTTAATTCTTAAAATGAGCAATATTCGAGTACTCGAGAGATTTACAATCAATTCCAATAGTTTGATCAATAGTTTATCAACACTTTTTAAGTACTGAATGCAATATAGTATTTGCAATTGATATTCCTCTCGACTCACAGTATCACTACATAGTATTTTGAGGGGAATACATTGCAGAATGCATTTACTTTAAAAACATTCAAGATTATAAATCAATAAATTACATGCATATTTTAAATAAAGGATCTAAAAACACAGCATCACTGTTATGAATCTCTGTAAAGACATACCAAGGTCCATGTAGAGGATGCTGTCTGGATTAATGGAGGCCTCATATGGAGGAGGAGGGTCATCAGGGTGGTGGATATCTGGGTATTTGTAAGCAGCATAAGGGGGCGGAGGCTCCTGGAAGTGGAACGCTCCACCTTCACCATCATCAGAGAGGTGCAGAGGCGTCAGGCCCGTCCCGAACGCATCCGGCCCGTAGTCAAAGCCAGGGACCCTCCGACCCAGATTAAAATGATGCACTGTAAAAGACAACGATGATTCAGAAAAACACCACTTTAATATGTGATTATAATCAGATGATCGCACAGGGCCTTACGGTTTCCTCCAATGAGGGTTTCGATGCGTTCCCGTCGCCGCTGCCTCAGTCTGTGCACCATGAAGAGCAGCAGCGAGAGGATGAGGAAGGACGAGATACAGCTCACGATGAGCCTCATACCGCTGGCCATAGAGTCAAACAGACTGCTGCCGTCTGAAAACAACACAAATGAGATTTACCTCCATCAGACCACGACCTGACACTAGAGATGTCTGAGACTGAAAGTATATCATTGACTGCACACCGACAAGTATATATATGTAACCCTGGACCACAAAATCAGTCTTAGGTAGTAAGGGTATATTTGTAGCTATAGCCAACAATACATTGTATGGGTCAAAATTATTGATTTTTCTTTTATGCCAAAAATCACTAGGATATTAAGCAAAGATCATGTTTCATGAAGATATTTTGTAAATTTCCTACTGTAAATATATGAAAACTTTATTTTTGATTAGTAATATGCATTCCCAAGAACTTCATTTAGACAATTTTAAAGGCAATTTTCTGAATATTTAGATTTTTTTTTGCACCCTCAGATTTTTCAGATTTTCAAATAGTCTCACCCAAATATTGCCTATACTAACAAACCATGCATCGATGGAAAGCTTATTTATTCAGTTTTCAGATGATGTACAAATCTCGGTTTCAAAAAATTTACCTAAAAATTGACTTAATGCACATTTTTTTAAATAAATTGTGCAAAAAATAAAATAAAACAAGTTTAAGTTGAAGTACTAAAACTAAACATGAATTAAAAAAATATAGCAACATTTTTTACTTTAAAATAAATGTAAAAAACAAAAAAAATGCTTTAAAATAAAATGCAAAAAAAGACAATATAATTCAATATATTAATAAATATTATAATAGCATATAAATAATACTTAAAATAATAAAATTATATTTTCTTAAATCATTTAGAACTGAGCATAACTACAAAAACAAATGCATTACAGAAATAATCACTTTTTCCCCAGGCCTTTAAAAAATTATTATTATTATTATTATTATTATTATTATTATTATTATTATTATTATTATTATTATTTCTTTTATATTTTACATTTCCAGGAATTTGCCACACAAATTAGCAATACTCAAGTGAAGTCCTCAAGAGATTCACAATTGATTTCAATCGTTTGATTTTAAAATTTGTTCATTTTTAACCTTAAACTTAAAAAAAAAAAAAAACATGTTGGCAACTTTCAGTTGAAAATAAGTTAAATTTGAAGTATAAAAAACTAAAAAGTATTAGGTGAAGTATTAAAAGTATGAAGTATTAAAACTAAAACAGAAATAATAATTCAAAGCACTTAGTAATAATGAAAAAAGTAAAAACTACAATTAAAAAAGAAACTAAATTAAAATAAAAACCGAAAATACAAAACAAAAGCCAATTTAGCAAAACTAAAATAAAATAAACGTATTTAAAAAAAAAAAAAAAAAAAAAATCAGAAATTTGAAACAATAATACGCTGAAATACAATTATTAAAACTGAAAAATAAAAATTAAAGTACATATAAAGTAGTAAAATATAAAATAAAGACTGAAAATACAAAAATAAATGGTATTTTATAAGATTTGCCACACAAAGCTCAAATACTCAAACGAAGAGCTCAACAGATTCACAACTGATTTCAATAGTTTGTAGCATTTATAAGCTAATGATGTTGTTACACAAAGACAAAAATATTGTGTAAAATGGTTATAATTTGACTACTTTTAGCAATACTTTTCATGCACTACTGAATGAAATATAGGACAAAACTAATACAATTATAGCAATACTATGTGTGTGTGTGCACTGTATTGCCAATTAAATTGTATTAGTCCATAACTTATACGTATCTACATTATACTGATTATACTAACTAATGACAACCTCACTTTCAACCTTACAATAATCTAAGAAATATATCTAAGAAACAAATATATTTCGCGCTAAAATTTGTATAAAAATGTCTTAATTTTTGGCTGTTAAAATAATGGTAGTTTGTCAGTCCAAATATAACACAAGACTCTTAACTTTACAATAAAATAAAGCAGAGTAGCTCCACCTAGTGGTGAGATTTAGGCACTTCACTCCACAAAAACAGGTGCAAAATCACATATCTGTCCCCTAATCTTCAACTGTAATACAAGTTACATTTAATACACAAAACTCACAAACAGTTCACACTATGATTTGGAGAGACTGTGACAGTACCAGGATCCAAGCAGGTGAACTTGCAACACTCTTTAGGGTCCTTGCGGAAATGCTGGCAGCCCTGCGGTCGCTCACACAGGGCGGCAACACACATCTCCGGCTCGCCGTCGTGGCACGTGCAGCTCAGACACGGGTCGTCCCCTTTAGGTGTGAAATAATAGCCCTCGTTCACCACGTTGTCTTTGATGTCCACACACGTTTGTCCTGTTGAAGAAATGTATCAGTTTATTATACTCTAGAATGCAGTTTATTATACTCAGGGCTCTTCTGTTCATACGCTGCTGGACGTACTTCTCTTGCAGAGGAAGGGGAATTTTTTGTAGCAGTTTTCGGCGTGCCAGCTGTGCAAGCCCCGCTCGTTCATGCTTTTGATCTGAAAGCGCTGCAGCTGGGCGCAGAACACGTTATCCTGGGTTGGGTTCGCCTCGCCGAAATTAGCCAGACCCTCTGGAGGCAAAAACACCTGCATGGATCCTGTGAGGATCAGACAGATGGATGAGGAAACAGTTCGACGTCCACAGATGTGACAAAGAAATATAAAAATGTAAATGGCCAAGTTAAAGAAATAGTTAAGAAAGTAAGTTAATTTGTTATTTGACATCAGTATTATTTTTAATTAAAACTAGAACTAAACTATTAAAAATCATTTTTGTTATTTTTTAACATTAAACTTTAACATTAAAAAAAATAGAAATGTTGGCAAACTTAAGTTGAAAATTAGTTAAAATTGAAGTATTACAAACTAAAAAAGTATAAGGTGAAGTATTAGAAGTATGAAGTATTAAAACTAAAATAGAATTAAAAATGTAAAGCATAGTAATAATGATTTCAAAAAATATATTTCTTTAAAAGAACAAAATTACTAAACTTTAAACTAAATTAAAATGAAAGCTAAAAATACAAAAAAAGCCAACTTAGCAGAACTAAAAGAAAATATAAATATTAGATAAAATCAGCTTGAAAAAGTAGAAAGTTTTGTAAAATTCAGAAATGTTGCCTGTGCAACTAATAGCAATACAGTAAGTTTAAGTAATACAACTATTAAAACTGAAAAACAAACATTAAAGTACATAAAAAGTACATAATATATTTCTAAAATATAAGTATAAAATAATATATAAAATAAAATTATAATATATAAATTATAATTAAAATTATAATTAATATATAAAATAAACAAAATATATAAAAGGTATATAAGATTTTTTTTTTCCTTCAAAATATTAAAAAAAACAAAAGTATTAAAAGTATGAAGTACTAAAACTAAAACAGAAATAAAAACATTTCTAAAAACAGATAATTTTAATAATAATAATAATAATAATAATAATAATAATAATAATAATTAATTTTAAATTAGAAAGTAGAAAGTTTTGTAAAATTCAGAAATGTTGCCTCTGCAACTAATAGCAATACAATAAGTTTAAGTAATACAATTATTCAAAATGAAAAATAAAAATAAAAGTACATAAAAAGTACAAAATATTTTTCAAAAATATAAACATAACATAGTATATAAAATTATAATATATAAATTAGAATTAAAATTAATATATAAAATAAACTTAGACTGAAAATTAATTATTCACTAAAATCATGAGAGTTCATTACAGAAATAGTAATGCTGAATTAATGAATCAGTTTACCCATTTCCTAAAACTAGTCTAAACGATTTGTTCATAAATCAAAATTATCTGGTTTTTGAGTCACTGTTTCTTTTTTCTGATTCAAAGATCCAGTCACAATTAACAGCCTACTAGATCATTTTCAGTGAATAACAACTTAAAATTCACTCTGTTCTTCACACTAAAGCCTGGAATAAACTACATGATTTAAGCCTTAAGTTACGGCAAGACTTCATAAGACTTCAAATATAGCAAAAAAAAAAAAAAACCTACTTCTTCTTTGACATTAGTTCTTTTTAGTTCCCTGTTTTTCTTAAAATAATTTGAGATTAAAAACCGACCTTTATACGCCACTTCCCAGCGGCCCTCGACCGAATGATTCTGGTTGGTAATCACATACTGATATCCCACCCAGAACCTGCAACAACAAAAAACATCCACAGCGTTAAGAAATCAAGTGTAAAACCATATTTTTTCCTCAGAAAACCGATTTAGACTCACTTGCACTGGTCCTTTCGCTCGCACACTTTCTCGTCAAAGTCCACCTCGATCTTGAGGATGAACTGCAGCTCTTCATTGGTGCCGAACGTCGCGAGGGAACCGTTGACCTTCTGACAGGTTTCCACCGCCTGCCAGTAGTTCTCACTCCTCAGGTACACTTTATAACAGCTGGCTGTCTTTTCATAATGGTGCCAGCCGCTCGGACACTTCCCTGTGTTTGGAGTGGGAGTTATATTATTTGAAAACATCATAATTTAACCATAATAAGCTTTCTGAATGGTATTTTTTTCTTACACCACCCTACTGTTGTGTTCTATTTTATCCATTCCAAATAAATAAATTATTTTATATTTATTTTATATATTAAAAACAGTAATGTTGTGAAATATTATTACAATTTAAAATAAATATTTTCTATTTTAATATACTTTAAAACGTAATTTATTCCTGTAATGCACGGCTGAATTTTCTGCTTCATTATTCCTGTCTTCAGCGTCACATGATTCTTCAGAAATCATTTTAATATGCTGACTGGAGTGTCGATTTTGTAATGTCTTATGTGATTGCTAAGAAAAACGTTGACATAGTAATGCAATATAAGCATGTCTTCACAGCATATGAATAGTGTGAATGTTTTAAGAGATCAAAAAAGGGTCTTACTGTTAAAGCGCACTGGCTGAGCAACTCCCATGACGTCCTCCACTGGCTCAAAACCGTTGCTGTAACGAAACCGTTCCTCCTTTATTGCTGCAAGAGATCGAAACAAGGAATATTAAAAAGCAGCTTGAATGCTAGAACATTTTCTTTTGAATATGGCCAAAATATACTAGACTGAAGCATAAATCATCAGTGGAAATGATCTATATTTGCGACCCTGGACCACAAAACCAGTCTACAGTAGCACGAGTATATTCTTTTATGTCACAAATCATTAGGATATCAAGTAAAGATCATGTTCCGTGAAGATGTTTTGTAAATTTCCTACCGTGAATACATCAAAAGTTAATTTTTGATTAGTAATATGCATTGCTAAGAACTTTTAATTTTTAAAGAAGTCTCTTCTGCTCACCAAGCCTGCATTTATTTGATCCAAAGTACAGCAAAAACAGTAAAATTTTGAAATATTTTTACTATTTAAAATGACTGTTTTTTATTTGAATAGATTTTAAAATGTAATTTATTCCTGTGATTTCAAAGCTGAATTTTTAGCATCATTACTCCAGTCACAAGATCCTTCAGAAATTATTCTAATATTCTGATTTGCTGCTCAAAACACATTTATTATTATTATTATTATTATTATGTTGAAAACAACTGAGAAGTATTTTTTTAGGTTTCTTTGATGAATAGAAAGTAAAGATGAACAGCATTTATCTTTTGTAACATTATAAATGTCTTTATCATCACTTTTGATCAGTTTATTTATTCAATTTATTTTAAATTGTAATAATATTTCACAACATTATTGTTTTTACTGATGATGTTTTTTTAATATAAAATAAATCTAAAATAATTTATTCAAATGAAAAAAAACTTTGAAAACTTTAAAAAAAACTTGCTGTTCAAAAAACCTTTGACTGGTAGTGAGATATAATACATATATATTTTTTGGATAAACTGTTTTGGTATTTTATCCACACTTGATTGTCTAATGTAAAATCTGGGCCCTGAACCAAAAGCAGTTGAGTATCACTAGTGTAGGCTTTGTAAGTTAAACAACATGCTTTCAAGGAAATCATGACGCTAAAACCCTAATCCACAGCGAACGGAAGGGAAACGGAGTGGCAGCAGGTCTGCTAACATAAAAACAGAGATTCTGAGAATCTTATTAAACCACCTGCTCATTTCCTGAAAGGAGGAGCACTAAATCCGACAACCAAATACGAATTAAAGTAAGACTGCATATCCGTCAAGAAATGTCGCAACACCTCCTGAGAACATCGGCTCGATTACAGCGATGTCAGAAAAGGGCAGTGCAATTACAAGCATGAAATGAGTATAAAACCCTGCAGTGTTTTGTGTCTGCTAGTGGTTACAGCTTCAGTGAACATGGCAGGGGTTAGTTCCAGGTAATATAGCTTAAAAAAAAAAAAAAGATAGCTTAATATTTTTTAGACTTTTGATGATATTTAATCTTGATATTTTTGTGTTATCCTCTGAAATAGCTGACAATGTTTTTTTTAGTCAGAAGAAACATCATTTTTAACAACGTCCCTCTTAACAGCCACAAAAATTGATCCATAAAATTAAGAATTAAAATACAGTTTTAAAAAAAGCAATAACAAGAACCAAAAACAAAAACGTATAAAAATGAAAAAGAACATAAAATTACTGAAATGTAAACTAAAGATAAAATTAAAATAAATAAATAATAAAAAAGCTAATTCAAAATCTAAATAAATACTATAATAAAACCTAAAAAAAAAAAACCTTCTTAGTTCTCATTTTAAATAATAATGGGATGGAATATATGTATGTGCGTGTGTTTTTAATATTTTAATATAATATTAGTAATAATACCAGTGTAAGTATTTTTATATCATATTTTACTACTATACTATTATTATTTTTTTTAATATTTTAACAAAACAAAATATTTTAAAAAATTAACAACAATAATAATAATAATAATAATGTGTGTGTGTGTGTGTGTGTGTGTGTGTGTGTTTTTAATATTTTAATATATTAGTAATAATACCAATGTAACTACTAAAAATAATAATAATTATTCTTTTTTATATTTTTACAATTAAAAAAACAACAACAATTACATAATAAAGACAATAATTATTAATAATTATTTAGTATTATTATTAATATTTTATTTCAATGATTTATTTTAAAATAATCAATAAATACTATAATTAAACCTAAAAAATAAAAACTTCTTAGTTCTCATTTTAAATAATAATGGGAAGGACTTGGAACATACGTATGTGTGTGTGTGTGTGTTTAATATTTTAATATAATAATAGTAATAATACCAATGTTACTACTAAAAATAATTATATTTAAAAAATGTTTTTACAACAAAAAGAACAACTACATAATAAAATTATTATTAATAGTTATATTATTATTTTTATTATTTCAATATTAATTTCAATTATTTAATTCAAAATATCAATAAATATAAAACAACCAAAAAACCTATCATTTTAAATAATAATGGGATGGACTTGGTGTGTGTGTGTGTGTGTGTTTAATCTTTTATTATATAATGAATATAAATATGAAATGGCACCTTGCCAAAAGTGTTACTTTATCTCCTGCCACTGAAAAGTTTATAAGACTGCGAAGCAAATCATAAATTAGAGGATAAGATACGAAGGCCAATCATTTGATAAAAACCAGCAAGATTAAAATCAAGAAACAATCACGTCACCATCTCAAAAAAACCCCAAAATATCCCAGCTTACAGTTTAACATACAACCGCTTCCTGATTATCTGCCAACACGACCAATACAAAGCCACTAATCCTTAGCATTTATGGGTTATTTTCTTCAACATTCATGTGCTCAGGGTGTGATTCTGATCAGCAGTGCTTGAAGGAGCTCCAAGACACAGATCACATGCTCTGTAAATCCGCTCTGTAATGCCTGTTATCCTGTTCAGGAAGCAGACTCTGAGCACCGTGTCTCACTTTGGGGTTAAGACACTGAAACGAGAACACACAGGCAAAACAACCCAAAATCCAGCTGCCAAAATGACAGAACAAAACTGAAAAAGTCGGAAGTGAAACCGTTCCTCATAAGCACGAGTGTGTTTTTAAAGTGCATTGCACAAGAATGTGGCTATGTGTGTGTGTGTGTGTGTGTGTGTGTTTGCGGTTAACTTACTAGGGCAATCTATCTCATCGCTTTTGTCATCACATGCCGTCCATCCATCACACTGCCAGGACAGAGGGATGCACTGCATTTTTCCACTCCGGCAGGCAAACTGGCCAGGACTGCAGCGCAGATCTGAAACACGGACAATACACTGAGTGAAACTAATCTAGAAAGAAAAAACCTGCAGCTTAGACTCCATTATGTGTGATTACATGCAATCACGATTTATTATGCAACAGGAAGTGTCTCCAAATTTAGAGGAAGAGCCGTTCCACAGCATCAAGGACATCAGTGTCAATGTCAGGCTTAGCTAAATGAGACTCCAACAGGGTCAAAGTGTCAAACCAAACCAGCTGGAAACCCTCAAGATAATTGGTAAGAATTCCAAGGATCGCAGCTTACCTGACAACAGCCTGGCCAGAGCGAGCCGTGGACCTGCGGGGGGGAAGAGACAGGGAGATTTAGTGATTTCAGTAATGTAACATTACCTAATCTCTTACAGGCTCAAGAGACAGTCTGTCTCCCTGTTATCTGGGTATAAATAACAACAGATAGCACGGATACACCTACATTTGCAAACAAAAGTCAAAGTAAGTGACCGGAAAGTCCTTGTGGATTTATCTTGTTCAAATGTGATCTTTGCAAATAATAATTATTATTGCAAATAATAATAATTATTAATATTTGCTTTTCTTTATATTAAAGACAATATAAATTATATTTCATACATACACACACGCATATATATATATATATAGAAAAAATACACATTTTCATAATACAATGTGTATCAAACCCTAAAAAGATTCATATTTAATTCAAAAATTGTATATATTTCTTACATTTATGATTCATTAAAATAAATATATAAAATATTATTAATAATAATAATAATCATAATTATTATTATTATTATAAATAATAATTTATTACATTTATATTATACAATAAAGTATATAATAATACATGTATAATGCATTTAGTACATTATAATAAATATAAATGTATATTTAATAATAATAATAATAATAATAATAAAATTTGTATTAAACCATATAATATTTCATTCAACTTATTAATAATTTTAATAAATGCATTATTTATCTAATATAAATTTAATCAATTACTTTGGCCCATATATGTGTGTGCAGCCCAGGTATTCACTACGTTGGATAATAAGACCTAAAATATTTTACACTGTGGAAAAAAATTTTGGTCCCCATGAGCAATAAATCATTTTTTTTCCTGTAAGGGTTAAGGTTTAGGGAACAGAACATAAGGTTTGTACAGTATAAAAACTATTATGTATATGGAGAATCCTCAATAAAACACATGAACCCGCCACCTGTGTGTTTGCGTGTGCATCATTTTATACATAAATAAAAGCCATCAAATATTATAAAAGAATTTCTATTACTTCTCAATTCAACTCTTGAGAAGACAAAGCAACCTACAAACAAACTAATTCTTCTTGGGAGGTCCAGACATTCAGTCGTTCAATCATTCACCTGCCCAACCCTTGAGTCTAAAGTTATCCTTAAACAAACACACCGACACTGAGATGCCTTCAGAAGACCAGTGTGTTCTCTGGTCTGCAGGATCTGCACCACATTCACCACTACAGACAGTAAGACCATTGTGAACAGGTGAACACCCATTTGACTGCTAACAACCTTCCAGTGATCACCAAAATAGTGCACTAGTTGGGTAGTAAAAAAAAAATAAAATAAATAAAAAAATAGTTAAAAACTTTTAACATTAAGATTTTCGGTTCAAATGTACATGTAGAGGAATATACACTGTCCTACTCTGAGTATTTTGCACATGTTTTTTTGCATGCATCACTTTCAGTTTGTCATGTAGTAAAAAGACTTCTAGGTCAATATTAAAGATATGCAAGAGCCTCCTCTCATGTTAACATCACAGCGATCATGTGTAATATTATGCACTTTTAACAAGAGCACATACTGAGATTAAACACCAGCTGTGGGTTTATTCGATGAGATTCAACATGGAGACAGACCAACCCATCCTGCCCTCAAAAACAAGTGCAGACGGAGCACATAACCTGGGCTTCCCCATGGAAATTAAACACAGAAAAGAACATCACAGACCATTAACCCAAATACTGTCCTATTTATTTGATCCACTTGGTTTCCATGCATCACCTTATATCAATAGGATTAATAACTTCCCGTCTAACAGAGAATATCACAACAGACACCAGCAGGACGCCAGCGCTCTAATGTTTCTCTTTCCAGAGTGTTCTGCTTGATCTGTCTGCTCCTGTATTGAACTGTGGCCTACCAGAAACACTACATTGACTGCAAATGGTTGGAATGTATGGCAAGTTGTTTAAGAATGTATTCCTTAAAACCTACAAGCATCTATTTTAATGTACTTATAGTTTTTTTATTACAAGAAATCCAGTGGTGACCCGTAACTTTAGATTTTCATCAACACAAATCTTTCAGTTCCACTAGCAACTAGCGTTGTCAAAAGTGCCAACTTCGGTACCAGTTGGTACTGAAAATTTAAAAATGTGACTATACCAGCATTTCCAGTGAGCATTTTGAGCGTTGTTGAGCGGATTGTAGCCAATCACAGACATAGCTGTTGAACATGTGAACACAATGGCCAATCAAATGCGTTTAAGAATCTGCTCAGCAGCGCTCAAAATGCTTGCAGGAAATGCTGGTATTGTCACATTTTTTAAAATTTCAGTACCGCTGGTACCGGAGTTGGTATTTTTGACAAGTAATCAAGTAACTAGTAACCACTTACTGCATACTACTACTTGTTTCAGTGCTATTAGTCACTATCCAAACAGTTACAAGTAACAATTACATTGGTACTAGTAATGAGTAACTAACATTATCATGAGTCTGTGGTCATATCAACGATTCACTTTAGGGTTGTGCCGATAGACGATAGTATCATGTATCGACGATTGTCAGAGATATCACCTGTTGCTGATGTCTTTGACGATAGCAAGGTGATTATTATTATCCGTCAAAAATAGACTAGGCGCCTAACTTTAGTGATGCAGTGCAGAGAGCCACTTCTGGGGCACTTCAGAAAATTGCCGCGAGGTGGCTGGTATAAACGGCCATTGATTAGATTGGCTGCGTCACAGAGCCAGCGCCAGAACACCTCCATCGGGTGGCATTTAAATTTCTACTAAATCATGGTGAGCGGGAGGGGGTGTTTCGGGTGGGAAGCGTGCAATCACTTTTTTGCACTTTTTTCCAGTTTTACTTTCACTTTTGAAATCGATCACGTTCAGCAAGGAGGGAAGAGGATGGAAAAGGTGGGCAAAGTAACTCGTTTTGGGGGGCGCAGCCCCCCTTCGCGCTATAGACATGTGCAATGTAAATAAGGGGTAAGAGATTTATTCATCATACAGTGATGCAACTATTATATTCACCTACGGTACCGGGAGTGTTTTTTAAAGTGCATAAACTTGTGCTAGATTAGGCTAGGATAGTCATTATGTTAATGTTCTTCGCTCGTTTTCTGTAGCTGCTTTTTTGTGATTTTTGAATAACTAAGGAAACGTAAGCATTAGTAACTTACAAGGTTTCTATTAAATTGTTATGTTAAACATAAATTAATTCATATTAAAAACATTAGGCTGCTAGCCTTATGCTGGTGTTGGTTCACTTCCGTTAATGAAGCAAAATAAATAATTAAATAAATTAGCACGATAATATCGTGTATCGCGACCTCACAGGCTGACGATAGGACGATATGAAAATTGAGCATATCGCCCAACACTAATTCACTTCGAACTAGCATTTTAATAGTTGTTAATACTTATTTCAGCTTCAATATAGCGCTTATTTAGAGAGTACTTACAACACCATTTTCAACTAAAACAGAATATTTTCATTTACACAACAATGGCGTTTTGGGTGCAAGTTTTTGAAAACAATAATGTTACTGTCTCCATATATACTACAAAAATGCAAATCTGTAAATACAGTGACATCATTCGCATTACATATTTACGTATCCGTTCAGATGCACACCATTTCTTTACAAAGTAACATCGCCAACTACTGGCCTGGCATACATAATACAGAACTTCTAGTTGTTTTTGTGGATTTGTGTAAACAGGGATTGGTTTGACAACATTGTTGTCTGTTAGTTTTTAAAAATGTTTTTAGTACATTGTTAGATATTATTAGATACTTGGTAGATACTAGAACCCATTTCTGGGACCCTAGTATCTAATGTTATTAGTAACACTTTTTATTCCACTAGTATTCTTGTTATATGTACTACGAGGTTAATCACAACATTAGTTGTTTTTATTTTTTATTTGAAGCAAGTTACAAGACTGCGTACTTAACAGTTTTAATGAGGTAAACAACTACAATCCCATGAAGCATTGTGAATGGGAAACGAAATTAAAAAACAATGAAGAAATTAGAAAGCTGCTTTTAATTTCAAGATGCTTATAGAGAAAGAGAGAGAGAGAATGGCATCTTTAATTGGTCTCAGAATCATGAGTAATACAGTTTTTCCATCAGGAATTTCACTGTTAAACTTGATTATTTTAAAAACCAAGTTGAAATAATGTGGGTTAATGGAATATATTTTTGCTAAAGCCATACTAGCAACACATACTAGCTGTAAGTAAACAACTGGGTTCACCACAGATGGGAAAATCTTGCAATTTGTTACAACTAACAGTTTAATAGATAGTTGGTTTAGTGACTAGAAGCAAGGTTATATGTAAACAAGTAATGAATAACAAACATATACTATATAGTTTTAAAGAATAAATGTAAAACCAGCTTGCCACATGGTATGCCATATAAAAGGCTTATAGCTAGTAACATATATAGATATATTTTATCTTTCAGGAGTAAATGTTAAAAAAGCTTGCCTTATGGAATATAATAAAAGCCGTAAAGCTTCATACGGCACAATAATAAACGATAACACAGTGGTAGTTAAAGGCCCTGGCGGCCTGCGAAAGAGCCTCTGCAGCTCAGCGCCTGTTCATCCCCCTCATGACCGAATATAAGCAAAGCTGCAAGCCTTTACCAGCCCAGACTGCAGCAAAGACACCGTTTTAGCAAATGCATTGATAAAAGCAACACCTTTACCTGTCCGTGATGGATCTGTTATCGTCAGAATGAAGAGGAGAAGCACAAAACCACCGCTGTCAGCCTTCGGCAACATTTATCCTCCATTCATAGTATCTTACACCGGAGAAAATGTGCGAGAGAAAATGCAGTTAAAGCACCAGCCGCCGATGTTGAGAGATAAATCGCAACGAACAGCCGATTTCCGCTTGCTGTGTGTATTCCGTCGATCAGGAATAAGCTTCGACACTCGGATGTGTTGATTTCAGTTGGCTAGAGTCGGGATATAGTGTCATATTCCATGGCTGTTTCCTCTGGCTTGGGAAACGGGCTTAGGACGGATATAAAACAAGATGGCTCCGCCACCGTCCCATCAAAACAATCCCAACCATGTTCTCCAGCCCACAGACAGAAGGAGGAGGCGCTTAATCAACCCCTCATAATAATACATGCATGACATTTCCTTCATATCTCACTGTTTACACGGATATTTCACGGAATATTACACGCTGCTAAGTAAAACCGTTTTAAGCGCGTTTGTTTCGTTGCAGCCAGTCACATGACTATGAAATGAAATCTAGTTAGCACTATAGGGCCTATATATATATATATATATATATATATATATATATATATATATATATATATATATATATAAACTGAACTAAAGTGACAGTAAAGACATTTATAATGTCCCATCTCTGTTCTCTGAGCATCCTAATGGAAGTTAGAATCCATCATGGCGCGTTCATAAATTACTCAGGAAAAACAGATACAAATGAAATGGACAATTTAGTCACTAGATTTTTCAAAGCAGTAAGTAAAACAAGGATTACTAGAGAGCGCTTTATGAGAAAATGCTACTTAAGTATTTACAAAATGTCTGGGTTTGCGCTTATGTCACGGTTTGATCAGTTACCCGGATGCGCGGCCATATTGGCGATGCTCGGATGTAAACAACAGCATGGATTGCTTGGGAAATATACTGCTGAAAATGTTGTTTTGTTCATTTATGCTGTCTAAACGATGTAAAAAAAAAATGTGTGGAAGCTGCTAAATCATATAGAGAAGGACTTCGTCAGCAGGGAAATGGCGCAATATTTTGACAAACTAAAGTTAATAGGTGGCAAAGATACATAGGAGCAGTATTAATTAAGATATTAGCCTAATATTTCACCTACCTGACCGGATATTACAAGAACAAACTTTAATGTTGTCAAGATTCTTGCCCTGTGGGCTGTAGCACGAAGCCGGTTTTGGTTTTTACTCGGGTAAATTCACATTTAGTTTGAGCAAACTCTAACTTTTCAGGCTCAAGAAAGTGGATTGATTTTCAGCAGGTTTCGTCACCATAGTAACTTACGCTACACAGCTACCCTGCTCCGGAGCAGGTTTTATTCTGGGTTATAGATGGCAAACCCAAACTAGACCAATCAGCTGTGAGCAAAGTGACGTATATCTGATGCAGTGAAGCCATTCCCCTGTATCTCTAGCTTCAAATTAAAGCAGTTTACAGTCAAAGAATTTTAGAAATAAAATTGGCCGACTTTTGCTTATTTTTTTAATATTTACATTATATTAATTGTAATTGATATTGTAATTCATATAGCATATTCATATACACTGCTGCTCAAAAGTTTGAGATCAGTAAGACTTGTAATGTTTTTTAAAGAAGTATCTTATGCTCATTAAGGCTGCATTTATTTGATCAAAAATACAGAAAAAACTGTAATATTGCAAAATGTTATTACAATATAACTTTTTTATATACTTTAAAATAGAATTTATTCCTGTGATGCAAAGCTGCATTTTCATCAGCTGTTTCTCCAGTCTTAAGTGTTACATTCTTCAGATTCTTCAGTTTTTTTGGAACCTGTGATTCTTTTTTCTTTGATAAATAACAAGTTAAAAAGAACAGCATTTATTCAAAATATCTTTTAATAATGTAAATTTATGCTATATATTTTTTTTTATATTAATTTAACACATCCTTGGTGAATAAAATGATTTAATTTCTTTCAAAAAATTTTTTTTAAATAAATGCTGTTCTTTTTAACCTTTTATCGATCAAAGAATCCAGAAAAAAAGTATCACAGGTTCCAAAAAAAATATTAAGCAACACAATTGTTTCCAACATTGATAATAAATTAGCATATTAGAATGATTTCTGAATAATCATGTGACACTTAAGACTGGAGTAAGAGCTGATAAAAATTCAGCTTTGCATCACAGGAATAAATTATATTTTAAAGTGTATTAAAATAAAAACCATTATTTTATATAGTAATAACATTTTGCAATATTACTGTTTTTTCTGTACTTTTGATCAAATAAATGCAGCCTTAATGAGCATAAGAGTCTTCTTTAAAAAACATTACAAGTCTTACTCATCCCAAACTTTTAAATGCCAGTGTAATTATTATATCAAGTGGCAATTAATTTTAAGCTTTGTATTTAAATTAAATTAAATATATACATACAGATAGATTTAATATATACAACTTTTATAATGACTAAACCTTTTTTCCTTTTGAGCTCTGTGTAAAACTATATATAAATAATTAAATTCAGTTGATTCCTTTGCATATATTTTCTGTTTATTCCTGCTTTGTAAATGCATTTAAATTGATAACATTTTTAATAATGACATCTCTTAATCTTCAGCTGAAAAGTGAATTCTGGCGAGAAGTGAATCCAACGGACACTTTGCTGATGCTCTCCATGTTCTGTGTGATTGGCTGTTTGGTGCACGTGTCACACTTTCAGGTGCACATGCTCCAGAGTTAAATCACAAACTCTGAATTGATAGAGAATGTTTATATTGAGCTTTGTGAGCCCAGTGAACCTAAACTAAACCAGGTTGGCTTTATCGGGATTTTGTCAACTCAAAATTTACTCTGCAACTCTGAGTTTGTTCATCTCACTTCGTGCTACAGGCCACTGGAAATCCTGGTTCAGTTTGGCCAACCTCAAACGCTTTTTGCTCCTCATAGTTTTTTTGCTCTCTTCTCCTTGATTTGTTATGACTTTTTGCAGTCTATAGCACTCCAAATGTTTTTTTCCAGTCCCATCAATTAGCACAACCCAAAACATGACAATAATTGACCATTTTCAACAGCAATAATCAGCAAAATATGCGAGTTTTTTTTGGTTCAGTGGCATGTTTACATTCAGTGCTGCCAATATGGCCGATTGATGACGCGTGGTGAAAAGAAAACACTATTACTTGCCATTTCTTAGTAATTGTGAAATTTACTAGCGATTTATAAGTGGAAATTGCTTCAAAGTAAATCTTACACTATTGTTTTTTTTATAACAATTATGAAACACTTCTGTTTTGTTTTGTTTAGGCCAACATGGATTTTATACAGTTGAAACATATAGCAGTTCTGACTAGAAATCAGAAATTACAAAAATATGTCCAAAATTAGTTTTGAGAAAAAAATTAAGTTTCTGTCCCCGCATCATATAATGTGTGAGTCCAGTCTTAATGACAAAAAGACATGATTTCCTTTCTTCTGTCAAACACTGCAATCATAGATTGTGTTAGAGTAAGTATTCTGTGAGTCCAGGCTTCAATCAAAAGATTTAACAAATGGATTGTGCAAAATATGGATGGTGAAATAATACACACAAATCTGTAGAACTCCTTTTTATTGTGCCAATGAGATCTTGCAAGATGTCTTCAACATCATAAAAGATGCTCAGGCTTCAGGAGGACTGAATCAGCTTTGTTCAAAAAAAAAAATGAAGAGTAGGAAAGAACTGAATGGATCAAATTATTCACCTGATTTAATCAGCTGATGTGCATGAAACGGAGAAACTACATATATGTTAACTAAAATAAAAACATAAAACAAAAGTCTAAAAATAAAAAGATAATTAGTCCAGTTTCACAAATGTAAAAAAAAAAAAAACTGTAATTAAAAAACAATAAATATTTGACCCTGCCCATGTTAAGAGTTTTTGTGAAGTCTTTAGTTTCAGAAGTAATCCGAGGCTTTCCTCCTCTTGGGCAGCTGGAGGAGGTTGTCTGTGATGGAGGCCGGGTCCTGTGTGGCCGGTGTTCTGGCTTTCCCGGGTGTTGGTGTGCTGGAGGGAGTGGTTGGGCCTCCGAGAGGCGTTTTAGAGCCCATGCTTCTGTGCGCAGGTGACGGGGTATAGCTCGCCCTCAGGGCTTTATCTGTGTATTTGCTTGACGATCTGTTTACTAGACGCTGAAGGGCAGGAGACAGCGCTGCGGGACTCAGTCCCTTAGGAGTGAGGCTGCAATACATAGAAATAATCATTTAGTACACAACATAAATGCAGTTTTGAATAGCACTTTGAAAACTACATCAAAATGGGGATATTTTGGTTTCTAATTTTCATGTTAAACCAAACTTTATTATTTTTTGAAGGTACAGAGATATGATGATTTACATGGCTGTGTTTTTTCAAACCGGCAATGTCAAAACAATGTTTTATAATAAAAATTCAGTGGGTCTCAAAAGTCTGAAATAGAGGTCAGCCAATATTTTCACAAATTAAAAAAAGTGGTAAAAATGTAGCAAGTTAATATTGAATACATCAGTGCAATTAAGTAATCATGTGCTCAGGCTCTGACGTTCTCAGCACTGTCAAAATAAAAGTCCAATGCACTGTCCAAACAGAACAGAACTTAACGACCAATGCCAAGATTTAAAATTTGCCAAATGACAACCAATATAATTGGCTTGCCAATATATCAGTCAACAACTAGTCAGAAACCATACTGAAAATCTAAGATTCAAAATTTGGAATTTCTATTTATGTTAAAATAAAGTTTTGGCATTTTGAAAATAAAATACAGAAAATGAAAGTTTGAAATTACACAAAATATTTAATATACACTACCAGTCAAAAGTTTTTTTTAATTTTTATTTTAATTTTTTTTTTAAAGAAGTCTCATCTGCTCACCAAGCCTGCATTTATTTGATCCAAAGTACAGCAAAAATTCTGAAATATTTTTACTATTTAAAATAACTTTTTACTATTTGAATATATTATAAAATGTATTTTATTCCTGTGATTTCAAAGCAGCATCATTACCCCTGTCACATGATTTGCTGCTCAAAAAACATTTATTATTATTATTATTATTATTATTATTATTGCTGTTGAAAACAGCTGAGTAGATTTTTTTTTTTCAGGTTTTTTTGATTAATAGAAAGTTCAGAAGAACAGCATTTATCTGGAATAGAAATCTTTTGTAACATTATAAATGTCTTCATCATCACTTTTGATAAATTTAAAGCATCCTTGCTCAATAAAAGTATTAATTTCTATACTTTGTTTCTCAAAAAATAAATAAATAAATAAATAAATAAACTCCAAGCTTTTGAATGGTATAGTGTATAATGTTACAAAAGCTTTTTATTTCAGATAAATACTGATCTTTAGATATTCATTTTCTATTCATCAAATCCTGAAAAAAAAGTTTTAACTATTGATAATAATAATTATAATAATGATAAATGTTTCTTGAACCGCAAATCAGAATGATTTCTGAAGGATTATGTGACACTGAAGACTGAATGATGCTGATCACAGGAATAAATTACTACTATAAAAAACATTAAAAATCTTACTGTTCAAAAACTTTTTACTGGTAGTGTATTAACTATTAAAATACTTTGTGGTTGAATGCTGCAGTTATTAAACCAAAAGAACCATTTGAAAATTCTTGTTCATTTTTCAATTCAACTTTTCACATAAATTGGTATTCTGATAATATAATTAAAATGCTTATATATACCGTTTTAATTACAAATGACAAAAATGTTGTTTAACCAATAACACAAATTTGAAAATACAGGCAAACAAGCTTTTTCTTTACCTTGCAAGGTTCTCAGTAACTTTGCGCAGTGCCTCCTGTTTCTTAGCTCTGTTTTTTGCTGCAGCCTCATTGGCCATTTTCAGTCCCAATCGCTCTCTTCTCCCAGGCTCTGGAATCTGGAAAATGTCCATAAAAATTATTGTTATTAAAATATTGGACAATAAATGTTACACACATTACGCTCAGTGCCATCCGATACACATTTATGTTTTTTTTATTATATAAAATTGGTTATCAATAAAACCCAAATATTCTGTTTATATATGCAAATGAACGAAACCAGTGACAGGCTAATTCAAAATAAACTGGACCTTGAATGATGGGCCGTGACTTCTCTCCACAAGTGGTGTATCTGAGCCATCCAGACGAAACGGAGTGCTTTCGATCTCACCCCACGTCATCAGAGGAGAGTCTGCAACACCTTAAAAACAAAAAAGCCACTCAGGAAAACATGACTCAAAACCCTATGTTCTTCCTTTTATAAAATTTTTAAAAACATTCTGATGTTAAAGCTTTTGCTTTGCACAACAATTTTAATAATAGGTATGAACTTCTTTCTAAAACTAAAATCCTTTTCTTTCTTCTCCTCAATGAGCAAATATCGATAAATCAATAAAAACAGTGGCACTCACCAGGAGCAGGGGAGGCTTCTCCTTCAAATCCGTAACCATTTACTTTAGGGGATTCGTGAGGCAGGAGCTCTTTGCCGTCTGGACCAACTTTGCCTTGTTTAAACTAAATAGGAGGCAGAGCAAAGAAATATGGAATTAGTGTAATCATATTTCATAAAAGTGATTTATGATCTGATTCTGACCAATAAGATGCAGAGGTCAGTGTTACCTGTGCATTGAGCGCAGCAGCTTGCTGAATTTGTGATTTGTTCAGGGCTTTACAAAAGGGGTCAGCATTAAACCGTGTGTTTTTGTACAGGACCTCCCGAGGCTTCTTGAACAGGGTGTCATCTTTTTCACCTTTTGGGGAACAAAATAAAATGCAATTCAAATAATCACCCTTCCCTATTCATAATCAAGTTATTAACAGTTCATTTACATGCCTCAGAAAGTATTATGTAATAATACAGATGTAGATCGTCAGTGGGAAACTTTACCTTCAGGGTAGTACATGAGAGCATTTTTGGCCTTGTACTGCCAAGTTTCCACTCCTGCCTTGGTGCACTCAAGCGCCTGCTTCTCTGTGGACGGTAGAGCGAGGTTCTGCTCATGCCTCTTTAAATGATAGAACAATAAATATTGTCAGAACTCAAAACAAGACCAAAACTCAATGATATGCAGTAGCCGTTATTGATCTGTACCTCTTTGAATTCATTTTCTGCCTCATAGAGCCACGCATGCCTCAGCTTGTCTTTATCCTCCGCAAGCTCCATTATCTGCTCAAAGGAGGCGTTGTCCTCACTCGTGTTTTTAGTGAGAAAGCGGTCCAGAGATGGAAGATCCTTTTCCTCTGCTTTTTCACCATCTTTTCCTGAAACATAACACAGAATGCATGTAGCATATATCTTTGAAATTCCAAAATTCAAAATCCCCCTCTGTAGAAAACTGTGAAAAATAATATGAAAGAAAAATTAAACAAGAATTTTGAAATGCTAATATGCAAATTTGTGCATACACCACCAGTCGAAAGTTTTTGAACAGTAAGATTTTTAAAGTTTTTTTTTAAAAAGTCTCTTCTGCTCACCAAGCCTGCATTTATTTGATCCAAAGTACAGCAAAAACAGCAAAATTTTGAAATATTTTTACTATTTAAAATATCTGTTTTCTATTTGCATATTTTTTAAAATGTAATTTATTCTTGTGATGAAAGCTAAATTTACAGCATCTCTACTCCAGTCTTTAGTGTCACATGGTCCTTCAGAAATCATTCTATTATGCTCATATTAAGACACATTTTTTTAGAATTATTATTAACATTTTTTTTAACAATTTAAAACAGTTGAGTACATTTTTTTCAGGATTCTTTGATGAATAGAAAGATCCAAAGATCAGCATTTATCTGAAATGAAAAGCTTTTGTAACATTACACACTACACCATTCAAAAGTTCTGAGTCAGTATAACTTTTTTTTTTTTTTTTGGTAAAGAAATTACAAAAATTAATACTTTTATTTAGCAATGATGCTTTAAATTGATCACAAGTGATGAAAAAGGCATTTATAATGTTTCTATTTCAGATAAATGCTGTTCTTCTGAACTTCATCAAAGAAACCTGAAAAAGTTCTACTCAGCTGTTTTCAACATAATAATAATAAATGTTTTTTGCAAATCGGAATATTAGAATGATTTCTGATAGATCACGTGACTGTAGTAATGATGCCAAAAAGTCAGTTTTAAAATCACAGGAATAAATTACATTTTAAAATATATTCGAATAGAAAACAGTTATTTTAAACAGTAAAAATTCTTCAAAATTTTACTGTTTTTGCTGTACTTTGGCTCAAATAAATGCAGGCTTGGTGAGCAGAAGAGACCTTTTTTAAAGCATGAAAAATCTTTTGACTTGTTGTATATGTAATTAGTGCCTTGTTTGCATATTTAAATTTAAAAAATACAATAAAAAAAAACTTTCAGAATATACTTTAATTATTCAAACACATAACTGATGATAACTATTAGTTGCACTTTTATTTCCTCTTCACCTCTGGTGTCTTGCCGTAAGGACTTACACAGGAAAAAAAATTTTAGCAGCGGTCACTTACCATCCTCTTTCGCCATCCTGTGTTTGCTCTGTGAACATGAGGGAGATGCACTTCGACCATCTGGGGTCTCAAATGTTGAGGGAGTCGTGTCTAAATAGAAATAAAATTATTTTAAAACCATTCAAGATGTAGATAAGCTTGTTTCTTTATCAGAACAAATTTGGAGAAATTTAGCATTACATCACTTGCTCACCAACAGATCCTCTGCAGTGAATGGGTGCCATCAGAATCAGAGTCCAAACAGCTGATAAAAACATCACAATAATCCACACCACTCCAATACATCAATTAACATCTTGTGAGGTAAAAAGCTGTTTGAACAAATCCATTATAAAGGCGGTTTAACTTTAAACCACTTGTAAACAGTGATTGATCTGTGCATATTTCTCTCCTGATTCAAACAAGATGACTTTTGTCTTAATGATAGATTTGTACCTTTCAAACATGCAGCTTTTCGCTTCACAAGACATTAACTGATGGAGTCGTGTGGATTACTTGTGGATCATTGTGATGTATTTATCAGCTGTTTGGACTCTCATTCTGACGGCACCCATTCACCACAAAGTATCCATTATAAATTTTAATTTTTGGCTGAACTATGCCTTTACATATTAATCACAAATAGTAAGAAACATCACTCACAGGGAACATAGGTGCGTGGGGTGTATTTAGCCATCGCAGACCCGTATTTGATGGCGATCTCCCTCATCCGCTCCAGATCTCCATTCTCCTCCGCCTCCAGATAATCCTTCTGCGCTTGAAGTTTGGAGACATCTGGGAAGAAGTCCCTCTGGATGATCTTCTCCAAACTCTTTAGACAAAATTGTGACAGGTATGTTTGTTATTAGCAAATCAAGCGTGTTGTTTACAGGTGACACATGAAATTCAGTCAGCTGTTCCTGTATAACACATTGTATAATAAAAAACGACCTGGGGTTTGGTATTTTGTGTAAACTCTGTGGTGTCGAAGGTTACCGTCTTTTTAAATAATAATTATAAAACCAAAGCCAAAATCAAACGAGTATTCAAAGAACACATTTCAAAACACGAGTATTAAAACGTTCTAATATAATAAAATAAGATCATGATTACGTATAATGCAATGAATTATGTCAGGGAATCCCCTGTTGTAAATAGTACATAAGTAAATAGTACATTACCTCTATATATTCTTCCTCATCGAGAATCTTCCTCTTCGGTTTCTTAACCTCTTTCACATGATTGCTGACAGCAACTGTAGTATCATCAGACTTCAGAATCAAAGCTTTCTCTTTGGACTCTGTCATATTTAAATTTTAATGTGACAAAACTGTTTTTTTATACAGTGATTTAAAGTCCAATTGCGTAAGACGTTGTTTACGTTAGCTTGTACGCTAAGTACTCTTTTTTTCTCTAACGAAATCCCATTAAGATGTGTTTAAAACGTATTTCTGTCCTATTTTAATGATATCTCGCGATAAATGTTCATTTTAACCACCACTTAATCAAAAATAATGACAGAAAATACATGTAACAACAGCAGCTGAACGCAGCTGTATCGCACGCAGGAACAACGTCGTCTTCTTCTTCGCATCATTTCCGCTGTGAAGCAGAGTGACTCTCCATCGCCACCTATTGACTAGCAATCAACTTTGGCAATTGTTTTGGCACTATACATGAACTTTAATGACTTAATCAACATTTCTAGTACACGTAAACACTCAAATAGCACATCACCTCAGCGAACATGGTAAGCAATAAACACATTGTTTATTTGCAGTCTATAAGTGCCGTGAAAGAAATGCTAGCCTTTAACATAATTAAAACAAGACACCACAGGTGAATAAGGTACACATTTAACCTAATATACCCTTAAATGTGTATTTTGGAAATTTTCTTTCCACAAGTCTGAAAGAAGACTTCAAGAATAGAGCAGGGTCTTAAAAATAATGGTTTTCCCTGTAGTGTCTTGCCTTAGCAGATAAAATTCAAGTCAAGATATGTTTGCATTTAACTATGTATTAAAAGATGCAAAGCTTCAAAGTCTGCAAAAATGAACCATGTGATTACAGAAAATTCTATACAACATTGCATTAAGTCTAACAACACTTTTTAAATGTTATGGAAATCATCAGAGATCAGTTTGGCTGAAAGAACATGAAAATGAATATGTCTTTGCTCCCTATAATCTTCATGATAACAGTCTGAAACATATTAAAGTAGCTATTTTTTGTAAGAGATTAACAAAGTCAGTCAGACGTAAAGAACCGCAATTTTACTGTGATGTGCTATGCTAAATACAGAAGCCAGTTTGTCTGCAACTGGTTTTAATGGCGTACAAGGATCTTTTAGTCAATATAAAGATGTGAAACATCTTTAGTATGACCAGAAACAGAGATAAAAATGACTGCATATTTAAATAAAATATAACAGCAGTGTAGTATTAAGAGGATGGCTTATGTGATCCTGCACATGAACCATATCATTAAGCCTTGAGTGTTTTAAAAGGTCAAAATATGGAATGGCAAAAGACAACGAACAAAGAATCATTTTTTTGCTTAGAATTTTTGTCTTGTTTTTTCCAATCAAGACACATTTACTTGAGAAAGAGAATTATATAAGATGTTAAGCCTTGTTTTCTGACAAATGTATCACAATCAAGTGAATTTATGATTAAAGCAAGAAGAAAATCAATACTGTCAATTGGGTATTAAAAATAAGCTTGTTTTTCTTTTGAATTAAGTTTTTTTTTTTTTTTAATAATTTTCAGGTTTTAAGTATAAACTCACTTAATTTTATTTATTTATTTATTTTTTCAGAAAATGAGACAAGGTTAATTTTGTTTCTCGAGTAAATGCTTAGATATTAGTATTGGAAAATCTTTTTTTTTTTTTTTTTGCAGTAAACACTGAAACATTTATAGGTATTTATACACTACCAGTCAAAAGTTTCTGAACAGTAAGACTTTTAATGTTTTTAAAGAAGTCTCTTCTGCTCACCAAGCCTGCATTTATTTGATCCAAGGTCAAAACAGTAAAATGTTTAAATATTTTTACTATTTAAAATAACTTTTTTCTATTTGAATATATTTTAAATGTAATTTATTCCTGATTAAAAAAACTGAATTTTTAGCATCATTACTCCAGCTACACAATCCTTCAAAAATCATTCTAATATTCTGATTCAACATCAGTTTTGATCAATTTAAAGCATTAATTTCTTTAAAATTTTGTCTTTAAAAAATACTGACTCTTAAGCTTTTGAATGGCATTGTGTATAATGTTACAAAAGCTTTTTATTACAGATAAATGCTGATCTTTGGATCTTTCTATTCATCAAAGAATCCTGGAAAAAAATGTACTCGACTATTTTAAATATTGATAATATTAATCAGCATATTAGAATGATTTCTGAAGGATCATGTGACACTGAAGACTGGAGTAATGATGCTGAAAATGTAGTTTGATCACAAGAATAAATTACATATTCAAATATATTCAAATAGAAAACAGTTATTTTAAAGAGTAAAAATATTTCGATTTTTTTCTGTTTTTGCTTTGGATCAAATAAATGCAGGCTTGGTGAGCAGAAGAGACTTCTTTAAAAACATAAAAAATCGTACTGAAAAAAAAATCGAAAAATTATGACTGGTAGTGTAGGTGAAGTGTGTAATTTCTGCAACATCAAATAGAATTAACTGGTTTTTCTAAACAAAAGGATGCTTACAAATGCCATGCATTTCTATTTTTCCATTATGCTTTCTTGAGGTCACAATCCATTTGATGCTGCTAGAGCTAGAAACTACACACCTCAACTTTAAGCGCCTACTGGTCACATTTGGATATTACAGAATTAAACGAATAAATACAGACTGCTAAATTGCGATAATAGAGGCCCAGTGTCTTTGTAGCAATGTTCAGCACAGAACCTTTACAGCCCATTAGGAGCTTCTTGGCAAGTCGCTGTGAGGTCTGGAGCAAAGGCACGTATTTTGAAGCAGCAGTGATTAAATCACCGCAAATCCATCATGGTCACACTTCCGTCTGTGATGGTGACGTGTTGACTAGCCTGAGCACAAAACACAGTCACAAAACCTTTATTATGGTGCACATAAGGTTGAAAGACACAGCAGATCATTCACATGTCAGGCCATCCAAGATGTAGATGAGTTTGTTTCTTCATCAAAATTCTATCATTTGCTCACCAATGGATCTTCTGGAATAAATGGGTGCCGTCACAATGAGAGTCCAAACATCTGATGAAAACATCACAATAATCCACAAATAATCCACACCACTCCAGTCCATCAATTAACATTTCGTGACATGAAAAACTGCCTGTTTGTAAGAAACAAATCCATCACTAAGTCCTCTATAACACTGCTCATCTAAATTAGCTGTCTCATCAAAATCAGCACTGTTGTCATGCACAAATCAAGCACTGTTTCAAAATAAATATCAGTCAATTACAGCTCTAAACAAATATGTCGGTGGATTTTGATGTGAAAGGACAACAGGAGACTGACTTTTTCACTGGAGGAAGAATTATTATGGATTATAGACTGGCTATTTTGGTCAGAAACAACAGTTTAAATTTAAAACACCCTAATGATGGAGTTGTTTACAAAGAAACTTTTTGTTTTACAAGAATTTTAATTGATGGAGTGGAGTTGTGTGGATTACTTGTGGATTACTGTGATGTTTTTATCAGCTGTTTGGACTCATTCTGACGGCACCCATTCACCGCAGAGGATCCATTGGTGAGCAAGAGATGTATTGCTAAATTTCTATTGCTAAAAAATCTGCTCCAATAAAGAAACAAACTCATCTAAACTACCAGTCAAAAGTTTCAGCATCATTACTTTAGTCTTCAGTGTCACATTCAGAAATCATTCTAATATGCTGATTTGCTGTTCAAGAAATTTGTGTTTTATTTTTATTATCAATATTTTAAACAGTTGAGTACTTTTTTACATTTGATGAATAGAAAGATCCAAAGACCAACATTTCTTGTGAAATATAAAGCTTTTGCAACATTATGCACTGTAGCGTTCAAAATCTGTAACACTTTTATTTGGCAAGTATGTTTTAAATTGATCAAAAGTGATGATAAAAACATTTATAATGTTACAAAAGATTTCTATTTCAGATAAATCCTGTTCTTCTGAACTTTCTATTCAAAGAAACCTGAAAAAATTCTACTCAGTGGTTTTCAACATAATAACAATAATAAATGTTTTTTGAGCAGCAAATCAGAATATTAGAATGATTTCTGAAGGATCATGTGACTGGAGTAATGATGCTAAAAATTCAGCTTTGAAATCACAGGAATAAAATTACATTTTTAAAATATTCAAATAAAAAGCAGTTATTTAAAATAGTAAAAATATTTCAAAATTTTACTGTTTTTGCTCTACTTTGGATCAAATAAATGAAGGCTTAGTGAGCAGAAGAGACTTTTTTCTAAAAAACATGGAAAATCTTACTGTTCAAAAACTTTTGACTGGTGTATATCTTTTAATTTTTTAGGTAAGCTATTCTTTTAAGTACATAAATTTAATATTTAGAGTTCACAAATCACTAACAAGGCATCACTCACAGAGAAGAGTGGCGGCTCTCTTGGATGTGGGTGGAATCCTCTTTGTTTGCAGGAACAGATCTCGTCCATCCCGTAGTCTGTCAGTCGAAAGTAGCCAGTCCTGGAGCATAAGTTATCACACTGTTATTGTTCCGTTTTACCTCCTAACTATCACTCAAACTAAATAACACAGTGTGCAGCTAAAAACGTACTCATTAAATTTAGGTGAGCACACAATGGCTATGGACTCTGGAAGCATGATTTGATAAGAGCAATGTGTGTGCAGGTCCACACTGGATAAAAAGGCCGTCTGGGTCGGATGGGTCTTATAGAGGAAAAAATAAAAATAAAAAGAGACATTGATTATTCTCTAGGTACATAATTACAGTGTTACTATTAAAAAAGGCATGAAAAAGGCAGAAAAGATCATACATGAATCCAGCCCAGTGTAATGAGATCATTCTGATCCTGGATTAGGAAAAGTTCCTCCTCGTTCTCAGTGTCACAGTAATCTGGTCCTCCACACTGCTTGGGCACAATCACGTGCGTCACTGTGAAGGCGTTCTTCGTCTGTGGACGAAGACAAGCAAACTGTTTTGTGATTTGCTCATCATAATACAAATTTACTCAAATGTGTTATTAAGGTTGCAGTTAATTAACCATTATAATGTTACAAAGATTTCATTTCAAATAAATGCTTTTCTTTTGAACTTTCTATCCATCAGAGAATACTGAATTGTTTTTATCATGGTTTTTACAAAAACAATAAGCAGTAAAAAGTGTTTTCAACCTTGATAATAATAAAAATGATTCAAATCAGCATAATAGAATGACTTCTGAATGATCATGTGATGATGCTGAAAATTACATTAATAATTCACACAGAAAACATTTATTTTAAATGTGATATTTCAGAATATTACTGTTTTTACTTGATTTTTGATCAAATAAATGCAGCCTTACTGAGCATAAGAGACATTTAAAAAAAAAAAAAAAAAACTTAACAGCCCCAATTTTATTTATTTATTTTATTATTGCTTCATTCAAATCAACTAAGAAGTTAAAGGTAGTACATCAAATACTACCCTTAGGTAGAAATACAACTTAATTTAAATTTAAATTATGTATATATTAGTACATAATCAGTTCAGAGGCATTATGTGAATTACAATTTGGGGGTAAAATTTGCTTCTTGTTTTGGAAACAAAAAAATCTTAATGGTGGAAAAACAAGCTTTATTTTCTTGACACAAAATATAAATATAATTATTTATTTTAATAGCAGTAAGGTCTTTATTTTCTTCATGAAAAAATAGACAAACGATTTTTGATGTTTTTAAAGAAGTCTCTTCTGCTCAAATAAAGCCTGCATTTATTTGGTCCAAAGTAGAGCAAAAACAGTACGATTTTGAAATATTTTTCCTATTTAAAATAACAGTTTTTATATTTGAATATATTTTAAAAATGTAATTTATTCCTGTGATTTCAAAGCTGAATTTTTAGCATCAATATTTCAGTCACATGATCCTTCAGAAATCATTCTAATATTATGATTTGCTTTTCAAAAAACATTTATTATTAGTATTATTATGTTGAAAACGGATGAGTAGGACTTTTTTCAGGTTTATTGATGAATAGAAAGTTCAAAAGAACAGCATTTATCTAAAATAATCTTTTGTAACATTATAAATTCCTTTATCATCACTTTTGATCAATTTTAAGCATCTTTGCTAAATAAAAGCATTGATTTCAATTATTTCTTTTTAAAACAACATATATATACTCTGAAAAAAAATGTACTCAACTGTTTTAAATATTGATAATAATAATAATTAATATTTCTTGAACAGCAAATCAGCACATAAGAATGATTTCTGAAGGATCATGTGACACTGAAGACTGGAGTAATGATACTGAAAATTTATCTTTGATCACAGGAATAAATTACATTTAAAAATATATTTAAATAGAAAACAGATATTTTTAATAGTAAAAATATTTCAAAATTGTACTGTTTTTGCTGTACTTTGGATCAAATAAATGCAGGCTTGATGAGTAGAAGAGGCTTCTTTAAAAAACATTAAAATTCTTACTGTTTAAAAACATTTGGCTGATAGTGTATGTTATAACAAAATTTGGTATTAAGTTAATGTTTCATGTTACAAAATACAAATATAATTTTTTTTTCTTAATAAAATCTTAGCTTACTTGTTACGAAAACAAATAAATAATGGCATAAAAACAGGCTTTATTTTCTTTTAATTTTTTCTTTAGGTTTTGACTGAAAAATAGCCTAGTTTTAGTAGGATTTACCGGAATGGATAGCTAAATTGAAAAACATTATTTTGTCAGTCTCAGTCTGCTTATGTCTGAAAATGTTTTGCACGTACCAGCTTGCCACAGAGAATCCCACAGGTCTCCACTGCCCGTGCTGTGTTGGCATCTGCTAGTTTTAAAAACCTTTGGCACAGCTCGGCGGGAACAAAGAGCTGCCGCAAGCCGTTTACCAACGCACCTAGGAAAGCACATGTAATCTCAAATTAATGGCTGGACAATAGTAATGCTTGTAGGTCAGCAAAAAACAAGTTAGTGCAAACTGAGAGGCCTTACTGTGTCCTGCACTGACTGAAACACTCGGCTTTAGTGAACGGTCAAACGCTGGGAGGGATGAAGGTTGAGAGACATGGTTCGGGGTTCCTCCGGGGGTCGTCGGCGGTGAAAATGAGGCCTGTGGAGGTCCTTGTACGTCAGGCACCAGGAGATCTCTGGGAGAGGTGGGTGACACTGGGACGCTGAACTCCTGCACGATGCGCTGGCGCTCCTTCTCCAGCTCCTGCCTGCGGATCATCTCCTCGAAGGCGCTTAACTGCTCTTGTTCACGCTGACGCTGCTCCTGCTCGGCCAGTCGTTGCTTCTCGGCCTCCAGCTCCCGCTGCTTGGCCGCTTCTCGAGCCTGGGCCTCATCCTCCACTCGCTGCCAGGAGTCACACACCGTCAATAAACATGTACACCTTTACTTGAATTAGTCTGTAGGTATCATTTAAGGAAAATCTGCCCACCTTTCGGACGAGATATTCGGCGTGCTCTTTGTCGTACTGCTTGAGAAGCAGCTTTTTCAGTTCCTCAGCTTTTGGAAAAGCAACTTCTTTTAATTTCTAACATGGAAAAATAAGGGATATTCATTAGCTTGAGATATTCGCTCATATTTTGCATGCTTCATGAAGCATTTAGCTTTCTTCAGGAAGAGGAAAATCACATCTTACCCTCATTGTATCTTTCTTCTCAGGAATGTTGGCTGTTTTATATTCACGGTGTCTAGGAAGTTTTTCAATAAACAATCTAAAAGGAAGTAAAATGCAGGAAGATTATGTATTATTTTCAAAATAGTACCTTCTAATAATAATATTTTAAACATACACTACCAGTCAAAAGTTTTTGAACAGTAAGATTTTTGCATTTATTCGATCCAAAACACAGAAAAATCATTACAATTTAAAAATATTTTTACTATTTAAAATAACTGTTTTGTATTTGAATATATTTTAAAACGCAATTTATTCTTGTGATTTCAAAGCTGAATTTTTAACATCATTACTCCAGTCATCAGTGTCACATGATCCTTCAGAAATCATTCTAATATTCTGATTTGCTGCTCAAAAAAATTATTATTATGTTGAAAACAGCTGAGTAGAATTTTTTCAGGTTTCTTTGATGAATAGAACGTTCAGAAGAACAGCATTTATCTGAAATAGAAATCTTTTTGTAACATTATAAATGCCTTTATCAACACTTTTGATCAATTTAAAGCATCCTCGCTAAATAAGTATTAATAAATAAGTATTAATTTCTGTAAAAAAAAAAAAGCTTTTGAATGGTATAGTGTATAATGTAACCAAAGCTTTTTATTTCAGATAAATGCTGAACTTTGTATTTTTTTTTTTTTTATTCATCAAAGTATCCTGAAAAAATGTACTTAACTGTTTTAAATAATGATAATAATAATCAGCATATTAGAATGATTTCTGAGGATCATGTGACATTGAAGACTGGAGTAATGATGCTGAAAATTTAGCTTTGATCACAGGAATAAATTACATTTTAAAATATATTCAAATAGAAAGCAGTTAATTTCAATAAAAAATATTTCACAAATGACTGCTTTAGCTGTATTTTGGATCAAATAAATGAGCAGAAGAGAATTCTCTAAAAAAAACATTACAAATCTCACTGTGTTATAATAATGTTATAACTAATGTTATATTATATAATAATGTATAACTAATGTTATAATATATAATATTAATATATTAAACTATTCACATTTTTATTTATATTATTTTTAATAAATTTAGTTTTGATTTTAATACATTTTTAATTTATTACTATATACATAATCATTTATTGTTTTTAAAACATTTAATTTTGATGTGTATTTAATGTTTATTTCTAATAAATAAAGAAATGTATTTTTAATAAATAGCAAAGTCACTCAAATTAGAATTTTAAACTATTTACACATCCTCTTGTTTTGAATTAGGCTTGCAAAATTTGCAGATCTCACAAAATAAACAGAAATACTGTAAATGTAAAACATTTAGTTTGACCTCCTGACATTAACGATCAATATTTTATAACGGTTAAGCACCCCTTTTCACTTATCAGTAGCTGAAAAAGAAAAATATATTGACTTCAAGTGTTTAGGCCCTATTTTGTACTCCACTAATGGAAATTTTCCATCAGGAGAGTGAACATGTGAATCTGATATGTGCAATCAATAAGCAACCTGCCAGGCATTTGGCACTTCCAGGCTGTTTTTGCTGTACTTACGTGATGTACTTATTGTATAGAATAAACGCATGCTCGACATTCCCCTCCTCTGCATAGATGTTGGCCATTCGGATGATTTCCATCCCCGAGCGGAAGTACCGGCGGGGCGGCACGTCCTCGCTGACGTCCACAGAGCTGCCCAGTTTGGTGAGAGCGCGGACCCTCTCCTCAGACGACAGACTGCAGTCGTTGTGGTCAGACATGATGTCTCCTGCCTGCAAATTAATAATAAAGCACTTTCAACATGCTGCAAGTTTACACTGTCTGTATGCTGACTAAAAAAAACTCCTACTTAGGATGGTGCTATTCCTATGTATGGTCAATGACATCATATGGACACTTTAAAATGTCTTAAGTCATTGCATTAGACATCAAAAGATGAAATTAAGTGTTAGCTACTGTAAAATGCTAATGGCCTTTTCTCGGAACTGGAACAGTTAAAACAAATGTTACTTCATAAAACAGATGTTACTTGGTTTGACACTTTGTTTACTACTTCATTGACTTTTAGACATTGCTAAAATGTCCAAATACTTGTTAAGGCCTTTATGTAATTTATATATCTATACAGTTGTACAATAATATGCATTATATGTAAATTAAGCAGTCGAGATTTTAACTCGACTTTAACATTTACCTTTAAATGAGTCTGGTGGCACCCACTATTGACAGGCCAACCAGCAACAAACAATGATAGCAAGATAAGTCTTGCATTAAGGTTAAATAACTTTCCTACCTGATTTCCCCGCACTCCTTTACGCTTTCAATGATGCTTTGATGTTTTTATCTCATATGTTTTCGTCATATTTTGACATTGTGAAAACAAAGCTTGGTGTGTTCACATTAAATGTAATATCATAACACTTCCTGCATCGTATGGAAAGACCCCGCCCACTTCAGTCAGCTGACGGTGAAGTCATGCTTCGGATTGACCAATCGCGAAGCACTTCTAAGCATATTTTTAGAGCTCTGTGCTTCTATCAGTATGTTAAGGGTTGTATTTTTCGTCAGCATGAAACAACTCGAATTTATGTACCGTTACAATAACATATTAATGCTGTTGCTTAGTTTTATATTTTTACACCGAAAGGAATTGTTTTATATCTATTAAATCATATATTTCCTCAAATCTTTTAATTAATATTGGCACCCCAGGTAAATATGAGCAAAGGTGGCTGTAAAAATAAATGTGCAGTGTTTATCTTGTTGATCTTTCATTTAAACACACACACACAAACACACACACACACACACACACACTTCTAACCTGAAATAAATGTTTTTTTACAGTGCGTGTTGGCCACAATTATTTGCACCCCTAGAAATTCTTATAAGTCAAATACTTTTAAAGTAAATTCCCATTCATGTTTACATTTTTTTTGGCACACCAGGGTGACCAGAAGGATGAAATTGTCCAGCCAGGATTATAAATATGAGGAACACAAAGGCCCCCTAATCATCCATCACAAGGAGTAAAACCAAAGAATATAGGTTTGATGTACAGAACAAGATCGTTGAGCTTCACAAAATAGAAAGTGGCTGTAAGAAAATAGCTAAAACACTGAAAATCCTAACAAAAATGAAGGAATTACTGTTAAAGATTTTTATCATAATATCAAGATCTTATATATATATATATATATATATATATATATATATATATATATATATATATGTATGTATGGATGTGTGTGTGTGTGTGTGTGTGTGTGTGTGTTTAAACCTCTTCTGAAGAAATCTCTTCGGCTCACCAAGCCTGCACCTTTACGGTGTCGCAAATTAAATTGGTTCGCGAATCATTTGTTTCTGATCAGAGCAGGGTTGGAGCGAAAATGTGCAGAGCTGTGGTCCTCCAGGAATCGAGTTTGAGACCACTGCTCTGCACATTTACGCTTCAACCCTAATTAAACACAACTGATCCAGCTAATCAAGGTCTTCAGGATTACTAGAAACTCCAAGCAGGTGCCAGTTGGAGCTGGTTGGAGCCAAACTCTGCAGAGCTGCGGCACTCCAGGAACTGAGTTTGAGATCTCTGAATTAGAGTGTGAATCGAGAATCATTTTATTTAGATTGAAACTTCAGAGTGGGTTCGTGAATCATTTGATTCAAATCGGGACTTAGAAGCAAGAATCGCGACTTATTTGATTTCGGTCGTAACTTCAGAGCGGGTTAGCAAATGTTTTGATTCAGATCAGAACTTAAGAGTGTTTTCACATATCTTTTGAACTCTGGAGTGATTGTGAGTCGTCGTTTGATGTAGATTGGAACTTAAGAGCGGGATTGCAAATCTTTTGATTCAGATCTGAACTTCAGAGCGGGTTCGCGAATCTTTTGAATTTTGGAGCGTGTATATTGTGAATCATTTGATTTAGATCAGAACTTCGGAGCGGGTTTGTGAATCATTTGATTCAAATCGGAACTTCGAAGCACGAATCGCGACTCATTTAATTTCGATCAGAACTTCAGAGCAGGTTAGCAAATCTTTTGAATTTTGGAGCGTGTATATTGTGAATCATTTGATTTAAATCAGAACTTTGGAGCGGGTTTGTGAATCATTTGATTCAAATCGAAACTTCGAAGTACGAAATCATGACTCATTTAATTTCGATCGTAACTTCAGTGCGGGCTAGCAAATCTTTTGACTCAGATCAGAACTTATGAGTGTTTTCACGAATTTTTTTTAACTGTGGAGTGATTGCAAGTCATTTGATGTAGATTGGAACTTAAGAGCAGGTTTCCGAATCATTTGATTTAAATCCGAACTTCGGAGCATGTATCGTGAAACTTGTTTGATACAGTACAAAACATCAAACCATTAAGCTAGTACAGTTATAAAAACTAAAGGAAAACAGAAAGAAAGTATACACAGATAAATGTGTTGCCAGGTTAAAAAGAAAAAAAACAGTAGAGTAATAAATATACACCTTAAGAGGACACAAAGAATGATTATGGTTTTCATTGCTATAGGACTGACAGACCTTTAGATCGTTTCCATATACTTGTGTAGATCAACTTTGAATAAAGAGAAGAAAGATGTAGAGCCAGTACATTTTTGTTCATGTATGTGAGATCTGCCCTTTCACAGTTGTGATGACCAGACATCTGCTACTTATTAATAGATAATTTTCCAAAACCACAAAAAAGCTTGCATAATTACAAGCGATTGTGCAGATAAACCTTTTATTAAGTTGATCCCAACCTGGGTTCTCCCAAATCACTAAGAACATCTGCTAGGTAGACTTGTAGCCTAAATAACAGACCATACATCAGCCAGAATATTTCAACTGATAAAAAAGAAATAAAAAAATGTGTAAAACAGATAATAAAACAAGTGTAATTGCACTTGAAATGGTGTTTAATATTTCACTTCATTTAAAACTAAAACCATGATAGATCAGCAGCACTTACGTGTAAGAATTATATTTTGCTGGATAAAATGACCTAATAACAAATATCCATCACAAAACGTAGTAGTAGCATTGTCAGCTAGCAAAGTCTAATAAAACAGACCAAATCCAGGAAAAGTTCCTCCACAGAGAGAATAATTGAACAATAAGACTAGCAGTTCATGTTCAGAAAAAGCACAGTCCAGAGGTCTCCTCCGTTTCAGTGAGGAGTCCTATCATTTGGACCTCTCCTATGTCTATATCGATGTTTTCGGTGAGGCCCTGGTGCTCTCGTGAATTCCTCTGGAGGAGCGTGTGGCTTGTGGTATGGCTCACCAAACCTGTACGAGGGAAGTGGAGGTGGATAATGGCCGAAGTGAAATCCTCTGACGCCCTCGTTGGGAAAACAGGGTCCCACTGGTCTCATGCCCTGCGGTGGATGAGGAATCAAGGGCGGACGGAAAAACTGGGGCTCAGGTGGTCTGAACCAAGTCATGTTGTTCTTCTGTTGAAACGGTCTGAGGAGAAATTGTGAGAATGTGTAAAGAAACAGCTTTCATCCACTAAGAAAGACCATTTTGACTAATCATCTTACAGAAACTGATTCTGGGGTTCCCTGTGCCATTGGTGAGGTCCTTGTCCATTAATAGGAGGATCAAGGTTATACTGTTCCCTTCGATGAGGAGGAGGAGGAGGATCATCATCTCGTGGCTCGTTTGCAAGTCCCTGGGTTGGTTCTTTGTCTGGTTCCTCCATTCCCTCATTACTGCATGCAAAATTGTTATTAAAAGTTATACTTATGTCTACCTTCTAAAAATTAGCAACAGTTTCACTAAAAAAAATATAAGTGTTTCACAACCTGAATGGGTTCACAATGATACTAAAAGGCCTTTTACATGCTAAAAAGGTATAAACTTTCAATTAGATGACAGAAGGCACGTAGTAGATTGTGTACAACAGGTTATTCAGCAGCTTTGATCATTGGTAATTTATGAAATATGACACAGTTGGCTAACTCACCTTCTCTTGGGCCCTGTCGTCAGGTCGTCAAGATAGTTTTTCCTCTCAATTGAATGTCCCCTTGACTCATTGAATACTTGGAAGAAATCAGAGCATTCAAATAAAAATACCTAAAAGCATGCAAATAGATACGATAAGTATAAGCGAATATACTTACAATTAATCGCATTTTGAGGGTTCATCCCATCAACATCAATTAGGTATCTATGACACAGTATTTAACAGTGACAACTGCTGAATGCACTAGCTTATTAAAAGACAAAATTAATGGATCATGAATGCGGAAAACAAGCAAAATGAAAGTCATTTTACTCACCGACATATTAAATAGCCTGTGCGATTCAAACCATGCGTGCAATGAACACCAATCAGCTTATCTGTTACAAAAAAGCCAGTATTTTTGTTAAATTCCAGCTGAACTCAACATGAAACAATGTTTGCAACCTAATTTACTTCTGTAATGGCATATTTCTCAGTGAAATAGGATATTAAACATAAGAAGGGGACGTAACATAAAAGTTTTTGCATTTTGATGAGCATTATTGGTCTTTGGAATAACATGCATTGATGAACTGTTCACGAATCATTTGATTTTGATTGAAACATCAGGGCGGGTGTGTGAATCTTTTCACTCCTATCGGAAGTTTGGTGTGGGTTCGCAAATCATTTCGATCAGAAATTTGCAAATTCGAATTTGGAGCACAAATCGCAAATCATTTGATTTAGATTGGAACTTCAGAGCGGGTTCACAACTCTTGTGATTGCAATCGGAACTTTGGAGCGCAAATCATGAATCTTTTGATTTTGATCAGAACTTCAGGGCAGGTGTGTGAATCTTTTGATTCCTATTGGAAATTTGGAGTGGGTTCGCAAATCACTCCAATCGGAACTTCACAAATTTGAACTTTGGAGCACGAATTGTGAATCATTTCATTTAGATTGGAACTTCAGAGTGGGTTTGTGAATCTTTTGATTTGGATTGGAACTTCGGAGCAGGAATCGCAAATAATTTGATTTTGATCTGAACTTCATTGCAGGTGTGTGAATCTTTTGGAACTTTGGAGCTCAAATTTGTTCAAAATTTGTTCAAATTTGAACTTGGAGCATAAAATAGAAAACTGTTACTTTAAATTGTAATAATATCTCACAACTTGGCAATTTTTACTGGATTTTTAATCTAATTTATTTGCCTTGGTGAGCATAAAATACTTAATTCAGGTACGTTTCACACTGATTTAATTAACTGTAACTCACCGTTGTTTTCATTGTCACGCAGAAAATGTCTGACGGCCTTCTTGAAGCTGAGAATTGTGGCATCGTTTGGCACTTCATGCCCTGCTGTGAAGATCTTCAGGTGGTGCAGTGTGTTTGGCAAATCCTGACACAAACATAATCATACATTAGAAGGCAACCAGTACAACAACTTCCCCTCCGCCCTAATAAAAAAAACTCATCAAGCTCTAATCTCGTCAAGCTAGATTCTCCAGCAGGAAGGAGAGGTTTACACATTCATTAAGTAAAAAAAAAAAAAAAAAAGTAAGATTTATTTATGCTTTAATTCCTACCTCTACTTTGTAGTAGCGAGTTGTGAAGGTCAGATCGATGATGAGACCCAGTTCTTGTCCTTCCTTCTCCAACATACGCACGAGATCAAACGGTCCGAAGGCTTCAGATTGGGTTAAATGATATCTGAAAGACTACAACAGAAAGCACTGGAATTAAACCAAAGCTCACATGCACAACAGGTGGAGAATTTATGAATGTCTTCAAACCTGTTTTAAGGGAACTTTAAAGGCAATGAAGCGAGTTCCAGGGATCCGTTTACCCAGTGGTGTATAGTCTGTCCATCTAAAGAAGACATACAACTTTAGCAAACAATCTTTAGAGCTTTACTTCAGTTAATGAACTTTATGAAGTCAAACAGAACAAAACTAACCTGTCAGGAACGGCATTTTTCTTTTTTGCAGGCATGTCTTCACAGCAGCTGCTTTGGCCTTTGCAAAACACAGAATAACGTTGACATTAACACTGACAGTAAGCATAATTCGTACAAATACTAAACAGTAACTATTTATTAATTAGTCTGATTACGTGTCAGTTACGAAAGTTACATCAGTTATATCAGAATCACACACTGGTTTCACTTTCAGCTATTACCAAAACAAATTTCATTAACAGGTTTAGCCTTAAACAGTCTCTTTAAACGTGTTCAAGCCCCGTGTTCCGTCACAACAGATATTATAATCAAACATAATAAAGAAAGAAACATTTCAGTAAAAAGTAGACCAGTACCTCAGGCAGATTCTCCCACTTCCACGTTACCGACAACAAATGCGTGCCCAGCTCCTCTGACGTAATTCATCTCCTCTGGAACTGCGGGCTTTGCTGCGGCCCTCAGGCCGGGAGGTAAAACAGCAACCTAACCACAACTGAAGCGCTCGATACGGACTGCGTACTGCCTTTGAAATGTTTTTGTGTAACAGCCGCTAACTATATAACATGACAGTTGTGTACCAGTTATTAAAATGTCAAGCGGTGTTCACACCGGACGATAAATCCGGTCTTATCCGCGTCCAGCTATTTTTAGCTGTACAAAACACTTCGTTTTATTGCTTGATATATTGCAAGTTAGTGTGTCTTACCATGTTATTTTTATGTATTACCTTAATTATGAGCACACTGGGTTGTAGTGCAAACCGTTTTACGTGCTACTGCACGTTGTTATTGTTCTCCTTAACGGACCGGAAGTCTCACCCATAGGCTTACTTCGGCGCTAAAGAAAATAATCGAAAAGTAAAGAAAATCGCTGTAATAAGAGTCCAAAACAAGCAGAACAATATCCCTGACATCACGTTTGGAATGATAAAAACACTGAGAGACAATCATACATTTAAAGTGGCAGATGACATGAACTACTGTTGGTGTGAACAGGCTTTTTATACATAAAACAAAAAACAAATAAAAAATGTTTAAGTGGGTGTAAATGAGATTCAATTCATATGGGTAGCCTATCATAAAAGCTTACACCGCTTACTTTATCTCTCAAACACTTTCATTGGACTAATAAATTAATCATTATATTAATATAGGCCTAACTAAATTTACTTTCACACTGTTTAGAGTGCAAACATGAATATAGATGGAGTAGCTAAATGGCTCTGAACATTATTTTGAGTACTTAAACATTAGTAAACACACTAACCTAAGTAAGCTTTAACTATTTGAATACTGTCAATAGAGGGTTTGCACTTACGTCACGGTTTGGTCAGTTACCTAGATGGGCGGCCATACTGGTGATACTTGGATGTAAACAACAGCATGGACTGTACAGTTAATGTAGTTTTGAATATGTTGTTCTGCTAATTTATGCTGTCTAAACCATGGAAAAAATGTGTGGAAGCTGCTAAATCATATAGAGAAAGACTTAGTAAGCCAGAAAGGTCCAATATTTTGACAAAGTAAAGTTAATATGTGGTAAAAGATACATACAAGCAGTATTAATTAAGATATCAGCCTAATATTTCACCTGCCTGACCAGAAATGATAAGAACAAACAAATGTTGTCAATAATCTTGCCCTGGAAATCCTGGTTCAGTTTGTCCAAACACAAATGCCTTTTGTTCCTCAGACAGTTTTTTGCACTCTTCTCCTTGATTTGTTATAACTTTTGGCAGTCTGTAGTACTCCAAATGTGTTTCCCTGTCCGACCGATTAGTACAGCCCAAAACATGACAATAACTGACCATTTTCAGCAGCAATAATCAGCAAAATATGCGAGTTTTATTCGGTTCAATGGCATTGTTTACCTTTAGTGCCGCCAATATGGCCGACTGATGACAAACAAAACAATATCACTGACATCAATTTTTTCTAGATGACAAATGATAAAAACACTGACAGACAATCGTGCATAAAACTGCATAAAAGAAACCGAATAAAAAAGAAACTAAACGTTTAACATTGGTGTGGACATGAATAAAGTTATCGTTCATGTGAATGGGCTTTTCTTACACATAATAACAAATAAAAATGTTTAAAGGGGTGTAAATGAGATTCCAGACATATCGGTATCATAAAAGCTTATACTGCTCACTTTATCTCTTGAATGCTTTTAATTGAGTAATAAATAAATAATTCATATATATTAATATAGGGCTACCTACATTTTTCACAGTCCAAACACAAATATAGATGAAGTAGCTAAGCTCTAAACATTATTTTGATCTAAAACGAGTACACACAATAGCCTACGTAAACTTTAACTATGTGAATGCTGTCTATGGCGGACAAACCAGGAATTGAACTCTTACACACCAGGAAACACAGACAAGTACGGACCTAGATTTTCTGAGGAAAGGAATGTTTCTGTGGAGCTGTGCATAATTCCACATGTGAACTTGTGACTATCCTGTTTGCCTATAAATGTAATAATTTAACTTTTTTTTTAACTTTGGTTGGTTTCAAATGTCATAGGCCTACACTTTATTTGTTATAGGCGTAATATCTGTTGGCCAATACAATGCTTATTTTTGTATGCTTTTGATAACTATTCAGTTCAGATGAGGTAAGTTGTTCTGTACATTATACAACAACTTAAATGCTAAATCAAACCCACATACAGTAGGAATTAGATTCTTATATAGCTACCAGGAAAGATTTAGGCAGACGGTTAGATAAGCATAAGGAAGTCTGAGACAAGGGGAGTGCAGTGTGAAATTATCAAAGGGAAAGTTCCTCTGAAGATAGGCTATGCGTGCCAACAAACCACACACATCCCTTTTATTCTAGCTGCAAACTCCAGATTATGCCTTTCAGTTGGACTGAATATAATATTTAAAAAGAAAAATAATAATAATTCAGCTAAGATGAAAACGAGAGTGGGACTAGGCTGTTTTAACATCACATTTTCGTCATATCTGTTACAGTTTTTCAGATCTTATTTTACTTAACTAAGTTGTCATGTGTTTGTATGTTGTAAATGCATGTAGTCTAAGTTGGCCAAACCAAAACAACATAAAAGTGTTTCATAATTATTTTTTAAATTGTCAAAAACCACATAATTGGTTATTTAATGCAACTTCCGACACTGTAGAAAACCATTTGTTGAGTCAATTTCAAATAATTTGTTCAAGTTAACTCAACTTAATTGAGTTGAATGAACTTAACATTTTAAGGCAGCAGGGTAACAAATTATTTTACGTTGACTCAACAAATTGTTTTTTTTTTTTTTTTCTTTTTTTTACAGTGCATTGTGACAGTTTACCATATATAGTGTTTGGTCAGTATACACTAAAAATTGGGATGAAATTTAGGAAACAATGTTCAATTAGAAATTGCTAGTCATTTTCACAAATAATTACAGAGAAAAGGCATTTAACAGTGAATTAAACATAAAAAGACTTAAATTATATTTTCTTGTAAAACATACTCCAATAACCTTTTTTTTACAGTGAGCCTATAAACAAAAATAATATAATAGTAATAAACTACCTTGAAATATTCCCTACATTTTCCCTAGATTTTTTATTATTGATTTCAATTGAAATTCACCTGACTGCTTCCTCACAAAATCCTATTAGAGTAAATACCTAAAAAGCGCCTGAAAGGTTTATTCCCTTTTAGGTTAGCAGACATCGAAGTATTTGAGAGTCTGGAGGTTGTATAATCACAAACGTGACAACACAAAGGTATTGCCTAAGAGCGATATTTGCCACAATAGGGATGTGACTTCATGCAAATAAGGGCTGGACTAGAGTATATATATGCAGGCAGATTCCTTAGAGAACTCATCCAGCTTATTCTGATACAATTCAATTGCACTGAAATTCAGAGTTTGACAGAAGAGAAGATCATGTCTTTTTGTAAATTGCCTTTCACAGCTGACAAGACTATGAAGAACAGGGCATTGATAGTGTCTGTGGAGAACTTCTATGAAGATGCAGGTCTGAGGAAGAGGAACGGGGTTAAGAGAGACGCTAGAAGACTTCACAAAATCCTCAGCAAGCTCGGCTTCTCTGTGGAAATCAGAATGGACATTGATGGGGATGAGATTTATAAAGCATTTAAAGCAGGTAATGTGACTGATATACTGATCTTTTCTCTAATAAAATCATATCTGCAGTGATATTTTCTTGTTATCTAATAAGAGCTCTAAAAACATTACTTAAGTTAATGTTCAACATTAAATTATCAGCAAGATATTTTCTTGTTATCTATAATAAGAGCTCTAAAAACATTACTTAAGTTAATGTTTAACATTAAATTATCAGCGAAATAAATAAATAAATAAATATTAAAAATGCAATTTATCTCGAATAAGACCTCTTTTTTAACCCAGTTATTTTATTATTATATTATTATATCTTTATAGTTGGATTCCATGAGTCAATAGGTTTGCCATTATGAATCAGTCCTGACGTTATGTCTGCAGATAATCACAGTAGCCTACATTTTTAATAGTAACGGCAGAAATGAAACTGGCACAATCCATTCAGACTACTCACTAATACTATCCTCAATCCTCAGAGAGCAAGAAGACGGTCAAAGACTGTTTTGTTGGCGTCATATCCAGTCATGGTGAGGAGGGTGTTGTGTTTGGCACTGACGGATGCGCTGTGAAACTGGCCGAGATCTACAGCTACTTTGGAGGCCCGTCAATGGCAGACAAGAGCAAACTTTTCCTGATTCAGGTACATTTTTTGAAAATGTATTAACCGTGCATTTTGATTTTTTAACATTCTTTTTTTTAATCATTGGTCATCGGAATGGTACTAAACTACAGTTGAGGTCAAAAGTTTATATACACCTTGCAGAATCAGCAAAATGTGAATTATTTTACCAAAATAAGAGTGATCATACATAATACATGTTATTTTTTATTTAGTACTGACCTAAGATACTTTACATGAAAGACATCTACATATAGTCTACAAAAAAATAATAGTTGAATTTATAAAAATGACCCTGTTCAAAAGTTTACATACTCTTGATTCTTAATACTGCGCTGTTACCTGAATGATCCACGGCTGTTTTTTTTTGTTTAGTGATAATTTTTCATGAGTCCCTTGCTTGTCCTGAACAGTTAAACTGGCCGCTGTTCTTCAGAAAAATCCTTCAGGTCCCACGAATTCTGTGGTTTTTCAGCATTTTGTGTATTGAACCTTTTCCAATAATTACTGTATCATTTTGAGATCCATCTTTTCACAACTGAGGGACTCTTATGCAACTATTACAGAAGGTTCAAACATCACTGATGCTTCAGAAAGAGCCGGGGATGAAAACTTTTTAACAGAGTGAAAATGTGTACATTTTTCTTATTTTGCCTAAATACCTTTTTTTTTTTTTCATTTAGTACTGCCCTTCAGAAGCTACAGAAGATACTTTCATGTTTCCCAGAAGACAAAATAAGTTAAATTTACTCTGATCTTCAAATTTAAAAAGTTGTCACCCCCGGCTCTTAACAAATATCACTGAACCACAAAAAAAAAACAAAAAAAAAAACACTGTGGATCATTCAGGTAACAACACAGTATTAAGAATCAAGGGGACGTTAACTTTTGAACCAGGTCATTTTTACAAATTCAACTACTATTTTCTCTTGTAAACATTTTTTATGTGAAATATCTTATTCAGGTCAGTACTAAATAAACAATAACATGCATTTTGTATGATCCCTCTTATTTTGGTAAAATATTTAATATTTTGCTGATTCTGAAAAGGGGGTGTAAACTTTTGACCTCAACTGTAATAACCCTGGTGAACCAACAAAAAATTCATAGACATTATTTGAAAAGGCTAAATTGTCTAAAAAATGGTTTCACTTGAAAACTAGTGAGAAATATGACAATATAACAACTTTTAGGTTTTCTCCCACACTTGTAATAAACTTACTGAACATGTACTCATCAATAAAATACATACATTGAGTTGAAATTATTTTGTCATTTCACCTCCATATTATCTTAAAGCTTGTGATTCGTTACTGAATGTTAACTTTCTTCTCTTTAGGCTTGTCGTGGACATGAGTTGGATGGAGGTGTGGAAGCAGACTCTTCAAACTCAGAGGAAGAGGATGGCATGTCTGAGCTGTTTTCCATTCCTAATGATACAGCAGTCATGTATGCCACACCTCCAGGTCTGATTCATTAACTCCATTACACTGTTTGCACAGTTTGTAAAGTCACAGTCTCTTCACCTTCTCACTCCCGTTCATTTGTTTGATAGGTTACGGTGCATTCATGCATCCTCTGGGCTCCGCGTTGATTCAAACCTTTTGCGATTTGCTAGAAAATGAAGGAGGTCCAGATCTGGAGATCACAAGACTTCTGACTCGAATAAACTATAAGGTGGCCTACAACTTTGAATCGAGAGGGAAAATGTTGGGAGGCAAAAAACAGATGCCATGTTTTGTGACTCGCTTTACCAGAGAGGTTTTCCCGTTCATGGACAGAAAGATGGCAGCAGCAGAAGATTTGAGCTTGAGCTTTGCAGCAACACAGCTTATCGATGAACCCAGAAGGACACGGAAGAGCTCCATCAGCTGAAGATCACTGTAAAGAGACTGACTGGAAAGAATATCTGAAAACTGATTGATGTTAGATATCATATCATCTCATTTGATGAGATAACATAGTAACACGTAAAGTTGCAATGGTAATAGGAAGTGAGGTGTGGGGAAACGTGCAGGATGTGCTACTTTTAAGGAATTTTCTTGTGTTTACTACTTTTATTTGTTTTCCTAAAGTAAAATAGTCATATTAATATTTTGTTTTATTTGAAAATAGAAGAAATGTAGTATTAAAAAAATAAAGTGTTTGTTTGTATTATATGTGATATTCAAATAAAACCTACATTGGACAATTCTCGAAGCTCAGTCTCTTACTAAATTTAAAAATCAATCAGTTTGAACCAGGGTCAGAAATTAACAAGGGCTTGTGACAAAACAGCCACAAAAATGAACTGAAATGCCCCATAAAAAATGCCCCTGCACAATTAAACAATGTATTACGGCTGTCGCGATTAAAATGAATTGTAAAAAATGACTGAAAAGCGTCAATTCGCGGAATTACATTGCGATTAGCTCACCTTGCATCATTGATTGTACGCTCTGTTTTGTGCAGCGTTGAGCCTTATAACCAATCAAACGCATGTCTGTTGAATTTAGGAATGCATTGGCCAATCAGAGGCGCTTGGATTAGTCAGAGCTGAAAACGCGAATCCCCTCATCATAAACAACACAGTGCGCGGATACGATGTAAATAAAAAAATAATTTCGTAGCTTCGGTGATTATAACAAGATTTTTTGGCTTCACTTGAGCTAGATTATGCTAACGTCATGGTCTGACATGAACCGTTTGTCTGTGAAGCCAGAATGTGACGTGACCAAAACAAAACAAAAACGTTTTATATTGTTTTCTAAATCGATATCAATAACCATTATCACAATATAAAATCTACAATAATGATTTTTGTCATCATATTGCAGTCCTCCTGCTTTTTACATGTAAAACTTAATACAATTTAAACAGTATTATTAACAACAGTTTAAAATATTGATTCAAATAATTCGGTAAATATAAGTATTTGACATTATTGACATCATAGTATGGTGATTATAATAATAATAATAATAAAAAATGCATTTACTAACGTAAAAATGCTCCTAGAAATCAATTCCAGGAGGCAAATATTGCCCCTTAATGGAAAAATGAATTTATGACCATGATATGAACTCTGTAGCAACAGCAATTTAATGAAATACCACTTCTGAGAAACACTTGTGTTATGATAATCCTAATCCTGCTGAACATATTCAAAACGAAAGTCAAGCCCACAGTTTGTGACTCATACTTTGTCTCTGAAATATTTACTGTACTTCAAGGTGTGCGTGTTTATTACACACTCTGTACTTTTGCAAGTGCTCATATGATGTGAACTGACTGCCAATCCAGACATGCAGGATTTCCACATGGCCTGCTGGTCACAAACACTAATGCCAGGTTTCATTTAACTGCGTGTAGAGTGATGACTATTATTCGTGCTTATGAGTTGTTTGGTATGTTAACTGCACGGCTTAAAATAGTTTTTAGTCATACTTTACACTCAGATGCTCTTTTACAAATTTATAATGACTGAAAAACAAGTTTGAACATTTTGGCTCCTCATGATGAGACACAAAAGTCGTTGAAAATTTTACAGTAATCTGAACTAAAAAAAAAAAAAAACTAATAAAAAAGAGTGAAAATGAGATACTACGTGAATGAAAGAATCATTAGGAAACAGTAAATGAATGTCTGGTATGTGAATAACACAGACTGATATGCAGGAAAGTATCTGGTGATTCTCTACCTGCCGGAACCACCAGAATGACACTGCAATACTTATCTTTGAACATCTTTGCCTGAGCGACGTGCAGAATTTTACAGAACTGAAGTATTATTGACGTGAAGGATCAGAATGTGCTGTACCAAGAGTACTTTATCAACAATAACAGACATCACTGCTAACAAAAAGTCAGCATGAAGTCTACCTACAGTTTTACAATCATAAAGGATAAGCAAGTACCGATAAACATCTAAAGGCCCACAAAGTTCAGAAGACACCAAAATAATATTTATTGCATCATAAAATAAACACTTTTTGATGACAGTTTAAATAATGCAGTGAGGAAAAAATAGCTATAAATCAGTCTAGAAATTAAATATTTCGAGGGGTGAGAATTTTTTAAGAAATTAATACTTTTATTCGCCAAGGATGTATTAATTTAATAATTAAAAGTTTATTAAAAGTTAATAATAAATAATTTACATTGTTATAAAATATTTATATTTTGAATAAACACTGTACTTTTTAAACTTGTTATTCATGAAAGAATCCTGAAAAAAAAAATTACAGGTTCCAAAAAATATTTGGCAGCACAACTGTGTTGATATTATCCAACAATGATCATTCTAATAATAAATCTGCATATTAGAATGATTTCTGAAAGATCATGTGACACTTAAGACTGGAGTAACAGCTGATAAAAATTCAGCTTTTCATCACAGGAATAAATTCTATTTTAAAGTATGTTAAAATAAAAAACATTATTTTATATTGTAAAAACATTTTGCAATATTACTGTTTTTTTCTATATTTTTAATCAAATAAATGCAGCCTTGATGAGCATAAGAGACTACTTTAAAGACTATTACAAGTCTTACTGACCCCAAACTTTTGAACGGTAGTGTATATATATATATATATATATATATATATATATATATATATAAAATAAATCAAAAGAAAGTCCAATATATATATATATATATATATATAATGAAAATCTTTATGAGCTCTTTCTACTGGCAAAAGTATCCTGTCATCCGTGAGTGTACAAATTTTTATTATAAACAATTAAAATCGGTACACAAAGTCAGATCAAACTATGGTTAATTTTTGTTTTGGCTCTCCTGTGAAGTTGGTGAAATGTTCTTTCTGGTTCTCACCCCTCGGTTTATAATTTTTTATAATTCCACCAGGAGGCGTATGTGAGAAATAAAATTCTTCTGAGACAATCAAATTTCATGTCTTATTTTTTAAAAAATATTTAAATAAGTTGATGACAAATAGCGGTTCCTGACAAACAACTAGAAAGCCCGCGATTTATACCATTCAAATTTAAAATCGCCAAATAACGTAACACGTACTACGTGACAGCACCATTTACAGTATGTTCTTCTTCAGCAGTAGTCTAAACAACAATTTACATTTAAATATGAAAACTGGCACTGAGAAATTTGAAAAGCTATTACACAAAGAAATCGCACAAAATACGAAACGTTCACGTCATCCTTTTTATGCTTAATATAGGGGAGAGCGGGGACGAAACTAACAAAGCTATTTTCTCAGAGCCCGGACTAAATTTGCTTTCCAAGCTATGACAGCACATTCAGCACGCAACTCCTTGATGGGGCTGAGAAATATCACGTGATTCCGTCATCGGTTAGATCCGGAAAGCAGTTTACGAATACAATAAGTAAATTATGGAAACGGTAATTTTTTTCAAATTAGTTGTGTTTCTCGTTTCATGCGTCACAGTATTGTTCAATCCACACGTTATTTAGTGCTGTAATACATCCTGAAGTTTGACTTTTTAGAGTTTTTCAGTATTTAAGTAAATCAGATTTAAATGTCAGGAGTTCCTGTCGGAAGGAAAGTAACACTTGTTACATTTGTCCCCCTACAGTGACAACAAGTGTTTGTTTTGTCCCGCAGCATGCTAATTAGGTGACTTTCTGTGTCTTGCATCATTTATTAGAACGTTTATCATAAATGTTTATGTTGTATTATACCAAAAGAATATGCCAAGAGTGAGAGTCAGAAAGACAGACGTCAGAGGTCTGATTCAGCCACATGATCATGAGAGCGCATTTCTGGACATAGGCCTGTCTGTCAGGAATATTAGTCTCAGAGCTCTTGCTACATCACATTTACCTTAGTCATATTTAGGTTTTAGCCATACCTTAGCTTTTCCACCTCCATCTATGAATTTGCAGTGCTTCCAGATGTTTTTATGCACATTTTGAATTTATGCATACAAACAACTGGACAGAAACATGAACTGGCCTACTGTTAAATTATGTTGAGAATTTATATTATGCTAATCTAATTTTCATATTGTTCATTCTGTTAAAAATGTTTTATAAAATAAGTTGAAAAAAAAAAAAAAACTGAAACAATTCAAGTTTACACACTCTTAAATTTAAAAAGGAAAATGTTTTTTTTTTTGTTTTGTTTTTTTTGCAAAGATTAAGGACAAAATATGTTTGCAGTTACCTGTGTGTTACTTTCGTCCCAACCAACGTGGTCAAAAGTAACAATGTGCAACTTATGTTCAAACTGAAATTATACTTTAGTCTTTCTACATTTTTACAAAATACCACCTGGTATTAATAGACCACACTTCTAAGTTATAGGCCACAGCAAAAATATATCTCCGTCTACAGCTTTATCTTTTTAAATTATGTTTTTCTGAAAAATGGTACTTTCGTCCCCACTCTCCCCTACCGTGTCCTTTAGACTTCCCTGTAGTACAGTAGGTGCAGTACAGAAGTTGTGCGGAAAGAACGTGATTGCAGAACTAATTTGTTGCTGACACAGTGCTGAGTTGTAAATCATGCTGTCTGTCCACTACGTACACACATAATCAACCTTCCTCGGGACAAATAAAGGTGTGTGATCTCACCCTAAAGCTTTTGTCATCTGTCTTAAATGGTAAAGTAAGTAGAAACTAATATATTCAACTTCTATTATGTGGCAGTTTGAACAGAGACTATCAAATCAGATGCGTGTGTGTATATATATATATATTTTCACTTTCCTTATATCCTCAGTTACTGACAAACCACTGCTGGTTAATTGGAACATAAACGCACCTACAAATGTAGTACATTACCTTTTTTATTTGCTAAAGTTGAAGCTTCTGATTCGTCAGGGAGCTTCCAGTGTTGCGTACACCAGACTGACGAAAGAAAACGTTGGGAGGAAACTCCATATATGGCCTAACAGACATGCAGTAAGCCTCATAAAAGCTGAACTCACCTATTATATGACGTTCAGACAGACTTATAATGTAGGCTGTCCTTATTCTCACACAGATTATACTGCATTAGACCTCTTTGTTTGACATAAGAGAGGTAAAAATGTTTTCTTGTAAAATTCCTTTCACAGCAAACAAGAGAATGAAGAACAGGGCGCTGATAGTGTCTGTGGAGAACTTCTATCCAGGTACAGGTCTGGGCAAGAGGAAAGGTGCGAAGAAAGACACTCGAAGACTTCACAAAATCCTCAATAAGCTTGGCTTCTCTGTGGAAATCAGAATGGACATTGAGGCAGATGAGATCTATGAAGCATTTAAAGCAGGTAATGATATTGTTTAGACTAATAAAGAAAAAATGTTTTGTTTTTTTTCAATTTTCTTAAAAACACATTACATAAGATTATTTATTGGTGTCAAAGTACCATGCTTGTTAATAATACTGTCCTCATTTGTCAGCAAGAACAGATTAAACACATTTTATCTCTGGCACAAACTCTTTTAACTTGATGAAAAACAACTTAATTTTAATACAGCAGAAGTCCAAAGTTTACATATACTTTGCAGAATCTGCTAAATGTAATTATTTTACCAAAATAAGAGAGATTGTGCAAAATGCATGTTATTTTTAATTAAGTACTGACCTGAATAAGATAATTCGCATAAAAGAAATTTACATATAGTCCACAAGCACAAATATTAGTTGAATAATAAAAATGACCCTGTTCAAAAGTTTATACACACTTGATTCTTAATACTATGTTGTTACTTGAATGATCAACAGCTGTGTTTTTGTTTAGTGATAGTTGTTCATGAGTTCATGAATTTTTTTGGTTTTTCAGCATTTTTGTGTATTTGAACCCCTTCCAGCAATGACTGTATGATTTTGAGATACATCTTTTCACACTGAGAACAACTGAGGGACTCATATGCAACTATTAGAGAAGGTTCAAACGCTCACTGATGCTTCAGAAGGAAAAAAACAGGCATTAAGAGTTGGGGGGGGTGAAAACTTTTGAACAGAATGAAGAAGTGTACATTGTTTTTTTTTTTTTGCCCAAGTATCTTCTTTTTTTCCCATTTAGTACTACCTTTTAAATGCTACTGAAGATACTTACATGTTTCCCAAAAGACAAAATTGACTCCGTTGAATTATCAGGAAATAATGCACACCTGAGGTGGTGACTACTTTCACATCACTAACTTTAACTAATTCTTTGTTCTTCATCCTTAGAGAGCAAGAAGATGGTCAAAGACTGTTTTGTGGGCATCATATCCAGTCATGGTGAGGAGGGTGTTGTGTTTGGCGCTGATGGATGTGCTGTTAAACTGGCTGAGATCTACAGCTACTTTGGAGGCCCTTCAATGGCAGACAAGAGTAAACTCTTCCTGATTCAGGTACATTTTGTGAAAAGTTTCTCACAGATAAATTCCTGTGACCTTTTTTACTTCTATTCTTGCATAAGAGTCTGAGCTTCACTACTTTAGAATTCCTTTGACTCTCTGATACTGTTTGGTCATTTTAAGCCTAAACAAAATGTTGCGTTTTGAATTTTACTCTTTTTTTTTTTATGAAACTTGGTGATGTTTGTGATGATTGTCTTGTAAACACACAAAAAAAATTGTGGACAAGACTTAAAAAAAAAAAAAAACAGTCACACTTTAACGTTCACATGAGAGCCTTAGGAAATGAAAGGGAAATAGAGGGTTTGCACTTTGTCACGATTTGGTCAGTTACCCGGCTGCACGGCCATATTGGTTATACTCAAATGTAAACAGCATGGGTTGCATGGTTAATGTACTACTGTATGTAATACGTTGTTCTGCTAATTTATGCTGTCTAAACCATGGAAAAAAATGTGTGGAAGCTGCTAAATCATATAGAGGAAAACTTAGCAAGCAGGAAAGGATGCAGTATTTTGACTGTTTTTTTGCACTCTTCTCCTTAATTTGTTATAACTTTTGGGAGTCTATAATATTACAAATGCTTTTCCTGCTCCAACAGATTAGTACAGCCCAAAACATGACAATAATTGACCATTTTCAGCAGCAATAATCAGCAAAATATGAGTTATGTTCGGTTCAGTGGCATTGTTTATGTTCAGTGCCACCAGTATGGCCGATTGATTAACTCTCTATAGGAAATATACAGCATTTTTTTTGGATTTCTCTCTGCTTATTGCATGACTATTCACCAAATAAATACATGCATGGTTGTAAAATGTTGATTTGAGTTATTTAACTTTACCTGTACATTTTCTCAAAGCTTGTTACTTGTTGCAGATTATAACTGAATGATTGTTATAACTCTGGTGTTCAGGCTTGTCGTGGACATGAGTTGGATGGAGGTGTGGAGGTGGAGGCAGACTCTTCATTCTCAGAGGAAGAGGATGGCATGTCTGAGCTGTTTTCCATTCCTAATGACACAGCAGTCATGTACGCCACACCTCCAGGTCTGATTTATTAACTCCATCACATCATTTGCATAGTTTGTAAAGTCACAAAAACTTCAGTTTCCTCACTCACATTCATTTCTTTGATAGGTTATGGTGCATACATGCATCCTGGGGGCTCGGAGTTGATTCAGACCTTTTGTGATTTGCTAGAAGAGGAAGGAGGTCCAGATCTGGAGATCACAAGACTTCTGACTCGACTAAACTATAAGGTGGCCTACAACTTTGAAGCGAGAGGGAAACTGTTTGGTGGCAAAAAGCAGATGCCATGTTTTGTGACCCGCTTTACCAGAGAGGTTTTCCCGTTCATGGACAGAAAGATGACAGCAGCAGAAGATTTGAGCTTGGGCTTTGCAGCAACGCAGCTTATCGATGAACCCAGAAGGTCACGGAAGAGCTCCATCAGCTGAAGATCACTGAACAGAGACTGAGTGTAAAGAATATGTGGAGAAACTGCTTCATCTTAACTCTTCTATAACATTTCTCAAAGTATCTCACAGGAGACTGATAATGAATCAAGTGACGTCATGTCACGTAAAGTTGCATGTCCAGCAGCAAGTGAGCGGTTGGGAAAGCTGCATGTGACGTGTTGTCTCAGCACTCCATTTATGTGTCATGTGTTTTTGTTATTGCTACCTGATTATATAAATATAGTTTACTTATTCTCAATATACAATACTGTTCAAAAGTGTGAGGTCATTACAAGTTTTTACTGTGTTTGAATATATATATATATATATGTGTGTGTGTGTGTGTGTGTGTGTGTCAAACGATTTATAGCGATTAATCACATACAAAATAAAAGTTTGAGTTTGCCTAATATGTGTACTGTGTGTAATTATTATGCAGTGTTTCCCCTGCCATTATATTAGGGGGGCGGCCTAGATAGCGCCAGATCACAACAAAAGTCATTTAAGGTTACATTTATTATAGAACAGGTCTATAGCTTGTTCTTTTATTAAAGGAATTAAACGGTCGGCATGTCAATTCTCTCTCTACATTAAGGCGCGTCTACAACTTCTCCGCGAAAACGCGGACGGGATCGCGGAGTCCATTCATAAAAACGGAATATACTCTATAGCACGGAATGCCACGGAATTCGTCAATTTTTGGATGAACAAATCAAAATTGGGTCTGTCACTTAAATTCGAATCGCGATATGCACTAATGTCTGTAAATATTAAAACGCAAAAAGACAGTTTAGATATGAATCCTTTTGTTACGCTTGGCGCTGTATGTATGAATGGCGGGAACAGTTTGTTGCTACACAAATACTGAAGCACATGTGAGGCTCGCGGTGATTTTCGGCCTCTGCGTCTCATTATATGACGACATGAACACATGAACTTCATGTGAATTTTACCGTTTCATTGGGGAAAACTAGCATCATATCATACTATATAAACAGAAGCTTCACGGCAACCTGTCCAAATAAAAGTACGGTTTAACGTGTAACATAAATATATTACTCTTGTATTACTTTTGTGCAGTATAATGTATATCTTTATATGTTTATATTTCTGACCAATTTAAATAAAACAAATGATAAAAATAAATATTGCAACCAGATTAACCACTTAATTGTAGAAAAAAAAACTACAATTATTATTAAAACTTTTTAACAGAATATTCACACACATTTTCTTCCATGTATTAATTTTAACAGTAAACTTCTGTTTGTTTGCCAAAAAATTAAAGGGTTTAATTTTAATTTGATTAAAAATAACAAATATTTCACAAAAAAAAAAAAAAAAAAAAAAAGAAAGAAAAAGATTGTAGGGCCATATTGATCAAAATGTTGAAATTGAGAGTTTTGGACTTTTTTTTTTTTTTTTTTTTCACTGTTTTTGTTATTATACAAAGAGTAAAGTACTGAAAAAAAGGCACCCCTGCTTCATCCATCAACATAAATACAATAACTTCTAAATATTTCTTGAATATATACATCAGTGTGTAATATACATAATAATTACACACAGTGCACACATATATGTTCTCTAACTCTAACTTTTATTTTGTATGCGATTAATCATGATTAATCGTTTGACAGCCCTAATAAAAAAATTTAATATATATATATATATATATACCAAACTTTTGATGTGTATATACCTAAAGAGCAATCAAAACAAATAAGTTTTAATTATATAAGTGACATAGATTTTGCTAGTAAACTCTAATTCTAAACATCTTTAGAATAGTTTTTGTGTAAAAAAAAAAAAAAAAAAGAGCTTGAAATGGTTCATCTTAAAAATACTAAAATTATTATATTTAAATATGGTGAAATATGGAAAAGTTACTAGACGTAAATTACCTAAATTAAAATAAATAAATAAATAAACAGTTGTGTTTAAGGTCTAATGCAACTGCCATTTTATTGAATTTCTGATGATTTCGGAGAGAACTACCGTGAGGAAAATAGGAAAATCACGTTAATTATGTTGCTCATGTGCTGTTTAAGTCTAAAATAAAACTGGAAGAAAGGTTCAGCTGTCTGTGACTCAGATTATTAATCATCGTACCCTTTGCCCCTTCAATATTTACTGCAACTGAAGGGTGTGTACAGGGTATTTCTAAATGAATGAAATCACATGAATGAACGTGAAGTGACAGCAGATCCAGACATGCAGAATTTCATCAGCGCACACGGCCTGCTGAGCACAAATGCTGATGCCACAATCTGTATGAATGTATTTCACTCAAGAGCATCGAAGGGTTTTTCTTCATCTTCTCATGAGAAATGTACACGTGCAATATTAACCGGAACTGACTGCTGTAGGTGCACATTGTGACAATTCACCTCGTGACAACATGCCACGCCACGCTACACCGAAAGTAAAAATGTTTTCAGTGAACTATATATTTCGTTGGACTTGAAAATGCCAAGACCTCAAGGGTTGTGTCTATGCAGAAATAGAAGTTAACAAATCAAAGCTACCGTGACAACTAGCCCCGGTTACCTCTGAATATGTCGGGCTTTATTTCAGTGAATCAGAGCAAGTGCATTATAAAGACAACATCGCCTTCTACTGACAGAACGCCGTTAACTGTACTGATCAACACCAATATGATACTTACATCAGCCACTAGAGGGCGGTGTCGTAGTACGTCAATATTAATTGCTCAATCAAATTACAATTTAAAAGAACACATTGTCCAAATGTAACGTTTTTTTTCTTGTTGGATATCTATCTATCTATCTATCTATCTATCTACTAGACGACGGTGGCGTAATTCCTACTCAGGTTTTTGTTGGATCCACCCTAGTAAAAAAGTAATAGATTTAAAATGCATTTTATATTCAGTATAGTTCAAGTCTATTAACATATTTACTGACATATCGCTTGAGACTAACTGATATAAAAATTGTAATGAAACTTTATTTGGAGTACAACTTGTGCACAATGCACATTTCTTAATATTAAGCCTAAAATATGTTTTAATGTCACTATTAATGAGGACTGTATGATCTTTAAATAATATCAGTCTCTAAATGCTAATAATTTTAAGTGTACCTAAAGTATACTTGCAAGTATAGTTCCACTTTAGCACAATCAAATATACAAGTATGTCTTTAGTTGCACTAATTCCGCACAATTAAAGAGCATTAAGTACAACATCTGTTGTTCCAATTTAACAGACTTAATATGCCAGTTTAGTATACAAAAAGTGCAATTGCACGGTGTTTTTATTAAGTACATAATATGTAAATGTATTTGTAGTATACTTAGCATGAAATAAATGTATTTTAAATATATTTTAGTATATTTATTTTTCACTAGGGCAACCATTCATTCATTCATTCATTCTAGTAGGCTAGATTGTAGCGCACCGATATTATAATTTCGCACACAGGGCTGTGGTGTTTCAAGCTACAGTTATCACTTATATATATATTTTATAGATTATTGACATTTAATATTAATGTTCGTTCATATCTCACACATTATGAGGTTAGATAATTGTCGCGGATTCTAAGCGTATAAAATAAATTGGACGATACGTCTAGATTTTACCATCTGATGCCATCATTGGATCACAACTGTACCCCATAACAAAGTTAAGGAGGCAATTTCATAACACAAAACGCTGCTTTGCGAAACACTGACTGAATGCAACTTAAAGTCATTCTTAGCACCTCAAGTGTTTCTTGGTCAGCTGTCCCTTCGTCTGGAATGTAATTTTTACTCACCACAACAACCACAAATGAACTGTCATGGTCATCTCGTAATTACGGACTTCAGCAGTTTCCTTGAGAGAGCGGACTCAAATGAGCAATGCTAAGGCATTTTTACGCAGTTAAGGCTGCTGTACCTGCTCTAAATGTTGTGTAAAGATATGCTACACAACAACCAGACAAAATTATGCCTGCTCTGACCCACCTTAGCCTGTAGTATAAATATCCAGTTAAAACTGCTCTGTAAATACATTTATTTCAGTCAAAACTGCCACTTCAGAAGCGGTTCTTTGCCACTTTTGCCGTGTAAATTTGGTATTGAGTGACAACAAGATCATATAGGACACCAAAAGTTAAAAGTTTAATAATATAGAGGGTTTGCACTTACGTGGCGATTTGGTCAGTTACCCGGATGCGCGGCCATACTGGCGATACTCAGATATAAACAACAGCATGGATTGTACGATTAATGTACTACTGAATATGTTTTTCTGCTAATTTATGCTGTCTAAACCGTGGAAAAAACGTGTGGAAGCTGCTAAATTATATAGAGAAGGACTTAGTAACAGGGCGCAATAATTTGACAAACTAAAGTAGTTATAATATAATAGTTATAATAGTTATAAAAGTTATAATAGTTGGTAAACATACATACAAGCAGTATTAATTAAGATATTAGCCTAATATTTCACCTACCTGACCAGAAATGATGAGAACAAACACGAATGTTGTCAAAATTCTTACCCTGGAAATCCAGGTTCAGTTTGGCCAACCACAAATGCCTTTTGTTCCTCAGACTGTTTTTTGCACTCTTCTCCTTTATTTGTTATAACTATTGGCAGTCTATAGTACGCCAAAATGTCTTTCACAGTCTTACCGATTAGTACAGCCCAAAACATGACAATAATTGACTATTTTCAGCAGTGATAATCAGCAAAATATGCGAGGTTAGTTCGGTTCAGTGGCATTGTTTACATTCAGTGCAGCCAATATGGCCGACTGATAAATATTCTCATCACTTGCTATTCACATTTTAAGAGCTAAAATTTGACATTTAATGAACTGAGAGGATTCTGCAAATTGGTCTCCAGATATCTAGACGGTGAAAGTGAAGTTAGCGTCTATATGCGCAAGCTAACACACACTTAGCTTTACGTTTGCCATCCCTGGAACGCGTTTATATGTGTTAAGCTAAGTTAGTGGGTCACTCCGTCTCCTCCGTGAAACCTAATTGCTCCTTCCTGGCAGCCGTTGGCATCCCAGGGGCCACCGAATCCCGTAACCTACCTTCCATCCCGTTTGCTAATTGAAATAGCTAATGAGATCTCACAGGACCGACTTTCCAAGCCTCTTCGTTAAAAAACAGTGGCAGAGTGTCCAAAACACATATAACTGTGCTGTAAATGCGTGGAAATATTTAATTCTGGACACGGCTTTTACAATTTTGTGACCGAGTTTGCAATCTTGCTTATTTACGGCCTTCTGAAAACAATATGTTCCCGTGTCCTCATCATCATCACACAAAGCTCACTTTAAATCACTAGAACATTTGGTTACATTTCTATCTTACAAGCCTGTCAATAAAGAAAGCCACAGAGTAATCAAATAACGTCTGTTCTAAACACCGTTTGCCAGATAACCACAGCAGTAAAAAAGTAATTTCTAATTTTCTTTGCAATGAGCACATTAAAATCAAAAACAATTTTAAAGAAAGTAAATTTTGATTTCACCTTGACCTTGAATGGCTATTTTTCATTATTCTGTTCTCCCTGACTATTTTTACCATAGTGTGCAACAACACTTCGAGAACTTTTTTCTTTGAGAAGCTGGGTTTACGCAACAATGAATTATATAATTTGGTTTGTGCACATCATGAGTGCCAGCATTTCACACACACACACACACACACCACTTCATGAGCTCTAATTAGATAAATGAACACTGTCATTGTGTGATACTGGCTCTATTCAGAAGATCTATGTTGCATTATTCAGCCAGTCATCACATGCAGTCTCTTCACCCCCACAAAAAACACAAAACAGCCTTTAGAAATAACTTGAGGTTTATTAGCTATGGAGTCTTAGGAGAGTCACACACACAGGGTTAGGAACAGGATGAGGTGGTACCAAAAGAAAGAAGAAAAATAAAAGAAAAAAAGGGAGAGAATGCAGTAATGAAAAATCAAACTCCTAACTACCATTAGATTGAATTGAACTAAAACTACGAATTGTATTTTGTCAAGTACGGCTTAAAAAAACAAAGAGAAACCTTTATACATTTGTCTTTTATACAAGTAGCAACATTGGAGAATCACGTTGGAAAAAGGCAATTTACAAAAAATACATTTTTGTTACAAAGAGAAAAGCAAAATAGAGGGGTGGTCAAATATTGACCAATAATTATTCCTTTTCATTCTATCTTAAAAACTTGGTCTAATATCTATAAAAATGTAAAAAAACAAAAAAAACAAAAGCAATATACAGGTGTAAAAAGTTTGTCGTTTTGTTTTTTATTCACTCCACTGATTTGGTGACCAGAGAGAGAGGTTGTGTCTGCAGCAAGGCATGATGGGAATGTAGGGCTGCCTGGTGGAAAGGCGAGGATGGGGAGAGCAGGGAGGGAGGCAGGGTGGTGAATGGGATGGGACGGGACAGGAGAGCCGCTGACTGGCTGTGGAGAGAGATGCTCGGATGGGTGGAGCTGGACGAGGACGTGGAGCTGGAGCCCGAGGCTTTCCCTGGCAGGGGGAAGTGGGGGTGGTGGGCTCTGCCCTCCGGTTTGGTGGTGAGGGACAGGGGTTGAGCCTGCTCTGAGTGAGTGGCCGCAGGGGCTGCCGGCGAGGCCAGGGCTGCGGACGGCGTGGCGGGAGAGTCCAGCATGCTGCCGTGAGAGGAGGTAGGGCTGTCACACATTTTCTCGGACGGCAGGTACGGGACGCACTGCTTCTTGGGCTGGGGTGAGAAGTTACCTGCTGATGAAGGGAAAACAGGGTTAAATATACTCTTTAACAAATAATGAATGAAAATGGCCACTATGATGATAACTGAACTATTTTAATTAAATTATACGTTTAAATCAGTGTTACTCTTAACTAAAACAATTAAAAATGTTTCTGTAAATTGAAAGATGATCCATAGATAGATAGATAGACAGATACATAGATAGACAGATAGATAGAGAATGAAAGAATAGATTGAAAGAATGACAGAACGATAGATGGATGGATAGATAGAGTAACAATGAAAGAACAACAGAATGAAAGAATGACGGAACGATAGATAATGACAGAATGACATAATGAAAATGACAGACAGATAGATAGAATAAAAGAACGACATTGAAAGAACGACAGAATGAAAGAATGACAGAATGATAGATAAAATGACAGAACAATGAAAGAATGATAGACCGATAGATAAAATAAAAGAACGACATTGAAAGAATGACAGAATGAATGACAGAACGATAGATAGATAGATAGAATAATAATGAAAGAACGACAGAAAGAAAGAACGACTGATAGACAGACAGATTGAAAGAACAGATTTGATAGAATGATTGAAAGTGATATAATGAAAACGACAGAATGAAACAACGACTGAAAGAACGATAGAACGATACAGATAGAGCAATAGATAGAACGATATATAGATAGAATGAAAGAACAATAGATTGAAAGAATCTATTGAAAGAACAGTGATAGATAGAATGAAAGAATGACAGACTAAAATAATAACAGAATGAAAGAACAGAACGATAGACAAAATGACAGAAAGAATAGACAGAAATAACGATAAACTGAAAGAACGACAGAATGAAAGAATGACAGAACGATAGATGACAGAACGACATATTGAAAGAACGACATTGAAAGAATGACAGATAGAATAACAATGAAAGAACGACAAAATGAAAGAACGACTGATTGAAAGAACAGATTGATAGAATGATTGAAAGTGATAGAATGAAAATGATAGAATGAAACAATGACTGAAAGAATGATACAGATAGAACAATAGATAGATTGAACGATATATAGATAGAATGACAGATAGAAAAAATGAAAGAACAACAGATTGAAAGAACAATGGATAGAAGGAAAGAACGATAGACTGAAATAACGACAGAATGAAAGAACAGAATGACAGATAAAATGACAACCACATAATGAAAGAATGATAGATTGATAGATAAAAAAAAAAAGAAAGACAACAGATAAAATTACAGAACGACAATGAAAGAATTATAGATAGATAGACAGAAATAACGATAAACTGAAAGAACGACAGAATGAAAGAATGACAATGATAGATAGAATAACAATGAAAGATGGACAAAATAAAAGAACGACTGATAGACAGATTGAAAGAACAGATTGATAGAATGATTGAAAGTGATATAATAAAAACGATAGAATGAAACAATGACTGAAAGAACGATAGAACGATATAGATAGACAGAACAATAGATAGATAGAATGATAGATAGATATATAGACAGATAGATGGATAGATAGAACAACAGATTTAAAGAACGATAGAATGAAAGTGACGATAGAAAGATGATAGATAGATATGTAGAAAGGTAGAGACTAAACTAACGCTGGTTAAATGTATAAAATGTTGAGATATTTACATTTGTAAAAAATAAGGTTTTCATAGAAATACAAAAACAATGACTAAAAAAAATAATCTACTAAAAGTAACTCCCATTTGCTCCCAAATTACTTCAAACACACACACAGAAAAAAAGAAAGCCATGCCGATTTGGAAAAATAAATTGTAAATTGCTTGAAAAAAAATTTCCAGTTAAGAAGAAAAAAAGCCAAAACATTCATCATCCAGCTTCTAATGTCAAAATGTAACTGAACATGATCCATGAGCTGAGTGATCGGACCAACAGGGATGGTGGGGGGGAAAAGAAGCTTAAGTTCAGTGCAAGATCATGCATATAGAAAATGAGAAAGAAATACAGATGGCCAGTGACACTTACTCTCATGTGGGGAATCAGGTTTATTGTCTCTCTTCCGTTTCTTCCGCTTTCCCTGCAGACAGACATGATTTGGAGCAAATTAGATGTGTTAGATGTGATTAAGCAAAACTCCCCTGGCTGCCAAAAACAATGGAGGAATCCAAACCCCACATGATCTGCGTTAAACTCTACGCTCTGGGCTCACTTACGTAGTTGTCTCGCGCAGACCAGCCCGGATAAAGCTGAGAGTGCAGCTGCCGTTCTTTCCTGGCGAGTTCGTAGTATTTGGCCTGTTCCTCACGTGAAAGAGAGTGCCACTGCGGAATAAAAGAACATATGGTCAAATTTCCCTCTTTTTTTCATCCTTAAAGGGACAGCTCACCCAAAAATGCACATCTTGATCATTTACTCACCCTCATGCTATTTCAAACACAAATGAGTTTATTTCTCATGGACAAAAGAAAAAATTTCAGAAGTCATTCAGACCACTTTTATTAGCTTTGCATCCTTTTTTGATGCTTGATAGCTTCAATGCGTATTTGTTGTAATTGCACGGAATAGAGCGCTATCTTCAGCACTATCTTCAGAATGTCTCCTTTTGTGCTTCATATGGCTTTGGAATGACATGAGGGTGAGTAAATGATGCCAATTTCTCATTTTTAGGTGAACCGTTCCTTTAAGACAAGATGAAGAGAAACACACTAATGCATCTCAGCTCCTTTCGTAATGGAGTTATAAGCACTCACCCTCCTGCCCAGGATCTGGTTGATGGCTGCGCTCTCTTTCAGGGTGCATTCGGCCACTACTTTGGCCCTCATTTCCTTCATGTAGAGCATAAAGGCATTTAGGGGCTTCTTGATGTGAGGCTTCTTCTCTTCCTCTTTCTTCATAGGCACCGAGGGCTTTCTGTATGGAGGCAGATGGAAGTAAAGACGACGTCAGTCAGAAAAGAGCAGAGAAATGACTGTGAGAGAGTAATGAAGGAGAGAGACTCACCCGTGTGTCGAGTTGCTGCCGTTGTCGGCGCTGGGCTCCTGTTTGATGGCAGGCGACACAATGGCTGGGTGAGGGATGCCCGTCTGGTGCAGGCCATGAGGAGGATGAGGCACCATGTGAGGAGAGAAACGACTGGATACCAGACTAGAGAGAGATAGACAGATTCACAGTCAGTAATAGACAGTGATTTAAAAAACGATACATCAGGTATTGAAGGTATAGATACGGATAGAATGGTAGATGGATTGGTAGACGGATACAATAAAACAAAAGGTAGAAAATGACAAACAGAGACTGAGAAAAAGAGAATGATAGACAAATAGAGCAACAGACAGAACGACAGAAGGATAAATAGAACGATTGGAGAATAGAAGTAGGGATAGACAGAAAGATAGAACAAAGGAAAGATGGATAAAAAGATAGACAGCATGATAAACGCATAGGAACATTAAAAAGAATGAAATAACAGTAGATGGAACATAGATGGAATGATAGATAGAACAATAGATAGAAAGAACGATAGAATGACAATGATAGATGGATACATAGATAGATAGAGAGATAGAAAGATAAAATGAACGATAGACAGAATGATAGACAATGACAGACTGAATGACAGAATGATAGATAGAAAGAATGATAGAATGATTGACCGATAGAAAGAAAGAACGATAGAAAGATAAAATGAATAACAGACAGAACTGAGAGACTGAACGACAGAATGATAGATAGATAGATAGATAGATAGATAGATAGATAAAACGAACGAAACAATTGATAGAATGATAGATAGATTGACAGAACAATAGATAGCTAAAATGAATGACAGAATAATAGATAGAACAACAGAATGACAGACAGACAGATAGACAGATGGAATGAAAGGACAGATCTTTAGAATGATAGAATGACAGAGATAAAATGAACCATAGAATGATAGAATGACAGACAGAACAAGATATAGACAGACAGACAGACAGACAGACAGACAGACAGATAGATAGATAGATAGATAGATAGATAGATAGAAAGATAGAACAATATCTAGACAGGTAGAACGACAATGATAGATAGATAGATAGATAGATAAGATAGATAGACAGATAGATAGATAGATAGATAGATAGATAAAATTACCAATAGACAACGATAGACAAAATGACAGACTGAACGACAGAATCAATGATAAATAGATAGATAAAACGAACGAACAATCGATAGAATGGTAGATAGAATGACAGAACAATAGATAGCTAAAATGAATGATAGAACGATAGATAGAGCAACAGAATGACAAACAGACAGACAGACGGAATGAAAGAACGATAGATATATAGAATGACAGAACGACAGATAGATAAAATGAACCATAGAATGATAGAATGATAGACAGAATGAGATAGATAGAACAATATCTAGACAGATAGAACAATAGAATGATAGATAGTAAGATAGATAAAATGAAAAATGATAGATGGAACGAATGATAGAACAACTGATAGATAAAAAAAAATTTATAGAACAACAGAATCAAGGATAGAATGAAGGACAGAAATAAGGACAGACTGAAGGATAGGAAAGGATAGAACAAAGGATAGACAGAGCTATAGAAAGAAGATAGAACGATAGACAGAACAATAAACAGTATGACAGAACGATAGACAGATAGGTAGAACGATAAACAGAATGATAGATAGATAAACAGAATGACAGACAGATAGACAGATCACACTGTCAAACTAGAAGCAACTATCCTAGCAGCTGCATCTGGAAAAATCTTCTACTCTAGGCTTTCAGATTCATAAATGCTAACACAATAGCAGCATTGTCACTTTCACAGATGAGGGGGGAAAAAAAACAGGGTTCCAATCTGTGATTTGCACACTCTTGTTAAACGCATATTTCCACTGGACTACAGCACTTTACTGTGCCACAAAATGCAAAGGCAGAAAAAGATCTCTCTCCTGCTACAGACCAACAAAAGGTGTACAGTCATAAGATAACCGTGAAAGCAACCGTGGGAGATTAGAAGACAGTGAGATTTCATGCTGACGTGTGAAAACTGAACTCATCCAGCAAACTAAGGAAATTTTAAAGTATTATCTGAATGGAAAGAATAAGATAAAATCATGCATTAGAGAAGTTTCTATTCAGCAAGAGTTTCAGGAAGTGCTACTTTCATATAATGGCGAGCATATCTACAGTGATATGGTGGAAAGTGGAGGGGAAAAATGAAGGTATAACATGGAATAACTTACACCTCTTGAGTTTCTACAACAAAAACTGTAGGTGCGTAGAGGTTTTATTTAACGGAAATAAGTTTGGTTGGATTCTCATTGAGAAGACTGTCCATAGGATGTTTGCATTTCCCAATTATTGCAATAATTGGGTGATCAAGTCACCCTTTTATCTAAACGAGATAAACCAAAATGTGTTGCATTTAAAAAAAGACTTGGCGCAGGGTTGAAAGAACAAGAGAGGTATCCAGGCGCCATTATTGGGCAAAAAAAAATACATCAGCCGTTTCCTGTACTAACCCTTCTCTGAGCCTTCTGGGAGGATTTGCGCTGTGTGCATCTCACGTCTATTAATAGATATGAGTTTAGCTTCAAATCAGCATGTTGGTGCAGAAAGGAAGGTCTTGCCCTCTGTTACATACCTAGACATGGAGGCGTTCATGGCGAGTGCAGGGTAGGGGTGTCTGAAGCCCCCAGGAGGGATGGAGTACATATGTTGGCCTTGCCTGAAGAGAGAAGAACAGCACTCAAACAACTGTCCAAAGCAAAATCAGGGACAAGCAGATGCTCGTTTTGCTAGAAGAGCTTTTAAAAATAGCAACAAACTTCATTAAGCCATCTGCATGGGTAAAATAAGGTTGATGTTATGTATTTTAAGGCCACAGGGTTCAGACTTACTGAGGAACCAGCCATCCTAGAGGGTGAGGGATCTGTCCAACCGCTCCAGGAGAAAGAGGGTAATACGGGGACAGCTCTGAAGGGTGAGGGGTCCTTGGTATGCCTGAAGTAACAATAGTTGATTATGAAAACTGAAGACAAATATTAACATAAACAGATTGCAGTTCCATTTAGTGCCACTAGTGGCACCAAAATGACACATTTCGCTTGCAACTACTTCTATCCCCACATAGATGCAAGAAACCTCATCAAAACAAGTCATGACTCAGTGATTCTGGATTGTACTACTTCCTCGTAGTTTGCTGGTGGTGCTTACCTGTCTTTGGGTCAAGAATTTCTGGCGAGAGGTGAGAAGGAGGTGTCCCAGGGGAGAAGTGTTCATTACTGTAGGTGATCAGCGGCGTAAGGGGATGAACATGATGGGGGTGTTGTACCACTGGCACCTTATTGGACTGAAAAACAAAATGAGAACAAGAGGTGAGGGAGGGGGGACTGAAACGAGTGCATGTTTAAACAACCAACAAGCCAACCGAAAAGAAGAAAATAGCCATTAGGCCTCATTACTCGTGAACGGCGCCAGGGAGTTTTAAAGAACAATGGGTCTCGGCAGCAGAGTTTACTTTTCCCTACTTCTCCCAAAGGAAAATAAACACCAGTTGGGCATTTGACCGGCAGCATGGAGGGTGGGAGAAATCACACCTAACACTCCTAGCAGAAAGCATTTCTCTCGCTTAGCATACTAGCAACAAGATGTTTCCAGCTGCCACTCGCCATTAACAGGCCTGACATGTGAAGGGAAGTGGCAAGGATCTTGTTCGCTACACCTGCCATAAGAGGTGGCCAAAGGTGGCACACCTGTTGTAACAAACCCTTCAGTGCATCTCTTGGCAAGGTGGAATTAGTTTAACAGATCAGGATGAATTTTGAGAGGGCTAAGGTAGCACAATTTTGGAAACCTCCTAGAAAAGCTACAATTCTATAGAGCTTAGCACCAACTAAACAAACACACCTTTTCCAGCAATTCTGGGTCTTCAGGATTGCTTAAAATCTTGTCGGATCAAGATTGGAACTGAACTTTGCAGGAAGGCAACCCTCCATGAGCAGGGTCGGCTACCACAGCGCTAGGTTAACGTGATTACCCTTGAGTTATAACCTGATGACTTTGTAAGGAGTGTTGCAAGGACATGAATGCAAATGCTAAGCAAAACAAGCTTGTTTTTAAAAGCTCCTGCAAGAGGCACGTTACAATAAGCATTAGCAAATCTGTAGAGATGGTCCTCACTGCAGAACACAAGATCCAGGGGGCAAGGCTGGATCCAGATCCAACTCCTCCCACCTTACATATCCGTAAACCTACCCATCTCCACTCCCTGATGACTAAACCTACCAATCTCCACCCCTAAACCTATCCGTCTCCACTCCCTGATGCCTAAACCTACCTGTCTCCACTTCCTGATGCCTAAACCTAACCATCTCCACCCCTAAACCTACCTGTCTCCACTTCCTGATGCCTAAACCTAACCATCGCCACCCCAAACCTATCCGTCTCCACTCCCTGATGCCTAAACCTACCTGTCTCCACTCCCTGATGCCTAAACCTACCCATCTCCACCCCTAAACCTATCGGCCTCCACTCCCTGATGCCTAAACCTACCCATCTCCACCCCTAAACCTACCAGTCTCCACTCCCTGATGCCTAAACCTACCCATCTCCACCCCTAAACACACTTGTCTCCACTCCCTGATGCCTAAACCTAACCATCTCCACCCCTAAACCTACCAGTCTCCACTCCCTGATGCCTAAACCTACCCATCTCCAAACCTAAACCCACTTGTCTCCACTCCCTGATGCCTAAACCTACTTATCTCCAATCTTAAACCTACCCATCTCAACTCCCTTGTGCCTAAACCTACCCATCTCCACCCCTTGGATGTGGATGCAACCTCGCCTCCTGGATCTTGTGTACTGCAGTGAGGGGCTACTGAATCTCCACGGTGGTTGACCTGAAAGAGAAAACTGTGTTGTTAAACTCTCGACATGTTTGCCTGAATAAGAATAAGAGTCAATTGAAGTTAATTCTACCACCCCGCTGAATACTGGAGTAACCTATATTAGCATATAATTTACTAGCATATGTCCAGAACCCTGACCACATAAATACACCAGTAGGACTATAATAATATCAGAAGCAGGACTGCTGTGATGTGTACACAAGCCAATGCAAGGTGGTGAGCCGTAGATTGAATGGGGCACTTGTTGGCCCAGGACGTCACAAGGGAGTGAGAGTGGAGAATGCCGTCTTGTTTCCTCCATGCTAACCTTCCCCCCACCTCTATGTAGGCAGTGGGTTTGACCTCTGCTCCAACCAGCACTCTGTGAACACGAACAAGGCTTGCATTGAGACAAGACTGGCTCTCGTTTCCCACAATCCAAACACATCCAGATCTCTGGGTTGCCTCTCTATTCCCTGCCTTCCATCTATCTGTCTGACTGTCCGTTTCTGTGTTTGTACATAATTTAGCATTGCATTAGTCAAGACAAGCTGAGCTTGACTTCTGAAAACCCTGCAAGGTGCATCGAAGGATTATTTTAAAGATCTGTCAGTAGGTTGATTGAGAAAGAAAGGTAGAGGACAACTAGCACCGCTCCTAAGTTGGTGTTTGCCCACTGCACTTTGATATTAGCTGTTGAGGCTAATGACCTCTCTCTGCTGTGCCAAGAATTTCCGCCGTGTCAACACACCAGCCGTTTTGCCTCCGACACCAACATCTTAAACGTAGACTGCCGCCAGATTCGGCCCCTTGCCGATTTCAATCGGACTGGATGGGACCAGTCGACTCCAAGCATCCCAAGGATCCATATCAACACTTGGTCAAGCCCTCCAATTTGTTGTTTGAGTGGGCTCTTTCCTTTCTTCTAGAAGAAAGGAAGTGTCTACCAGATTTAGGACTGGGGGGAAAAAAAACACAGTATCACCAGAGTCACTGGGTTCGGTAACATTAGGACAACAACACAGCAACAACAGCACTTTCTCAGTCAACCGTTCAGGTTGCAATATGCAGGAATCCACCTTTAGATGGCAGACCTGGGTTGTATTGTCTGTCAACAAGTACCTAAATCTTTTTACCTTTTGTTCAAACAAGTCCTGCAGTTCATCAAGGGCGAAGCCTGATAAATCTTCTTAAATCAACTTTTGTAAATTGGTCTTTAGGAGGGGAAGATGCCTGACCAGCGCAGCAGTGAAAAACAGCTGACAAAACACCTCACCAAACAGAAAAAGTGAGTCATTGTGTAAACACTGTTCCACCTTTTGTATCACACAGTTAAATTACTGGGACTCCAGAGTTCTCAAGCACATATTTACCAATTGTGCTAGGTCAGTCTTTCATTCAACGGCTATTAAGTTCTGAGACACTCAGAGCTAAAGTTAAGACAATGTTAGCCAAACATTGCACCTTTTTGAACTAGTCTGAGTTCTTTGGAGCGACTCTCCACAAGGAGGTGTCGCAGCCATTTGAAAACGACACAAGTGTATGAAACAAAGTGCAGGGTCAGCGCTCTACACCTGCTGATTAATCTGTTGCTCTTCTCCACCCGCTAGCAAAGGAACCCGCCCAAAGATGACTTCTGGTGCCACCACATGGAGCTGTTAAAACTGGAGCTCTGCTAAAACAAGCACATTGTGGAGTAAGAAGCAAATGTGGCCTGTTGTTTTTTTTGCTTTTGGCTTCACCTCCTCCATCTCTTACTTGAGTTACTGAGCAAACAGGCGTTTGAGCAAGAGGGATCAAGACACAATGAACTGCTTTAGCAGTGGAAGAATGAGAGGCTAAAAACGGATTCAAATGAAGGATAATAGTGCAGAGGAAAGGACAAGCCAAAACTAGCAGTACGAGCCTAACAGTACGATCCCTAACAATAGGGCGCAATTTACAATTATCGCCATCTCAGTTTACAGAGACATGCCTTTGAATTAGATTTTAGCATCGTTGAGAACTATTTTCTGGGTTTTTAACAATCCGCATTTTTACACCCAGACAATGTAAATGGAGGCCACAACAGCATTAATGGAAAAACTTAAATCACATGATGCAACCATCTGGCGTTTGCATGAACAATCAACACGCATTGCACTTTTCCCATCATGCCTTCACTAAGACACATCAATTGTCAATGTCATTAAGCAGGCAATTTAAATGGAATTTCCATTTGTAATCTAATTTTTGAAAACAATTTAGAAAATGGCTTGTGAACTCATGACTAATGCCTGGTAAGACTTTATTAGTTTATAATAAATTATTTAAACCATAATTTCTTGACTAGACCTAATGTGCAAGCATGCTTTCAAAACAGACACTAGCTAAAGTACTGGCTAGCCAAGTGTGACTGCTGCGTCGGCTGTTGTTAATATAAGTGTTTGCTAAACACGGTGACTTAAATGTAGGTTTTAAGAGCCAGGTTTTGCACTTGTGATATCATTGTGAGATTATTTTGTATCAGATACAAGACTCTAAGTGCATACAACTTATCCTGCCATGTTTTTTTATACTGTGAAGTCTGAGGATTGGCATCAAAGTTAGCACTAATGCTGCTAATCAGAAAAGCTAAGGAACATTCAGTTAAACTACCTAGAGATCAAGCTTGTTTTCTACTACGTTACACCACCATGATATATATGAATATGGAATCAAATCGTACCATGGTATTGCCATTTGATACATGAGCCAGGGTAGTGTCACAGGGCTTTTTCTGTATGATTCTGACTGAAAAAAACAAATCTCACACACTGCTTACAAAGGGCTTGACAAGTCTGAAGTTCCCACAATGCCTCTCACATCACCTGCCCCTGTGTTCTGGTTTGATGTATTATTCATGCGGCCTGGGTCCAGATGCATTGTATGGAAGGCGATGTGAAGAGGTGGGCTCGGTGCTGCAATATCACACTTGCACACATTCAGAAGGATGCCAATGGAATGCTAAACAAACCTGGTTCTTGAATAATTGAGCCTTTTGGACTGCTCTGGCTCACCCTATTAGCATGTGTGCCTTCTGGACCCAATCTGTGCAGCCACAGAAATGGTTTCCACAGGTCACTCACGCCCTCTCGGCAGCCTGGTGTGATTTCAACCGCCTCTGCCATTCATTAGAAACACAATAAACCCTCTAGCATGTCACCTAAATTATTTACTGACTCTAATTAATCCTCCGATCACAAGAGATTCCCCTAGATCTGCATGCCAGAAATTAATCCCCGATGCCAACATCTAATGATGAAGCGAAGTCCGTTTTCCTGACGGGAGAACAGTAGCATTCAGTGTTTCTACTTTCTGTAAAGCCAACACAATACTGAGTGTTAAAGCAAAGTCAGCGTCAACAGGCTCCAATGGTCAACTCATCTCCGTATAATTGGATTGAAATCCCCCCGCTACATATTTGCAGTCTGTCTAGAGTCCCCAAGCTTGATAATAGGTGCTTTATGAAACACATGCTAAGTAAATAAAGACAAACACCAGACACAACAGGCCCAGTGTACCGGTATTATTACCAGGTCATCGTAATCTTTGGCCTGAGAACTTTAAATTGGATTCTCGTTTAGACAAGACTGACCCAAAGGTCTGTTTGGGAATCTCTTGGGCAAACGCTCTAATCTTTCAGCTCGGACCACAGTCAGTGATCACTTTGTCACCGTGGCAGAACCTCAATCGTTCTGAGCTGACAATCTCCATGTTTGGAGGGTGGAAAAAAAAAAAAAAAAAAAACATGTCTCCGGAATGGATTAGCTGACATTTGGAGCGAGCATTCCTGAGGTTCTCCGCCATGGTGTCTGGAAAGGGTGAAGCAGGTCAAAAGTTGGGTCGCTTGAGTGGCCGGAGGGGGTGGAACGGCATGAAAATAAGTCTGTTGCTTGTTGACACTTAGAACGACAAGCTTAAGCCCTTGGCCTAAGCCAGGCTTCGGCTAAAAGCTAGTCATGCTTGTGTGGGAAAGATGTTTCCAGTTGTTACGCAGGAGACCAATGTACCTTTGTTCTTAAAGGATTAGCTCACTTCCAGAATTAAAACTTCCTGATAATTTACCCACATGTCATTCAAGATGTTCACATCTCGCTTTCTTCAGTCAAAAAGAAATTAAGGTTTTTGAGGAAAACCTTCCGGAATTTGTCTCTATATAGTGGACTTCAATGGAGATCAATGGTTTGAAGGTCCAAATTGCACTTTCAATGCAGCTTTAAAAGGCTCTACACGATCCCACCCAAGGAATAAGGGTTCTGTCTAGCAAAACGCATTACATAGTCACATTGGAAAGGTCACGCATGACGTAGACGGAAGTACCGACCCAGTGTTTACAAAGCGAAATTGCAAAGAACGTCAAACACCCTTTACAAAAAAAGGTAAAACAACGATGTTGGGCGATTATAAGTTGGAGGAGAAAATAGGATGGAGTTTTTCCCTAAACTACCTTTCTGAATCGAAGTATCCAGACAATGCATTTGACCTTTCCAACGTGATTACATAATGTATAAAGTCATGAACGTGCATCGCAGAGCTAGTGCAAGATGAGCATTTGTGAATCTGGACCACAAAACCACCCATGAGGGTCAATTTTTTGAAACTGAGATTTATACGTCATCTAAAAGCTGAATAAATAATTCCATTGCTATATATTTGGCTGTGAAACAACTATTTAAAAATCTGGAATCTGAGGGTGCAAAGAAAAAAAATCAAAACACTGAGAAAATTGCCTTTAAAGTTGTCCAATTTCTAAGCTAAGTTAAGTTCATAGCAATGCATATTACTAGTCAAAAATTAAGTTGAGATATATTTACGGTAGGAAATTTACAAAATATTTTCATGGAACATGATCTTTACTTAATATCCTAATGATTTTTGGCATAAAAGAAAAATCAATAATTTTGACCCATACAACATATTGTTGGCTTTTGCTACAAATATACTTGTGTGACTTATGACTGGTTTTGTGGTCCAGGATCACATTTGTGGTTAAAAAGTATTATTCATTGGCTGGGATCGTGTAGAGCCCTTTGAAGCTGCATTGAAACTGCAATTTGGATCTTCAGCCCACTGGCTCCCATTGAAGTCCACTATATGGAGAATCCTGGAATGTTTTCCTCAAAAACCCTTTTTTTTGACTAAAAAAAAAAAAAAAAACACACACAAACATCTTGGATTATCAGGAAATTTTTATTCTGGAAGTGAACTAACCCTTTAAGCCAAGTCAAACCAACCTATTCAGTTAAATACCAATATAGATATATTTTATTGTTGGCTTAATGGTTTCGGAAACAAAATGTTCAAAGCATTTGCTTTCTAAAGATGCAAGAGCACAACATAAGAATGGACAATTGTAGTAAAGGTTAGACTAAACACAACTTATAAGACCTTCTTGACTGCATTGTGAACTATACAGAATATGAAGATGCTGATGAACTTACTAAGTGCCCTGGTGTTGGTGATCTGGAGTCTTTAAGGGCTGCCGTCCCAGGAACATCAAGAAGCGGCCATTTCATTTGTAGATACTGCAAGAGACAAAAGAGAAAGTCAAAAACAATCATCAACACATGTGACAGGTAGTCTATATGCCACTGCATAACCAAAACCAAGTCTTTGAATTAAAGGAATATTTAAAGTTAAATAAACGTTTGCTACTTGCACCTTCATGTTAAACACTTGGATGAAATTTTATGAAGCTACACTCTTAAAAATAAAGGTGCTTCAAAAGGTTCTTCACAGCGATGCCATAGAAGAACCATTTTTGGTTCCACAAAGAATCATTCAGTCAAAGGTTCTTTAAAGAACCATCTCTTTCTTACCTTTTTATAATCTGAAGAACCTTTCGCCACAAAGAACCTTTTGTGAAACAGAAAGGTTCTTCAGATGTGAACAGTTCGTTATGGAACCATTTAGACAAAAAACCGTTCTTCTATGGCATCGTGAAGCACCTTTATTTTTAAGTATTTCTGTAGACCTGCATTTAACCTGGAATATTCATTTAAAATGGAACGGAATGGAAGAAATCAATTAAATGGACCTCTGAGTCATCCACAGATTCCAGCGATCCAGCTGTTCTTTGTCTTAATTCATTTGAAAGCTGTGGAGATGAACTCCGAGTGCTGTTTAGCACCTGGGAGCATTAGCTGGAACAGTTTGGGGGGCTGAGACAGGAGCAGTCGGGCCCAAGGGAGGGGGCGAAATGTGAAAGTTAAATATGATTTGGACCGCAGGCCCCAGCATAGTAAATGCCCAGCTGGATGGATAATATGTGTGTATGTTAGTAAGAGCAACAGCTGGGAGGAAGTCCCATAACGCACTGGGAGAGGCCTTACAGAATGCACGGAGCAGAGATCTGCCTCTCGCTAATTTTGCCCCTTTATAAATCAATGGAGAACGCAAATGCAATGCAGGGTGAGCGTGGTATGCAATGATGAATGACTGGACTTCCTATACAGAGGGAGACGTTTATTGTGAAAGGCCTCGTAGCTCAGTGCGCACGTGTCAAAGTTTGATGCCTTTCAGCTTTTCTGGGGCCCCTCACATTCAGCGCTTATGATTTTCAGGAGCAATTTATAAAATGTAGTTTTTTTTTTTTATCCCTTCACGGAGCTTCCCCGCCTGGCTCGGTCATCTGGTTTGTGTAGAAGTCAAACCGTATCAGATGTTCCTGTGGAGTCATCGTTCATGTATCTAAGCTCTTGAGTCTAGGGGCTGAAAGCATCTGCGGTTATAGTGAACACATATACCTCAAGAACTCTTTTCACAAACAAAATTTATAGTTCTACTTAAGGGGCAACATAAATGTAGGCAAATCCTTATACATCAATGTCCAAGCATATATACTACGGGTGGGCTACATGATCAAATTCTTGCAATCATGGTAACACAATATCAAAATTAGGGTATTTTTGCCTAAAATACAATTACGGTCCTGTGATTTCCGTGATGGACGGAATCGCGCAATCCAGTCATAAAATGGAATTTACAGTTTTACGTGGAATGTCATGGAATTTATCAAAGTTTGGACTAATTTATAAAAGGTAGGTCATTACACTTAAATAAAAATCACAATGTGGACTAGTATCTGTAAATATTAAGCCACAAATAGACTAATTAAAAATGAATCCTGCATGTTCTGTGTGTCTATCGGTCTGAATAAATGAATTAACAGCACAGAAGCTAGGTTTTGTTTACTAACGTTACTCGAACTGAAGCGCGCTTAGCGCTCCCGGTGATTTCAGCGTCTGCATAAAGACATAAATACAACAACATCTACAAAACTGCATCATCTACAAAAGAGACACTTCATGAACATTTTTGCCATTTCATTTGAGTGAAACTAGCATCATATCATATACAGACAAGAATTCAAAAAACCCGTCAAAAAAAAGTTCAGTTTAACTTGAAGACCACGTGCCAGAAATAGGTCTATATTACTATTATTTAGTAGAATGTACGCGATACTACTATTAATACTGTTGAAAACAAATAATAAAACTTTTTTTTTTTTTCAAAGAAATAATCACACAATATTTCTTCCATATTTAAATTTGAATAGTAAATCCCATTTATTTGCCAAAAAAAAAATGTGTTTAATTTTCATTAATTAAAAGAGAATTTAAATAAATGTTTTATGCCTTCATTTGATAACCAGAAAAATTTAAATACACAACAGAATTTCTTTAGGGGAAAAAACATTTATTAAATATTAAAAGTTGCTTTCATGAATAAAGAAAAACTTACATAAAATAAAATAAAATAAAGTTAAAAACCTGGCAACTAAACTAATAAATAAATAAATAAATAAATAAATAATTTTTTTTTGACATTTTTGACTTTTTATATATATATATATATATATATATATATATATATATATATATATATATATATATATATATATATATATATATATATATATATATATATAAGGCTAAATAGAAAAACAAACTATGTAAAATTGAAAATACAAAAATAAAATATTTATAAATATTGTATCAACAATAATAACTATTGTTAAGGACATTTTAGGATTTGTGTATAAAAAAAATGCTGTAGACACAATATTCACTCAGAAAGTGTTAGTCAATTTAAGAAACAAATACAAAGAAACTGCAAATAACACATTGAATATGAAACACTTAAATATGAAAATTTGAAAAATTAAAATCATATTTTCTTATAAAATTAAATGTATAAAATTATTTCAATAATCTTTTATTTTTAACTTAGATTTACAAAATTCTATATTAAAAAAAGCTCAAACATATTTTTTAAAGTAGTTCCAAAAGCGAGTCTCATTTCATTTATTTATTTGTTGTTTGTTTGTTTAACAATAAATTAGCTGAGATTCAGCTAAGATTTTGTTTTGGTCCACAGCAAATTTTTTTTTAGGTAGTTGCAAAAGCGAGTCTCATTTCATTGTTTGTTTGTTTGTTTGTTTCTTTCTTTCTTTCTTTAACAATAAATTAGGCAAGATTCTTGTATTGGTCCACAGCAAAAACATTTCAGGTAGTTGCAAAAGCAACGTCTCATTTGATTTATTTATTTACTCACTCACTTACTTATCTATTTATTTAAAACAAGTTGTTTTATGCATTCAAATAATTAGACATGCTAAAATAATAACAATAAAACATAAGGTGAGGAAAAAAAAAATGCATTAAGCTCTAAACGTAATTTTTGTTAAACTTTTAATAAACTGATGTTAAATTGTATAAGTTTCATGATTTTAATTAAATAGACATGATTTTTGATTAATAAAATTTAACTTAATTAAAAAGGAGTCAAAATTCAAATGGAAAAAAAAAAAAAAAAACAGAATCCAGAAAAATTAAAACGGAAAAAAACTGAAATTGGGAAAAAATAAAATAGATTTCATAGGGCCCTATACAGTGAATAAAAGTCAACACTAAACAACCAAATCTCATTTTGCGCAACCCAAACGTGTTCTAAAGTCAACCTTCATGGCACATTTGGGGTTAACAATGCTTTGTTTCTCCCTTTTAACTTCATTCATCACAAGCGGAATTGTTGTGAGGAAGTTTGGATAAGACAGTGGGCTAAAAATGGAAAAGACATTATGGTCCGGCGGACGGGGTTGCTGGGTTTGGTGGTGCGGAAAACAAAAGTAGTTTATGAGCAGGGTCCGGTACGGTTTCCTTACAGCTGGCAGGATGAGCCGAGACCTTGTGGCCTGTTTATTAAAGATGTTGGGTTCACTTTCACCTTCCATTGTTTGTAGTAGAGCTGCTAAACGACAACTGTAAGTTGGTCAGACAATCAAAATGAATGTGCTAAAAGGGACAGTTCACCCAAACATGAACTCACCCTACCTAATGCTGTTGCTCCACTGACAAAACTGAGTCATGCAGGTTTGATATGAGGGTGAGTAGCCTAAATAATGACATGTTCAGGTGAACAATCTTTTTAAGTCTGTGGTCGTGCTTTTTAGAGGGCATCTGCGAATGGTTTTTGCGAGGAGCCACTCTGAGAAACGTCTAGTTCTTGTCGGGAGGCCTTACCCTGTTTCTGGTATTTGCAGCTGCAGTTAAAGTGGACGGATGACTGAAAAAATACAATCTACCTTCCTCATCGCAACCGCCATCACCTGACTGAAAACTTAACATACTATCTTGAAATACAATCTCAGTTTTGCCTTCCCACACAAACTCACAGACTACCGGGCTGCAGGGACCTGTGCCCTGCTTTTCTGGAGACACAAAGGGAGATCGGCCAAAGTAAACAGTCTTGGGGTCGGGGGATTTGTATCTGAAAGCCATAACTCTAGGAGCAGATGCTTAGCAATACGCAACATTGACGTCTTGTCGAGAGGAGAAAAGAAATGGTGCACAGACACGAAAGCCTCAAAATGCATGTCAGATTTTAGAGATGACCCGCTAAGGAACATGGTAAATCAAAGATTCACTAAGAAAATCAACAAAAACACACACAAAAAATACTATGTCAAAAAGGCAATGTCGTCTTTTTTAACATTTTAAAAAGCAACAATTAGAGCATGGTGGCTAACATAATGTGCATAATTTAAAATTTGCATTTTTAAATTGTATCAATATTTACATTTTCTTAATATTGAAATTTACAGGAAAAAAATGAGAACAAAAACTATTTATTTATGACCCCAGTAAAAAAATAAATAAATAAATAAAAAAATAAAATAAAGTTTACTTAAAATGGCCAAACATTAGTATTGGCTAATATTAAAATATAAAATAAAAGTTTATTTTTGATACCAATAATCGTATAACAGCCAAATATTAGCAGATTAATATGGCTGGATAATATTAAAAAATAAAATAAAATAAAATAAAATAAAATAAAAAATAAAATGTTTATTCTTGATACTAAAAATCTTAAACTGGCCAAGATTAATGTAATGTAATGTAATGTAATGTAATGTAATGTAATGTAATGTAATGTAATGTAATGTAATAAAATAAAATAAAATAAAATAAAATAAATATTTACTTAAAATGGCCAAACCTTAGCTGATTAATACGTGTGGCTAATATTAATATATAAAATAAAATAAAAGTTAATTTTTAATACCAATAAACTTAAAATGGCCAAATATTAGCAGATTATTATGTCTGGTTAATTTAAAAAAAAAAAAAAAAAAAAAAAAAAATATATATATAATAAATGTTTACCTAAAATGGCCAAACATTAGCAGATTACTATGTCTGGCTAATATTAATATATAAAATAAAATAAAAGTTTATTTTTAATAACAATAATTTTAAAACAGCCAAATTTTAGCAGATTAATATGTCTGGTTAATATTAAATAAATAAATAAATAAAAACAAAATAAAATAACAACATTAAAATGTTTATTCTTGATACCAATAATCTTAAACTGGCCAAACATTAGCAGATTAATCTGTCTTGATAAAAAAATAAAATAAAATAAAATAAAATAAAATGTTTATTCTTGATATCAATAATCTTAAAATGATGAAATATTAGCAAATTAAGATGTCTGGGAAGTAAAATAAAATAAAATAAAATAAAATAAAAAATAATAAATGTTTATTCTTGATATCAATAATCTTAAAATGATCAAATACTAGCAAATTAAGATGTCTGGGAAATAAAATAAAATAAAATAAAATAAAATAAAATAAAACAATAAAAGTTTATTGTTGATACCAATAATCCTAAAATGGTCAAATATTAGCAGATTAAGATGACTGGTAAATCAAATAAAATCTAATAAAAATCAAATCTGGTCCATGCATCCTGAATATTTAAAATACACTGAATCATGAAAACAAATATTGAACTATAAAAAAAATGACATGTCATATCGCCTTGGGCAGGCTGAGACAGAAGACATACCTCTAACCAGGTTCATGCGGTTTAATTTCATAAATACACCTGGAGTTAGTTTGTAGCTGTCTACCTGCTGTCAAGAGGTCACAGAGAAAGATTGAAATGCTGCTTAAATGCTTTCCGCGCAGCCGAGCGAAGATGATGGGGATCTTTAACAGGATTATGACAACTTAAAACTTCACAAATATCAATCCTGACAGTCATACACGAGACGAAATGAAGCCTTCTGTCAAAACAAACAGAAGACGACACCTCTTTAAGGAGATATCTGGAAGCCTCAACATGTGTTGCAGCGACCGCAAGCCTCGTTCTGGATCGCAGGGATTTGAAGCGCTGCACCTCAAACCACAAAATAGCACAACGTTCTTGAAAAAGGGAAAGAAAAAACAAATCTGGAGTGGGGCGGAGCCAAGTAGGTCATGTCAATCATTCAAAGCATGGCCTACATTTCTGCCTGATGTTTCCACCCATTTCACACACACACACACACACACACACACCCTGCAGTAGAATGGAGCAGAAAGCTGGTGGTGCACAAAGGAATCCATTACATCTCAGCATCAGAACAGTTAAGCCAGACAAAAGGGTCAGGATTACGTGCATGTATGCCTATAGGGCAGTGCCCTGATGCGGCCAGAGGGGTCTGACATCACCTGACTCATTTATTTATGCGAGCGACACCTCTCGCTGCTCTTTTCACTGCTGCCAGCGGGAAAGACAATAGAGGCGGCGGTTTCCAGCCCTCCCTCACCGCAGGTCGGCATTCAGGCCTATTGTTTGTTTAAGAGCCGCGAGAGTTTCCGATAATTAAGTAAACAATTCATAGGCAAACGACACCGCTATCTGTGCTAATTGGAAATTAATTTGCGGGGAAAGGACGGGGATTCTCGACCGCCTCCAAATATGAACGAGAGATCTAGATGAGAAGAAAACAACAGCTTTGAACAACAAAAACAAACAATGTTAATAAGCAAAAAATGAAGTCATTATGAACTCTGATTTAAGAGATTAAACTCGGAGGAGGAGGAGAGGCTCATTAAAGGAGACTTATCTTATTAAAGAAACAATAAGCGCTTGGACTGCAGAAATGTAACCAACAAATCACCTATTCATCCACCGATCACATTGGGAAGTAATTCAACAAGGTTCTGGGAACTTCTAGGTAAAAACGGATTAGCGGACGCTCATTTTGTTACAGAAATTGGATACACACTCACGTGCTTCTAAACAGCCACAGCATAAAACTAATTTGACCCCAATTATAGAAATCCCTCGAAAGAAAATATTAGTCACTTTAGGACAAAAAAAAAAGTCTATGTTATTGAGGGTGCACAATATAGTTATTGTTATGATGTATTATTTTGTATTGATAAATAAGATGGTTAGAACTGGAAAAAATGTTGAAATATTAAATAAAAATATAAAAACAGAAATATTTCTGTCATCAGTCTCATTTGTTCAACATAGGAGATTAATTCAAAAGATTAATGAACATTAACAAAAAAAAAAAATATTAGTCACTATAATGATTATACAGTACATTTTTTTAATTAAATATGAAGAGTCAGTGTAGAATTTAAACTCTATTCTATTGATAAGATGGTTAGAACTGGAAACAAATCTTAAATATTAAATAAAAATATAAAAATAGAAATATTTCTGTCATCAGTCTCATTTGTTCAACATAGGAGATTAATTCAAAAGATTAATGAACATTAACAAACAAAAAAAAATATAATATATTAGTCACTATAATGATTATACAGTCCATTTTTTTTAATTTAAATATGAAGAGTCAGTGTAGAATTTAAACTGTATTCTATTGATAAATAAGATGGTTAGAACTGAAGAAAAAAAATCTTAAATATGAAAAAAATATAAAAACAGAAATATTTCTGTCATCAGTCTCATTTGTTAAACATGGGAGATTAATTCAAAAGATTAATGAACATTAACAAACAAAAAAATATAATATTAGTCACTATAATGATTATACAGTCCATTTTTTTATTCAAATATGAAGAGTCAGTGTAGAATTTAAACTATTCTATTGATAAATAAGATGGTTAGAACTGGAAAAAATCTTAAATATTAAATAAAAAAAAAAAAAAAAAAAAAAATATTTCTGGCATCAGTCTCATTTGTTCAACATAGGAGATTAATTCAAAAGATTAATGAACATTAAACAAAGAAAAAATATATAATATTAGTCACTACAATGATTATACAGTCCTTTTTTTTTTATTAAATATGAAGAGTCAGTTAGAATTGAAACTGTATTCTATTTTTCTATGCCATTTACAATCCATTAAATTTTCTGAAAATTTTATTGGAAATTCAATGCATCCCTACAATTTAAAGGAAAAGTTAGGTTACAAAATTACTATTAATATAAAAAGTTACCAAAAACTATTTTATTTAAAGAATGTAAATTCTAAATAGATTTTTGAAAAGATTAAGAAACATTAAAATGTTAATAAAAAAAAAAAAACAAAAAAAAACAAAAAAAAAAAAAACACGATGATGTTTTTAATTAAATATCAACTTTCAAATTAAATATCAACTCTTAAATTGTGTAGAATTTAAACGGTATCCTAGTTTTCTATGCCATATATAATCCATTGAATTCACTGCTATTGGTATTAAACATTTAGAAATTCAATGCATCCCTACACAATATAAATGAATAGTTAGGTTACAAATTTACTATTAAAGTAAAAAGTCACAAAAACTATTTTATTTAAAGAATGTAAATTATAGATTGACTTTTGAAAAGATTAATGAACATTAAACAATAATAATAAAAAACCCACATTTATAATATTAGTCACTATAATGATTATACAGTCCATACCAACTATCAAATTAATTATGAACTCTTAAAAATGTAGAATTTAAACAGTATCCCAGTTTTTTATGCCATTTATAATCCATTTAATTCTCTGCTATTGGTATTGAAAATTTAGATAGAAATGCAGTGCATCCCTACAATTTAAAGGGATAGTTCAGTTACAAAATTACTATTGAAGTAAAAAGTCACCAAAAACTATTTTATTTAAAGAACGTAATTTCAAGATTGACTTAAAAAGATTAAGAAATATTAAACAAACAAACAAAAAAAAGTATAATACGAGTCACTATAAATATGATACACTCCATGTTTTTTTTAATTAAATATCAACTGTGAAATTAATTATTTAATATTTATTTTTTTATTTTTTTATTAAACATTAATAATAAAAAAAAACACTTATAATATTAGTCATTATAATAATTACACAATCCATGTTTTTTAATTAAATATCAATTTTCCGAATACATATCTCTTAAACAGAGTAGAATTTAAACGGTATGCAAGTTTTTATGCCAATCTAATGAATTCTTTGCTATTTGTATTAAAAAAAAAATGTAGAAATTCAATGCATCCCTACACAATTTAAACAAATAGTTAGGTCACAAAATTACTACTGAAGTAAAAAGTCACCCAAAACTATTTTATTTAAAGAATGTAAATTCTAGATTGACTTTTAAAAAGATTAAGAAACATTAAACAAACAAACAAACAAACAAAAGTATACTATGAGTCACTATAACTATGATACAGTCCTTTTTTTTTTTAAATTAAATATCAACTGTCAAATGAATGAATAACTTTTAAATAGTATAGAATTTAAACAGTACCTTATTTTTCTATGCCATTTATAATCCAATAAAATATCTGCTATTGGTATTGAAAATTTAGTTAGAAATTCAGTGCAAAATTGTAGTTCGGTTACAAAATTACTACTGAAGTAAAAAGTCACCCAAAACTATTTTATTTAAAGAATGTAAATTCTAGATTGACTTTTTAAAAGATTAAGAAACATTAAACAAACAATAAAATTATAATATTAGTCACTATAATGAGCCAATTTTTTAATCAAATATCTATTTTTCTATGCCATTTATAATCATCTTTTATATAGGTCTGAATTCAGTGAGTTTCTTTCTTATGTTGATCAAAAAAGAAGATATTTTGAAGAATTAAACAGTTGTTGGGTCACCACTGACTTCCGTAATACAATGGGGACCATCAACCTGTTTGATCACCAGCATTCTTTAAAATATCTTCTTTTATGCTCAACATAAGAAATAAACTCATACAGGTTTGGAACGCCATGAGGGTGAGTAAATGATGACAAAACTGTCATTTTTGGGTGAGCTGTCCCTTTAAAACTAATGAAACCTTCCAAATCGAGCGCAAATCATCCTAACGCAATGAAGCACTTATTTGTGGTTTGTTCCTGTAGTTCAGCGGCGCTGGCTGACCTGCCTACATTAGCTGCGTTAAAGTGCCTCTTTTCATCAAGCCAGTGGCTTCCACACAGAACCGGGCTTCAGCCTCAACAGCAAAGACTCATGACTGACAGTTGCTCTCCGAGTTCCCATGGATACTATTGTGACCTCACTGATAACACTACTCCCTCCATTCACTGCCTACTTAAAGAACTGGTTCAGAGGTCAGCCATCCGGAGACCAGGGGTTTCCATGGCAATGTGGCTCATTTAGGGACGGCAACAGAGACCAAGTTTGCATTCAACAACCGTCCGGTTGCAGAAGGAAAACTACCTTTGGGAGACACCTTCAGTTTCTGATCCCCCAACATTTTTTTTTTTTCACGAAACACACTTTAGATGTGCACAACACGTTGATCTCTTTTTAACAATCTCAACAGAAAAGCACAAACAAAGCCTGACAACGCGAGGAATAAGAGTGTTATTGTGGTGCAGGACAAAACAGTAGGTCAAATAAAACCCAACACATAATTACGACCACGAGAAAGTAATAAGCTGTCTGTTGGGAGCTCTGTTTTTCTGCAAAGGCGAAATGCAGCCACCCTCCTTAAAGTCAATTACAAGTCAGTTATGCGGTTTCCAGTATTTCGGTATCTGGTTACAACACTGCAGTCCAAACTATACCCAGGTTTACGATGAACAGCCTGGCCTTGTTAACCCACAAGCAGCCAAGAGGGATAACAAAGCCACTTTATAACCCAAAAGTGCTTGCTATAGTAATCCACAACTTTGTAGGCATCCAATTTATGATAATAACTATATTTTGCAGTAATAAGAATATAAACAAATTGAGCAACAACAGCGCAGGCTGTAAGTATTTGAATAGACTAAATGATGCACAGCATATGCATATAAAATCAGAGTGGTGCATTGGTCCTAAAGACAAAGTAAAATAAAGAAACCTTCATCCTTTTCTCAAATGCTAAGTGCATAATGAAGACAAAGAGCTTATTGTGTTCTCTTGGTAGACTACCTCCCCCCAGTGCACGCACACACACACGCACACACAAACTCAAACTTCACCCCTTCCCCAAAATACCCCTCCTGCTAAAACAAGTCTAACCGGCGTCAAAAAAAAAAAAAAAAAAAAAAAAAATCATGTCACCCGATTGCAACAGAACTGGAAAATCGTTAAACAGCAGCCATCTTTAAATAGCGGATTTGTTGACAAGCTCTCCTTCGTATGGAGAACTTGAGGCACAACACATAAACAGGGTTATTTTTTATAACCTGTTGGCCGTTAAGTATAAAACTTGAATCTACCACAGAGAGGCCTGGGGGAGCGAATTGTGCATAGCCTTCTGCAATTAAACAGGAGAGGAAATAATGCAAATGTTTGCGAAATTGCACTAAATGGCTAAAGCGTTATCTTTATCCCATTAACAACTGCTGTTGTGCAATAACAGTCCAGGGGGGCGATATGGAGGCATGACACGCCGTACCTGCGACGTACAGCACTGGCTCACAACTGTGACCGCCTTGCCTAATTTTGAAAACTCTCTGCCTTGTCAAACCAGTTCCCTCCTGCAAACAATTAGTGCCGGACCACGTACCGCCGGAGCGTGTGTGCGCGTCTGGAAGCGCAGGAGGCGAAGGAGTGAAAGACGGAGAGGGAAAGAAGGGGGGAGAGAAAGAGTGAGGAGAGTGGAAGGGGGCTTGGAGTGCAATTATAGTGGGAATTTATGGCCTGAGAAACAATTTATAAATCACAGTGCATGGGCTAACACAATCCAGATTTCACTGCTTGCAGCTGTAACCAGTTCTAAAGTACACACAGCGTGTTTGTGTGGTTTTTCACGAGGTTGGGTCTAGGAGCCGGGCGGCTAGGGGAACGCACCGTCGACATTGGCCGTGACATACTGTGGGAGTGTTTCAGAGAGAGCGAGATGCGATGCTAGGAATTGTTTACAATTGCAAGAGAACAGTATAAAACCTAAACAACGTGCTAACCGGCGCCTGGGTTGCAAATTGAAAACATGAATATTGAATGTGAGCGTCATACTGTAACTTAATGTCACCAAATGGAATAGGAGTTGTGGTTGACAACAATGTCAACAATGTCAACACTTAGGCCCCCAGACTTCAACATTTTACCAAACCAAAACTCATTCTCCATATTGAGTTTCTTATAAACTTGCTGATTTTGGTAACCACTGCCATGTGACATTTCCACTAACTGAGGAGTACAACACCAACAATGGTAGAGGACATAATTGTTGGAAAGGTTACCACTTTCAACAAGTCTATAAGAAACCCAAAATGACCCAAGGTTTGGTTGTGTGTAGCATTAATAAAGTTATAGGACATTATTGTTGCAAAAGTTAAAGGTTGGAAACATTTCCTACAGTCCGTCCTCTAAACTTTCAAACGTTTATATCCCATAATTCTGGTGACATTATAGTCAACAAAAACTCATTCTCCATTTTGGGTTACTTATAAACTTGTCAAAAGTAATTGCCTTTCCAACAGTTACTTCTCCTAATGAGTTTTGGTTAGAGGTTGTAAGAGTTTGAAAAGTTACCAAAGTTCTAATAGATAGAGGACGTAACCTTTGGGAAAGTTACCAAAATTCTAATAGTTAGAGGACATAACCATTGGAAAAGTTCCAACAGCTAGAGAATGTAACCATTGGAAGAGTTACAATAATTAGAGGATGTATTCTTGAAAAAGTTCTAACAGTTATAGGATGTAAGACTGGAAAAGTTAGCAAAGTTCTGATAGTTAGAGGATGTAACAGCTAGAAAAATGACCAAAGTTATAATAGCTAGAGGACGTAACGTTGGAAAAGTTACCAAAGTTATAACAGTTAGAGGAAGTAATTTTGGAAAAGTTACCAAAGTTCTGATAGTTAGAGGATATAATTGTTGGAAAAGCTACCAAAGTCCTGACAGAGGACGTAACCAGTGGAAAAGTTACCGAAGTTCTAATAGTTAGAGGACGTAACTGTTGGTAAAGTTACCACAGTTTTAAGAGTTATAAGATGTAATAGCTGGAAAAGTTACCAAAGTTACGACAGTTAGAGGATGGAACAGCTGGAAAAGTTTCCAAAGTTCTGATAGTTAGAGGATGTAACCGTTAGAAAAGTTACCAAAGTTATAATAGTTAAAGGACACAACCACTGGAAAAGTTAGCAAAGTTCTTATATTTAGAGGACGTAACAGTTGGAAAAGTTACCAAAGTTTTAACGGTTACGTCCTCCAACTATTAGAAAAGATACCAAAGTTTTAATAGTTGGAGGACGAAAATGTTCAAAAAGTTGCCAAAATTCTAATAGTTAAAGGATGTAACCACTGGAAAAGTTACCAAAGTTCTAATAGTTAGAGGACGTAACAGTTGGAAAAGTTACCAAAGTTGAAGTCACAACTTTTCCAACGTTTTTCCCAACCCAAACGGGGACCACCTGGTAACAATTACAATTGCTGGGTCACCAATTTCAACAAGGTTATAAGAAACCCAAAGTGGAGTACAAGTTTTGGTTGACTACAACAACAAAGGTAGAGGATGTAACCGTTAACCACTTTTGACAATTCTTTAAGAAATGACCAATTGGAAATGTTACAGACTCAGAAAATCTATTGGAAACCTACAGTTACACTGGAGAGAAAGCTTATATCCCCTAAATCGAAATAAGGCTTGAAACTGTTAAAATGGTAATCACTTTTGAAGAGGTTATAAGAAAGCTAAAACCCACAATGAGTTTTGGTCGACATAAAGGATCTAAAAGACGTAACTGTTGGACAAGTTTATAAGTCACACAAAAGTAAAAAAAAAAGTCCAGAAAAGAAAAAATAAGTGCACTCCTGTTCAGTCGATTACAATGAGGTACTCATCTGGAGAAATGAGGAAGGCTCAGGGGGTTTTCACAAGCCCTCAACTGCGCCTCTGGGTCCAAACTGCAGCTGTGCGCGGGGAGGGGCGGCCCATGCCCTGACCGACAAGGCCCAGCTGGATAAGACATACACTCTCACGTACAAACAAAAAAGCATGCGCACACACACACACAAAAGCTTGTGGTCCAATGTGAACATGTCATGTGACAATAGAGCCGCTCTCAACCTTGTGGTCAGGGTGAGAGCTGTGGAAGCGCCGTGTCTGTGACGGACCCCCCAGTGGCACACAATACACATTCTCCTCCAATCACACGGCTGCTCTTTTGTGCCAGCGGTTATGTCACTTCCACTCCACCAATCTGAATGAGCCAGACTGTGGCGGGCCAATGAATGTCTAAAGCCAAAAGAACTGGAGCAAGGTTTTGTTTTGTTCTTCTTTTCTAATTAATCATCACGCCACGGACCATCGTTTTTGGGAGGAAGTGAGCGGCAGGGTGTGTGCGAGACGCTACATGTTGTCTGACAGCTCTGAGCAACTCCTAATGGAGAGTTTAGAGGGGAAAAGGAGGGAAAAAGCTGCAAGGCCCGGAGCGCGACCACGACCCCCCTACTGGAATCTGGGAACTTTGGTGCCCACTCAACTGTGAGTCACGTCAACAGGCTGTGAACCTTGACCTCTCACCCCTAACTGAAACAATGTGAAGATGTATCTCACTGTCAAACGCACTGGAAAAACGACCCATCTCCATTTAGGAGCCAGGGAAACAACTTCCCACAAAATTTCAGCAGCCGTCGTGTTTGAATAAGATTCCCAGACCGACAACAAATCCAGCATTTTGACAACCATAAGCCTGGCCAATTGAACGCCAATTATGGCGTTAAACTTCTCGAAGATTTGTCAGCCGTCCACTTTGTTTACGTGACATTTCTTGAATGCGTGCGTTTGCAATGGCTGATGTCTTAGGGATTACGACTACGCCGCTGCAAAGTGAAGTGTTTTGTGGATCTACCGTGTAGCTCTCAGTCGCCACCCTCTAGGCTTTTGTTCAGCCTTTCAGAGCCATACTGAACGACTGAAAGGCCCCTATTCATAAAAGCTCCCATACACTCCCTGCCGCCTCGGCCAAGAGTCACTATAGAACATCCCTCATTTCACACGAGAATCGGGGCCGCCTGCCCACCCCCAAGCCCCTGCCCACAAAGAGCTTCTCCACCGATGACTCCTTAAGATGGGGAAAGGCGCTCAATATGGGCGAAGCTTACGGCTGACACCATCACAATAATACATACACTCACTGCTAATGCCAGCAACGCCCTTCAGTGTTTGGACAATTATTTGTGAGCTTAACTGCTGTTTTGAAGACACTGAACTTAAATCTTTTTTTGGAGCAAGTCGATACTAGCAAATCCCTAAAATTTCGACACTTTCGTGTCAGGTCCGTCCACCAACAAGCATTGTCAAGGGATGAAAAAGATGCACTCATATTGATAAAACCATAATTACACATTGTATATTGTAGCTTATAAACAACGCAGATGAAATTCTATTCACTTTTGTCTAATTAAATTCAATTGTTTGCTTGTGTACTGGCTTTACGCCATGTCACTAACAAGGTAAATAATAAGACATAAAATGTACAAAATTATACAAGACATTTCAAACTTAATACAAAAAAAAATTCTAAAATGTGTTCAGGTCACACTAAATAAATAAATAAAAAAATGCTACAAGTGATTTTAGGAATTTGAATATCACAACACTTGTTAAAGTTTATATTTAACACTTATCAAATTATTAGTACTTTTAAAATTAAGTTTAAGCAAGCATTGCATGATGGTAATCGAAATGTAAAAATAAGACATGAGCATGCACTATTAAATTGGTTATATATGGTTCAAAGACGAAAAAGGGTTTAGGCATAAAATCAATAAGTGTAATACTGCTTTAAATTGCTGTTGTTTTTCAATAAATAAATAAATAAATACAAATTTTTCTGTTTAATTTAATTGCATTTTTGCTTTTGTTATTCCCTCAGCAAAAAATAAATATCATACATTTTTCCCTAATTTTCAGAAGACACCCACTAAAATGTCATTCAGTGTAACAATCTTGTCAGGCATATTGACAACAAAAATCAATTTATGACATATTAAAAGACGAATTCATTTCACCCCAAATAATATTTAGTTGTAATTCTACATTTTTAAAATTTGCCACTATCCTAGGTTTTGTTCATTTGTCAGTAAGAATTTTTTACTTATTTAAAACACATTAAAATTTAATATTTAAATAATTTCTATAATTAATTATAGATTTTAATATGTACAAGTTAGAATAAGCATGTTGTTTGAATTTTTACATAAATATTGTGTTACACTGAATGACAATGTAACATTATTTCAACCAAATTTGTACATTTTTTTGACATTTTATTCTCCAAAAACTTATTAGAAACCTTATATAAGCAAATATGTGAATGCAGATGTTTCTAGCTACGCATACTGAATTTCACAAAGCATGACAGCGTTGGAATCAGCCCTTAAAAACTCCACATCAGCCAGTCTCTTATTTATCAGGTTTTGTAAGTCAAAAGACACGCATTCTTTGTGCTAAAGGTAACATTAGGTGGAAAAAGACAGCAGTAATTAAAAGAATGCCATGATAACCATATCACAAGCAACTGATCACATAAGGAATTAGCAGAAAACACACCTCACCCTACAAGAAAATCCTGATGCTGCTGATATCAGATCTCCCATGGCCTTTTCAGCCTGGCATGAAGCAGCGGGCACAACAAGGCCATGTGAGACCGTCAAGGGCTGCGATGAGATAACACGTTATCGCGACGTTCACGTGCTCCAACTAAGCCAACGGGACGCGCTCACACATACACACACACTTCCTGGCCGCATGCCCACTTTCTCACCCACCTGGCACCCTGATCCCCACAGCTCGCTTGGTTTCTTTCCCATAATGCTTTACCCCCCAACTACCCCCCCTGCACCCCGCTCCCTCCCACCCTCCCTCCCCCTCCCGAGGCCCCAGGAAGCTCTGACTGCGAGGTAATAACTGAAAACAGCTGTTAAAAATACCAGACTGATGAAGCCTGAAGCCCCCCCACCCCCTTAAACTTTATCCCCGGCACAATCAAGTTTTATTAGCATGGAGTGATGCATGAAGTCAGTACGCAGCTCTGAGCGAGAGCTTGCTGGTTTTTGTGACCAAAATGGGGAGGCGGGGGTGAAATTCACTGCAGGACATGCAAGCGAACATGAAGTGGGTTTTGATGAGCATTGACCACTGCCAACACAATCTTATCAATGGAGAATGACGTCAGCAACTCACACACACTCACTAAAACAATCACTCCAACGAGCCTTCAGTCTGTTTCGCCTCAGACAAAAAATGTTATATTGCTCCCAACGGAGCACGTCCCTAAAAGATCAGGCTAACTGCATCCATTTCAGATTCCTGATTTGTCTTCGGACACTTGAAATCATTTTGATTCACAGCCCAGTGTTTCCTGAATACTTTCAAGTCCCATAAGGACAAATGAAAAGATTACTTCACAATGAAGAAAAAATAAACACATATACCTATATATTGAGATGTATATAAAAAGGAAAACAATGGCGAAACTAGGCTAATAGGCGGATTTATTCGTCAGAGCAACATTTTAAGTTCTGAATGAATAAATAAAGCCTATTAATGGTGATTATTAAATTAAATATCAGCATCTCAAAGGCAGAGGTTGCGCTAGATTTTAACATTGTCCGTCATTTTGATTTAATTTTGGTTAATTACAATAAAACATTTATTTTTTTTTATTGTTTTTATTGTTTATATTTTCATTTTTAATCATGAACCTACAGGACGACAGCAGAGTGTTTAAAAACAACAAAATATAGATTCTCATTTTAATGAACCAAAATCGATTCTTATATCACAATCGATCTTTTGGTCTATGCTGTTTTGAGTTGATGAATAAACAGTACATAGTGCGTCTTCCTTCCAAAAATAGCAACAGGCAAGGCTGTGTGTTACTTTTGATATAAGACAGTCTTGGATTTCAAATTCTGTCCAGTTCATTAGGAAATTAATGCAATAAATCCGTCAAAATGACGGACGGCCTTCAGATTTTCCATCACTGAAAAGAAAATTCCGTCAAAGACGGACTCAAAAACTCCCCTCGCCTGCCATTGGTTATTCAAACCAAAAGCCCCGCCCTAAAACTCAAGCCATTGGCTGAACCTGCGTTGCTATGCTGGGCTAGTCGAAATGTTTAACAAACAAGTCAATGTTTTTGATAGTGCCACTGTGTTTACACATTTCATTAACTTAAAAACTACTTATGTACAGATCTCTTAAAAAAAAAAAAAAAAAATTATATATATATATATATATATATATATATATATATATATATATATATATATATATATATATATATATATATATATATATATATATATATTTAAATATATTGTTGTTTCCAGGACCTTTTAAGCATAAGTAGCATGCAAATTATTATAAAAAACAGCAATAAAATAAATCACAGATGCATTAAGATATGGAGCAGTTCTGCTTCATTTCAATAAAAATACAAACTAATTAAAACCACTGTGTAATGATGGCGCTCTTGCTATCTACACCATTCTGTAAACACGATGCCATACGAAGATAATTGGCCAAAGAGATAAAACAATTGCAAAAATACAGCAAATTCAGAATGATTCCATGCAGCCAGCGCAGGACGTGATATGATCAACAGGAAAGAGATCTGCGTTACGGCCTTGGGAACAGCTCCCTGCATTCCTTTATCTACTTCCTGTAGCATTTCTTCAGCCCCTGTGGTTCACCCTCACGTACAGATTCATAAACCACTCTCCTTTCAGGAGGAACGTCTGTAAATTAAGTCTTTATTTTGCCTTGTTCGAAGAAAAAAAAAAAAAAAAAAAAATCAGATGTCTAGAATGACGCCAAGCTTGTGTGGAAAACCAGAAGAGGAAAATAATGTTTGGCTTGACATTTCTTTCTTTCTCAGTCAATAATCAAGTTACCAGAAAGGGTCTTCGGTGGAACGCGTCCAACGGCGGGAAGGTTTTTTTAAACGGTCGCCTCTTGATGAAGTAGTAACATTAAAAAGGGAAAAAGGAGAATTGGTTTACGTCTCAAGCAATTCCTGGCTTCCTAACAAGACGCAGCATTCATAGCGCACGCAGCAGAAGAGAGACCGAAATATTTCTAAATTAATTTGGATTTGTTTAGTTTATCCTTACAGAAGGAAATAAAAAAAACATAACACATTAAGTCGGGATAAAATTGTAAAGCTGTGTTTATTTGGTCATTTGTGCAAACATTCGTACACCGGTTTTCAGGTTTCCTGAACCGTCTTGCTCTACAGGAATGCTGTCTTAACTTAAAGGCCTGGACAATGTCCCCTCTGTAGCTGAAGACGGAGAGGTGGGACAGGCCGGAGGGGGGTGCCTGGTTTCTCTCTCGCCATCTACCCCCACCCCTTCTCTGAGTGCTGAGTGTGTGGAAAAGGCTTGGGCTGTTGACAGGGCCGCTCTCCTGAGCACTGTTTGTTTATGTAAAATGAGGCCCTCTCGTATGCAGGACAATTCCTCTGTTTACTTTATATTGTCTCGTAGGTCTTAAAATACCATCGTAAGGGAGAGAGTTTAAAGAGTGGAAGAAAGATAGAGGGGAAGAGAATGCCAGTCAAAAAGGGACGACGTGCTCCGACAGCGCAGCTATGGGATCGAGGGCTTGCCACTTACTCGCTAGTATGACTTTGTGCAATAAGTGCACTTAAGTTTAATTAATTTCGCAGGTTAGCTTGGCTTGACCCAAACGGAAGTGGATACGCAAGTGTGAAGTGCTTTGACAGTGACGCTTTGCATTCAAACTGTGTAGATTCTCACCTTTTTTGCATTGTTGCTGTTTGTGTCACTTAAATGTCCAAGGATGATAAGTTTAAAGTTTTAATAATAGTTCTAATTCTATGTTAATGTTTTCAGAATCACCTTCAGAACTTTTTTTTACCCAGTTGAAGAATGACATAAACATTGGAAGCCAATCAGAAACCACCCACGGGCCAATCCGCAAACAGAGCTACCATTAAGTTGGCTTGAGAAAGCCAACTTACTGAAATGCTATTGAAACTTCTTCTTATTCTTCAGTGACTGAATTTTCTGACTCTAATTCCACCTAGAGCTTTAATTTTACAACCACCAAACTCAACCCAGATCTTCAGACTGATCTGACTTAATGTGTTATATCTTTTCTAACTGATTGCATTTACGGATATCATAAAACTGAAGATTAAAAATCATAAAAGAAATGTTTAGATGTGCCAAGACTATTCAAACTCCAGCTGTCCAAATTCAAATTTAAACTCCCAAAACAAGATCATAAACATTCCACAGGCTTACACTGACGGAATGTTCAGATGAGCCGAGACTTTTTAAACTCCAACTGTCAAAATTCAAATTTAAACTCCCAGAAGAAGATTAAAAATCATAAACATTCCATAGACTAGCCAATCAGAATCCATCTGTTAGCCAACCTGCTAATATAGCTATTATAGTTACCATTCTTGGTGTGAATTCTTGGTGTAAATGTTGCTAGTCTTGCAAAGTCAGCTTTACATGGATTAAGGTAGCATAAAATGTTAGAAACAGCAACTAAAAAACCTTCTCAGACCAAGTTAATAAACAAAACACAGTCTCACCAACAAAGCCAAGCAAGAAAATCAAACAAGATTAGCCTCACAGCGCTAACAACAATATACTGACTCATCTAGATACAAAAGCACTGGACTTTTACCCTGCTGTTTACACTGACTAGAATATAATTAAATCAATTAAGAAACATTATTAAATAAGGAAGTGATAATTAGCAAACAAAGAGCAATAGGGACATTGAAGACTACAAAAGTGCTGAATTAGCATTTGCGAAAAGAGGACATTGTGGAAGATAAAACCTTAAGCAACTTTAACCTGAGGTCAAAAGCAAACCTTGTTAAACTGACTAACTCAGTTAAGGAAAAGTATCTAAAGGTCCTTTATAACTGAAAGAGGGAAGCAAAACCCTCTAAAAGAAGACCTTTTCCAAACTAAAACAAAAAATCTGAGAGAAAATAAAGCTCCCTCAAAAAAAAATCTTAGCATAGCAGGTTGTTTACATTGAAAATCCAGTGCCAACAGTTACTGTAAACAATTTTCAGCTTCGGTTCAGTAACATTACATGTTTTTTTTCCCCCCTCATAGACTGAGTGGCGCTTCACAAACTTTTGTGCTCTAAAACTATACACAACCTTGCTATTGTACATGGCTGAATCAGTTGCCTTCGGGCTCACTCACACACACCAGCAAACCAGAAGTCAGATGTTATTATCCATCTTATCTACTAGAATCACAGTCGCTCTTTGTTACAGCTGTTAAAGGTAACCTGTTTTCCTTAGTCAAACCACTCATACGACAGCAGCCATTCTCTGGCTAATGCTATTTGACGAGTTGGAAAAAAAACATTGTGCTGCAAACAAGCAAACCTAATGCCACATCTAATATCCAAGTGTATGACCAAGAGATTTGTGCATTCTCACGAGTTAGCTGCACAATGAACACAATGAACGAATGTTTATCGCCACAGGCTCGCTGAAATTTTTCCACAATGACACGTTAGCCTACGTTCGCATGCCTCATCACTTATACATTGACACGCCGGCTTTAGAAAGCAACAGGCAAACACTGTGCGAAAAAAAACACACTCCAGATATCCTTCAATGGAGCTAAATGGAGGAAGGCAAACATATGCAGCAATTTGCCTGCGATTCAGACGCCTCGGTGGGGGCCTGCTGCTCAGGTAGCCAAACCGCCCCCCTAGGTGAAGATGTCATTAAGATAATGGGCATCCAGTAGAGACCTCCGATAGGGCCGTCAAGCGGTAACTAATGATAACAATAGTCGCCTAACAGCCCTCTAATTGAAAGACAGTTTCACTGATGGGGAAGAACTTATCTAGAAAATCTTGATGTGCCTCAAATGAACTCAAAGGTCTGTATGACATAAGCCATAAAACCATGCAATCAGAACCCTCCTGCTTCGATATCTATGCGCCCGGTCGTAAATTCGGGCAACATCCTATCACGCAACAACAAAAGGAGTAAAGACACATTCCTGACACCAAAAGCTGGATGAATCCTATCTGCCTGGGCTTGCCTCCAGTTTGTCGCCTGTTATGATAATACAAAATTAATTGTGCAGACATCTCACTGCGAAAAGTCCATTTTCGTGCCATTGGAGGCGGCGAATAAAGGCTTCTTTTGTGCTCGGGTGAGCCCAAGTAAATGACTTATTGTGCAATGCATCAGAATGGCCTCCTAATACATGCATGCTCAAGACTCAACAAGTGGTAACAAACAACGCTAAACTCCTGGAACACAAAGCTTAGCTAGTTTTTGAGGCTTAAAAGAGATTCTGAACGCAAAAAGTCAAACAAAGAGGAGAATGTGGCGCTTTGAAACGCGACTTTTCTGCAGCCGAAAAATTTACGGAGCGCGGCGTGACGTCATGAGGGTGATAGTTGCGTTTAAAGTGAAATGGCACGTACCGTTCGTGTGCTGGGGGATAGCGATCCGTTGGAGAGGTATGGATTCGTAATATCTGGGATCATAAGAAACGGATAACCAGCGTAAGGGGGTCCCTTGAAAAATCCTCCATCTTGTTGTCGTCTCAAAGCTTTAGGGGCGACAACAAATGAATTGTTACTATGCATAAATCACTTACACAAAACAAGGAATAACGTTACATCTCAAGTGTTTTTTTTACCTTCCGCAAAATGTTCTCTCTGTTTCTCATAACTTTCTAGTTCTGGTCTGGGTCGAGGACGCCTGTCTGTTTGCTTGCATTTAGGAAATAAAGCATCGGTTTAGTTTTACACACTTAACACGCATGCATTAGTGTACTAAAAGGATAGCACAGAGTTGTTTTGCTTACTTCGGAATCTGACGAGCTGCTGTTGTTCTCGGACTCGTTCACTAGGGAAGATTTCACCTCGTCCAGATCTCTCTCCGACGACACATTCTCTGATATTTTCTCCTCTTGCTCACCCTCATCTTTGAAGGAAATAAGTTCATCATTTGCTCCCAGGTCATCGCCTCCTCCTCCGTTTAACTGAGGCATGTTGGCACTTCAAAAACCCAAAAGTCTGATTAAAACGAAACTTTCTTCTCTCAGCGAGAGCTGTAATCCGAACTAACCCCAAATCTTACAAGCGCGACTGTGCCGAGGCTAGAAAAAACAAGACGTTCCCAGTTTTCCCATGATCAGATCAGCAAGCCTGTGTGGACTGTTGCGGATTGGGGTTTTCCTTCTTGCAAAACCACACTGAACTAAACCCCCAAAACAGTCCACGGGCATCATTTGATATCCATTCGCGTGGCTGGAATCTTCCGATAGTCCTGCAGAAATCGGAAAGTCATGCACGAAAAAAGTTTCGCGAAACAAAGGTGTGGAGACAAAGTTTCAACCAGTCCAGTTGCTTGAGAGTTTCTCTTCCAAACGCGCAAATCTCTCCGTGTCAGCGTGTCAATCCCATGGTTTGATTGAAGGCCCACGAACGTCCCGAATGTATGTTTAATATTTATAATTCGGCTCCGGTGACAGACTCGAATGTGGATAAAGAAACATTTGTATCCCTGGATGATAGAAGTGGACTAGGGCAGAAGGAAGGAACACCCTCAGCAGAACGAAGGAGGAGGAGTCTGAGATGTAAACCGACACTCTATTCAGACGACAAACCCCCTTAAAGAGACAGTCAACTCTTCTCAAAGAGAGACCTCCAGGATTCAAACAAATAAACTTTATTACAACAACAGCAACCCCATACTACTACTACTACTACTACTACTAATCATTATTATGATATCATCTACCTACGCATATGCCTATACATATACATCTATCTTTCTATCTATATAATGCATACATATATATATATATATATATATTTTATCTATCTACTGAATATATTATCATCTATGTGATGTATATATTTTCATCTATCTATCTATCTATCTATCTATCTATCTATCTATCTATCTATCTATCTATCACATGCATATATATATTCTATCTATATAACGCATATAATCTATCGTATGTTTACATTTTTATCTAATATATTTTTGTCTATCATATGCATATATATATATATATATATATTCTATCTATCTATCGTATGTTTACATTTTTATCTATCTTATATATTTTTGTCTATCTATCATCTATCTATCATATGCATATATATATTCTATCTATCTATCTATCGTATGTTTACATTTTTATCTCTTATATATTTTTGTCTAACATGCATATATATACTAAATATATATATATACACTATACTATATACTATCATATGCATATTTATCTAAATAACGTATATTAATATATCTATCTATCTATATATTATCTATCTATATATATATATATATATATCTGTCTAATGTATATATCTATTTTATTTAATGTATATATTTATCTAATGTTTTACAAACCCCTGGCTCAAAGGGAAAGCAACAAAAAGGGATACACACAACTGCATGCATATATATTCTATCTATATAATGTATGTATATATTTTATCTATCTATGTAATGAATATCTATCTATCTATCTATCTATCTATCTAACTATCTATCTATCCAATATCAAGACTTGTTAATAGCTATGAAAATCAATAGTTTAAATGTACATTCTTTTTAAATATTTGTAATCAGACGATCTCAGATGTAGTCTGATTATAAAAATCATCTGTTCAGATGTTGCAGGAACTCAAAGGCCACCTCAGCCCACGTCTTGTTTTGTGCGGGTAGACTACAATACGGGACATTTTCCATGTTAGAGGATAAATAGGGGAGAAGGTGGTTGTTGGAAATAGACAACAACACTTCATATAGAAACAGTTTTACAAAGCTTGATCTGATTTACAACTGGTTGAACTACTTGTTGGTTGAGCTAAACTTGCATCTACTTCAGAGACTTTTAGACTTCAAACAGTGATTCTTTTAAAGGTTTACTTTAAACCAAATCAGGTTTTAAACATTGTTTTAAAGGTCTCAGTCCAGGTTCACCTGTGGATTCTGTCTCCCACAGGTGGTTTAAGACTATATTGTGAGCCAAACGTTTCTTCATCTGAACATGCATTCTAAAATCTTTGCAGGTTTGTCTCCTATTGAACTCTATTAAGCTTCTATTTTTCTCTCTTGTGTGGTTTTCTATATCCTCCTGCGCATCCAGAGCGTTCACTGCCTCCGGCGCTCCTCTCCAGGGGCCGCCGGTGAGAGCAGCGCAAATACTCCGGACTGTGTCCATGTTTGTTTTTTCCATCAACACGGATGGCCTTTTACATGTAGTGCATGGCCAAGTCAGCCGTCCATAAATCATTCAGCGGCAGTCCGATTGAAATGAATATGAAAGTGCTGGGAGAGTCAGATGTAGATTGTCAGGTGGAGAGAGAGAGAAACCAAGAGAATGAATAATTCAAACGCTGATATATTAAATCATATGAGCAATGAATTATTGACATGTTGACTTTGTGGTTATCAGTGACATGGGAATTTCACTCTCAGATTTCCTCTCTGTTGGCCAAGGATAAATAACACATCTTCAGCGCCATCTCTGTATCCAACCCAAAAATTTGAATAGATCTGAAACCAAATAAACAAAACGAGAGGGGTTAATCAAATCGAGCACGGGGAACAGGTACGTGTAAAACAGTTTTGTGAGTCTTGAATGACTGGCAATACTTCTGAATATAATATACTCCCTCCTATATACCCACTAAAAAAAATATTCTCAAATATGAACACTGAATAAAGGTGAAAATGCTATAGCGAATTTGATCAAAAAAAAAAAAATATATATATATATATATATGTGTGTGTGTGTGTGTGTGTTAAACATTATTAAACATATTTTAAGATTTAGTTTCCCTTCCCAAAAATATATATTTAAAAAAAAATTCTAAATATATATACATAAATTAATAACATAATGATTTAAAAAATATTTACATGAATATATTTTCACCACATCGTAAGTTCTATACTTATATATATATATAGCTATTTACATTATTTTCTATGTAATTGTCTATCATATATATATATATATATATATATATATATATATATAGATAGATAGAAGTTTTAGTTACTTATATGTCCTTATTATTTATACATATCTAGACATATTTCAATTGCCTTAAGACTAAAATTGCTAGAACATTTCATAAAAAAGGCACATAACACATTAAATTCTAAGTTATTTCCCTTCCCCAGATAAATATTTAAGAAAAATCTAAAATAATGATAATAGCCTAATAATAACTAAATAAATATAAATATAAATAAATAAATAAATAAATACAAATATTGATTTAAAATATATTTACATTAATATATTTTCAGTACAATTAGGTTAAAACTTTACTTTTCCTTTTTTACATACATTTTTCTATATAAGTTTTTATTAAATATATATAATATTTATATATATTGCTAGATTTGTGTGTGTGTATATATATATATATATAACTACACATATTTCAATTGTCCTAAGACTGAAATTGCTAGTAAATTTCATAACATATTAAATGTGAAAATTTCCCTTCCCAAAATGTATATTTAAAAAAAAATCTAAAATAATAATAATAAATAGATAAATAAATAAAAATATTGATTTAAAACGTATTTACATTCATATATTTTCAATATATTTTCACTACATTTTAGGTTAAAACCTTTACTTAGATTTCCTTATGTATATATGTATGTATGTATGTATGTATGTGTATATATATATATATATATATATATATATACACATATACCTAATTACTTTCCATATACCTAATTTACTTTGCTAGTAAATTTCACAAAAAAAGGCACATAGCACATTAAATGTACATTTTTCAAGCAGAAGGAGTGAAATAGTATCTTTCTGTAAAACACCCTCCACTAATCTTGATTTACAACTTTAGAAAAATCTTTTTTTTTTTTTTTTAACAGTGCATTTGCATGCATTTGTTGTCACAATTTGCTCTATTTCATACACTGGTGCCGATCTCATCTGTAACTATCCAACACAGTGAACATCCTTCCAGCAATGAGACCAATATTCTCCGGACAATACGGTGGCGTGTCGTTCCGTGCGCTTTAAAGGCAATGTGGTAATATCAGTTACGTTTGATGATCAAAGATGAGTGCATTAGTGCAAAGCAAGGAAGCACTTCATTTCAAGATCAAATATGTTCCTCATTTCAATCAGGGTCACATCTCTTTTTCGAGAGAAGCTGGACTCCCCCTGATACAGCGCCACCACGGCACCATCACTTTCATCATCTCAGGCTTGAAAGAGAAATACTCTGCCACTGCACACTCAGGGTTAACCGTGGACGTCTTTTCACAACATCAAAGAGCAGGGGAAGGAGAAGTGCATCTCCTTGATTAAGCCACATCTTCTCTCGTCTCTGAAAGTACCAAAAAAAATAACAACTTGCTATTAATGCATCCGTCCTCTAAGAAGACTGGCCGGGCAAAGATTTCCCTCCTCTAATCATGAGAACTAAAGGGAAATCTGCCTCGTGCACATGAATATTGCATTACCTGCCATTTCTTCTCCCTCTCATCCTACCCTACTTTTTGTGCCACAAAACTCGCTCGCTTTCATGTTTTAACACCTTATTTCTGTCCTTTTGTTGTGTAATCAAAGCAAAATGAGAAGTGATGAGCCGAATCAGCGTTGTATTGAATTAAGCAAAGACGTGAGAGGATTCTCGGTTTCGTACGGCCGGCAAAATTCGTTTCCCACCAGCAAACTGTTGACTGTTATATTCTGAATAATCCTGGAGAAAAATGAGGAACTAGTTCCTATTTTAAGACAATCTGAAACAAAGCTTTCCCTCATTCTGCACATGTGAGAGGTCAGTCCTGGGTTCACCGCTGGCTTCTTCTGCTTTCATCTTCTGTGACTCGTCCTGAGAATGACATTTGCAGACAATTCATAATCAAGTTTCATCAGTTTCAACTGAACTTTCACATGATATACAGTTGTAGCATTATTAGTGGTCTTTGTTAAGAGAAGCATAACTATTTTTTGCTTATACTAAGGGTTAGTGATTTGACCACTAACCCTAAGTTTCCCATGTGTTTGAAGAGCTCGTCGGCAAAAACACATAACTCCGTTTTTAACAGTTTGCAAAAATAATAACACTAAAAATATATTTATGCAAATACCTATTTATTTCTATATATACTAAAAAAGTACCCTGTATTTTAAGATTTAAAATGTATCTCCTTCCCCAGATATATTTTAAAAACATTTCAAAATATACAACCCCCAAAACTGATATTAATTTTAGAATATATTTATATAAATATATATTTTCAATACATTTTAGTTGCTTAAATTTCCTTCCTTTATGTATATTTATTCAATCTAAATGTACTTATATTTTCGATTGGCAAAAAAAAAAAAAATTATAAAATTTAACAGGCATTTTCTCGCCACAGAAAATATATTTATGCAAATCTATTTATTTCTATACATCTTAAAAAATTAACCCTATATCTTAAGATTTAAAATATATGTCCTTCCCCAGATATATTTTCAAAAAATTTCAAAATATACAACACCCCAAAACTGATATTAATTTTAAAATATATTTACATAAATATATATTTTCAATACATTTTTGTTGCTAACATTTCTTTCTTTTATATATATTTATTCTATATATTTATATTTATGATATATATCTAAATATACTTAAATTGCCCATTTGCTAAAAAAAAATATATATATATATATAAAATTTAACAGGTATTTTCTTGCCACAGAAAATATATTTATGCAAATCTATTTATTTCTATGTATCTTTAAAAATATTCCCTATATTTTAAGATTTAAAATGTATTTCCTTCCCCAGATATATTTTCAAATTTTTTTAATAAATTTCAAAAAAACAAAACTATCTTAATTTTAAAATATATTTACATAAATATATATTTTCAATACATTTTTATGCCTTACATTTCCTTCTTTTATATATTAAATATTATTTATTTCTATACATCCTAAAAAAATTAATATATATTTTAAAAATATATATAACTTTTTTTTAAAAAATACACATATTCACATATTTAAAAAACTAAAATGTATTAAAATATATTTTAACATAAAAAATATTTTCTTGCTCCTTGAAGTACATTTTGTAATGTATCTTCATATTTTAAGGTTTAATAAATAAGGATAATTTTTTATATATATATATATATATATATATATTTTTTTTTTTTTTTTTTCATTATATGTAGCATACATTTAATTCATAACTACACTGCCAGTTTGGGATTTTTTTTTTTCTTTTTTTTTTTTAAAGAAGTTACTTATGCTCATCGAGCTGTCTTTATTTGAGCGAAACTCTGGAAAAACCCCCCCAGTAATATTGTGAAATATTATTTCAGTGTAAAAAAAAAAGCTGTTTTCTGTGAATATAGTTTCAAATGTAATTTATTCCTGTGATGCAAAGCTGAATTTTCAGCATCATTACTCCAGTCTTCAGTGTCACATGATCCTTTTTTGGAACCTGTGATACTTTTTTCAGGAATGTTTAATAAATAAGAAGTTAGAAAGAACAGCATTTTCAATTATATTATATTCAAAATAGAAATCTTTTCTAACAGTACAACATTTAAAAGTTATAAGTTAAAAGTTTATAAATAAAGTAAATTTTAATTCTTTCTTTTAAAAAAAAAAATTAATACTTTTTTTCACCAAGGATGTGATTAATTGATAAAAAAAAAGATAGCAAAGACTTATATTATTAGTAAAGATTTCTATTTTGAATAAATGCTGTTCTTTTTAACTTTATATTTAATCAAAGAATCCTGGAAAAAAAAGTATCACAGATTCCAAAAAAAAAAAAAATAATAAAAAATAAAAGTAATAAATCAGCATTTTAGAATGATTTCTGAAGGATCATGTGACACTGAAGACTGGAGTAATGGTGCTGAAAATTCAGCTTTGCATTACAGGAATAAATGATATTTTAAAATATATTAAAATAGAAAAACTTTATTTTAAACTGCAATAATATTTCACAACATTACAGTTCTTTTGTATTTTTGATCAAGTTAATGCAAAGCATAACAGAAACTTTTAAATGGCAGTGTATATATGGATACATACTGTACGTACAGGCAAGAAAAAAGACTTTCTGACTGGCTGTGTTTTTACAGTATATGGATCACATTGGAGTTACACCATTGATTCCTACTATTGAAAGTACAGATCCAATAGTTTAAACAGAGACATTGTGTACCCATTAACCAAACATCATTACCACCAATGAGAGCTGTTTGTCACTCAGAACATGTCCCGTCATGCAAAATCCATGCGAGCAACTGTAAAAGACAGCAGAACAAGATGCAAATGCTCTGGGCGTGAGCTAAAGCCCTCACACACGTGTTGAACCTCCCTTTTGACACAATTACCTTCACTTTCTAAGCAGGCCTCCAGACTCTGGGCCAATGTATAATTAACACAATAAAACTTTCAACAGCACGTGGGAACAGGCACATTTTTATACGAGCCATAAATAATAGAGTGCCGTTTCACCTGGACAGGATGTAAAAAGCCAAAGCTGTAAAACACACAAAAACAGCAAGGATGCAAAAGGGAATTATATTCATACCATCTGTGGATGCCGCAGTTTAATAGTATAATATTTTAAGGTTTTGACACTTTCTCGCTTTGCAAGGAAGATGTGGGTGTTTGCATAATCATAGAGTATTTAGGTAACACTATTTTGAGATGTTTAGAGGCTGTGAATGGCACGCCAGGCCTGACGACATTAGTTGCAAAAGTATGGACATGGCGTTTTTCTAGAAACCAACCAACAGATTGCAGGTTAGTTCAAATCATTATAAGTCCCTTTTTAAAAACCATTTCACTTCAACATTTCAAAAAAACACAGAACATAATTTCATATAAAACAGCATACATAAATTCATATTCAATTTTAAAATTAATTGATTTTAGTCTTTTTCATCTTAGTGAATTGGTCATAGCTTTAAAAAAAAGTCATGTGGTGCGACCATGATTTATATTAAAATTAACTTGTTTTCTAAAAATATTTTTTTTAGATGTTTTCAGTAAATAAATTGATTGAAAACAAAGTATTCGCATTTATTTTGAATTTTTGTAAATAATGGTCTCATATTTTTGTTTTATAATTTCAGAGTTGCCTTCTTAAATGTAGTTAGCTGACTTATTTTTCCTGTAAATTGCATAAAACTGATAAAAATGTTTTAAAAATACCATTCACTTAAGCATGCTTTAGCAGTGATTCATATTTCAATCACTGAAATGATATATTTTATTTGAATACAGTCATTCCTATTATTGGTCGCTCCACATGATGAGTGGTCGCTCCAAATGATGCAAAGGCCTTGTATCATTAAAAATCTATTTAGAGATGTGTGAAAAGTGCAGCACATGGCATTAACTGCAGGCATTTCTTTAGCCACAGCTATTTCTGAACTTTGGGCAATCTTGGCTGCTCAATTGACCCTTTGCTGGGAGTTTGTTTAACAGGCGATGTGACCAATCATAACGCCAAATAAGCCGTTTTGTCCGTTAAACAAACCAGACAGGAGAGTAGATTAAAGTCAGTGGACTTGAACGTGAAAAATGGTGTGTATTGACATCTTTTCACGGGTGAAACAAGATACCTTCTGATGTTCATTCATGTTTATTTTGTGCTATAACTAGTAAAGATGAAGAGATGATCCGTTCATGTGCCGCTTGAACTGAGGCGCTACGGCGATCTGTCAGGACACATTAAAAAAAACCATAAAACAGTATTTTTTGTTTGAAATTTAAAATTTGAACACATAGACTTTGTTTCATACCAAAAGTAACTAGCTCTGTCTTGAATGTTGGCGCATTGTCAGTGTCCACTCTGCTTTGTGATGTATTTTTCACTGCATGAGAACATGATATGTGGCATAAAAGTGCCATGGTTTGTTGGACATAGCAACAGTAACTAAGGTTTTTGCGAATTTCAAATAGTGGGAGGTTGCTGGCTCAGGTTCTTAGATGAAAGCATGAACATGTTTCTTACAGTAGAAAATGAAATCTGGAGTTTGTGCTTGACTGCAGGGTCAGAATTTACATGCTGCCAATGCTTGACACTGGAATCTGGTAAAATAGTTATTATTAATAAATTATATAATATTTCATTATTTTATTATGTAATTGCATAATTACCAAATTAAAATGTAAATTAATTTCTTGGCGTTTTATAAATATTGTACAAAGATTAAACATAAACGGTCTAAAATTACCCAAATTGCATAAAAATCTGTTGCAAATGATACTAAAATAAAGTATTTTATGTATATAAACCATCAATTGAATATAAAAGCATAAAAACTGCCAAGCTGGGACATATATCTAACGGAAAACACTTTGCAGTGGTCGCACCACATGATATTTGGTCGCACCACATGATAATTCAAATTCAGTCAAAATTTACAAGCACAGAATTGGCCACCTAAACAAAACAAGCTTCCCACTAAAGGTCACTATGAAATTTATAATAAAAATAAATACTTGTAGAAATAACTCAATATTTATTTATTTATTTTTTTGAGGTCATGCCACATGATATCGAAATGTGGTCACTACATACCAGCCGTTAAAAAGGTTATTTTTTTCCCAAATTTGAAAGAGAGTTACAAACCTGCTTGATGCTTCATTGGGTCATTTGCAAATTGCTATATGATGCAAAGTCCTATCTTTGAATGGATTTCAACATAAAAGTCCCAAAATGGTAGTTTCTCGATGGTCGCACCACATGATCATCGGACAAAGTCTGTTTGTGTATTATGATGGAAATATAAATACAAATGCTTTGCAATTTTATACAGGGTTACAAAACACTTTGGAAATTATGCCAAATAGTCCAGAAAATTAATCTGAATAAATTTCAGATTATACAACAGTTACAGTTAAACTGATAAAACAGCAGTTCTTCCATGACAACTCTCTGAAGATTTTAGCATGGTAATGGATATGACAGTGTTAATGTATTTGGTCTTGGCGGAATAGATCTGCTACGCTGCTGCTTAATTGCTGCTGCTGTTGGTTATTGCTGCTGCTGCATATGGCAATATGGTGCTGTGAGTATTTAAAGGAACGCTCCACTTTTTTTGCTAACAGCTTAGCATAGATCATTGAATCAGATTAGACCGTTAGCATCGAGCGAGATAAATGTAAAAAAGAAAATAAATGTAATTTAATAACTTGTTATTTGTTGTTCAGTAATAAATATCTAAATATTAATATAAAATAATATGAAATATCTTAATATATTGTTTATTAAATATACAGATCCATTTGCTAAAAAGTCTTAATATCTGCTGCACTGCATTTTCTGAATCTGTGGGTTAAAGTTGAATTTTATAGTGGTTCATTTCTCATGTGGTCTACTTTGAATTGGATTAAAATGTTTTAGGAATGCTAAGCCTTATTAAAACAATTAGTCATGATACCAGATTGTTTTACGCTTCAGTACTCTTTACTAAACCCATGTACCACTTGGTGCCTTTTTAACTGTGCCCGACTGTACAGATATCCACAAAAACTCGTCTCCATGCTGGTCTAGGTAGTGAATCAGCATAGCAAAAACTTACACTATTCAACCAGGTTGGTTAAAGTACTGTCATGCTGGTTAAACTAGTTAGTATGCTGGTGTGAAGACTATTAGCCAGCAGTTAAAGTGCACTGCAATGGCTTTATTTTAATCTACTTGTACAGAGGTGGGTAAAGTCCAAATTGGTTTTTGAAAGTAGATTAAAACCTGTCTTTTTAGAGGAACTAGGTTAGTATAAACTCTCATACACTCCTGTTCTGGCAGAACAATCCAGAATTTACATGATATTTAATTACATATTTAAGTATGTTCAAATACTCTAAACAGAATTTACATAAAATTGCAAAAAGTATTAATTATTTTTTATACATTTCAATTATCTTCACAAATATATAATTTATATTAATATGAAATTATATATATACACACTGTATATAATTTAAATGCAAAATATAATTGAACCATTTCAATAATAATTTTTTAAATAATATATTTTAATAATACACACATAATTTAATTGTATTTATTTTTTAATCTATTGAAAATATTTATAAAGATTTAAGTGTTTTATATAAGTATTTCAAGTTTAAAACGTATTTCACTAAAATTAAAAACAAAAATAAGTACATTATATATATATATACACACACACATATAATCTACTTAAAATACTTACATATTTAAGTATTTTCAATTTTATATTAATATTTTATAGATCATTTAAGTACTATTAATTATTTAAAACATTTATTTTATAGAAACTCTATTGTAAACGCTTATATATTTAAGTATATTATTTATATATTTCACTAAAATTAAAAATAAGTACATTACATACACAAACTACTTAAAATATAAGTATTTAACTTTATAGAATTTAAATGTAAATTTAAAAAAAACTTTTTTAAACATTAAATATTTAAAAATTGTAATTTATATTTAGAAATATATAATTATAAACTATATTTTTATAGATTATATGTGTACAGTATATATAACTATTTAAAGCAAACTTTAGTTATATTAATGTATTTAAGTTATATTTAAATATATAATTAGAGAGAACTGTAATTAAACAGAATTGCACATTCAACACCATCAAGCCTCTTCCATTTCTCATAATGACACTTAATTTCAATATTTTTACTCTGCCCAATAACGTCACTCCCCCCATTTAAAAGACATTGCAGCCATTCAAAAATACATTTGCATAATATTTTTTGGTTCACACACTCCACTCTCAATTACACACAGTTCTGTGCACAGCAGAAGTATGTGCAACCAGCTGGTGGAAACTCTAACCCACACTCAGTTATCTCCATTGGCATCTGCACTACTTCCTCTAGCCGTGCTCGGCCGGGGAAGAATTCACCCTTTGTCCTCACCGATGTGGGCCTCACATGAATCCAGCGTCTCCAGTGGTAGACATCCTCATTAAAGATCCTGAGATGGATGTCATGTTGTGGCTTGGAGACTTTCCTCATCTGGGCCGTAGACAGAAACATTCTCCAGCGAAGAGAGAAGCGCTGTAGGTGCCCCGATTCAACAGATGTGTTTGCCTTAAATGTCCATTACCATGACCAGATGATACGGCTGCTTTCAAGCAATGGTGGTCTGTTTGGCGTAACTGTGAAAAAATAATGAGATTTCAATATGATTAAATCTGTCTTGCGTTAGTGTTAGAACAAAAATAGATTAAGAATCCATCTTATTTTGGCTATTCCTGTATTATTTTCATGTGCTAGCCCATAAAAAGCACAAAAATAAAACTACAATACAATCTACATTAAACATCCATGAAAAGCCCCCTCCTGTTCACACCGCAGCACACTTCTGGGCGCGGAGGAGGCATGAACATTATTTCAGCTTTTCTGTACAGGCGCTAGTAAAAACTCTAATGAGACGGAGCAAGTCAGCACAATATGACTTCCATTGTTCCATTTTATTTTAGCTGTTAAAACATTAGGGCGTTGCCCACATAAAAACGCAACATAAATCTGAAATACTATTCCCTGGTACAAAATGACAGTTGTTGTCATGAAAGGAACATTATGCATTTTACAAATAAGATCTTCTTAACATATCAACTGTTTCTTCACACAGCGTTTCTTTTCAGATTTTTTTTTTTTTTTTGATGAATAAACAGTCAGTAAATACACTGATTAGTTAGTTGTGTGTGTTTGATTTACTAAAAAGTTCCAGCTCATGAGGGTCATTTTGTTTGGGAATCAGACTATACTGGTTGCACTGTATGTTTTTGATTCAATAAAAAGAACTGGTTCATAAGAGTCATGTGTTTTGGGAATCAGACTACACTGGTTGCACTGTATGTCTTTGATTCACTAAAAAAAAAAAAAAAAAAAATCATTAGAGTCATTCATTTGGGACGTGGCCTGATTTTGCTGTATTTTTTGATTCACTTAAAAGAACCAGTTCATAAGTGTCATTTGTTTGGGAATCAGACTATACAGGTTGCACTGTATGTTTTTAATTTAGTAAAAAGAACTGATTCATTAGAGTAATTAATGAGGGAGTCGGCCTGGTTTTGCTGTAGTTTTTGATTCACTTAAAAGAACTGGTTCATAAGAGTCATTCATTTGGGAATCAGACTACACTGGTTGTGCTGTATGTTTTTGATTCAGTAAAGAGAACTGATTCATTAGAGTCATTCATTCAGAAATCAGACAACTCTGGTTTTACTTTGTGTTTTTCATTCACTGAAAAGAACTGGCTCATGAAAGTCATTTATTAAGCAGTTGGACTACATTGGTTTTGCTGTATGTTTTTGATTTAGTAAAAAATAACCAGTTCATTAGAGTCATTCATTACACTGGTTCATAAACATCACTGATTCGGGAATCAGACTATACTGGTTTCACTGTACATTTTTGAGTCAGTGAAAAGAACAGATTTATTAGAGTCCTTTAAGAACCAGACTACTCTGGTTTTAATAGTTTTTTTTGTTTGTTTTATTTTGTTTTTTTAACTCACTGAAAAGAACCAGCTCATGAGAGTCATTCATTCAGAGAATCAGACTACACTGGTAGTGCTATAAAAAGAACCAATTCATTCGAGTCATTCATTTAGGAATCAGACTACATTGGTAAAGATGTAAAGGGAACCGATTCATTCGAGTCATTCATTTCAAAATCAGACTACATTGGTTTTATTGTATTTTTTCATTCAACAAAAAGAACCATCTCTTAAGAGTCATTCGTTTGGGAATCAAGCTACACTGGTTGCATTGTATGTTTTTGATTCAGTCAAAAGAACTGATTCATTAGAGCCATTCATTCGGGTATCAGCCTGGTTTTACTATATTTTTTGATTCACTTAAAAGAGTCGGCTCATAAGAGTCGTTTGTTTGGGATTATGTTGTGCTGTATGTCATTGATTTAGAAAAAGAACTGATTTATTAGAGTCATTCATTCAGGAATTGGACTACACTGGTTTTACTCTCTATTCTTCATTTCACTGAAAAGAACCGGTTCATAAGAGTCATTCGTTTGGGAATCAGACTACACTGGTTATGCTGTATGTTTTTGATTCAGTAAAGAGAACTGATTCATTAGAGTCATTCATTTGGCAGTCAGCCTGGTTTTCCTGCAGTTTTTGATCCACTTAAAAGAACCGGTTCATAAGAGTCATTCGTTTGGGAATCAGAATACACTGGTTGCACTGTATGTTTTTAACTCAGTAAACAGAACTGATTCATTAGAGTCATTAATTCAGGAATTGAAATACTCTGGTTTTACCCTCTATTCTTTATTCACTGAATAGGACCGGTCCATAAGAGTCATTTATTCTGGTAATCAGACTACACTGGTTGCACTGTATGTTTTTGATTCAGTAAAAAGAACTGACTCATTTCAGTCATTCATTCGGGAATCAGTCCGGTTTTGCAGTGCTTTTTGAATTACTTAAAAGAACCAGTTTGTAAATGTCATTTGTGTGGGAATTAGACTACACTGATTGCGCTGTATTTTTTGCACTCATTAAAAAGAACTGATTCATTAGAGTCATTCGTTTGGGAGTCGGCCCAGTTTTGCTGTATTTTTTTGATTCACTGAAAAGAACCGGTTCATAAGAGTCGTTCATTCAGGAAGCTGACTATGTTGGTTGTGCTGTATGTGTTTGATTCTGTAAAAAGAACAGTCTCATTCGTTCAGGAATTGGACTACACTGGTTTTACTCCATGTTCTTCATTCTTTGAAAAGAACCGGTTCATAAGAGTCATTTGTTTGGGAATCAGACTACACTGGTTGCACTGTATTAATTTTTGACACATTAAAAAGAACTGATTCATTAGAGTCATTCATTTGGGAGTTGGCCTCATTTTGCTGTATTTTTCTGATTCACTGAAAAGAACTGGTTCACAAGAGTCGTTTGGGAATCAGACTACACTGGTTGCACTCTACTGATTTTTGATTTAGTAAAAAGAACTGATTCATTAGAGTAATTTATTTGGGAACTGGACTACACTGGTTTCACTCTCTATTCTTAATTTACTGAAAAGAACCGGTTCATAAGAGTCATTTGTTTGGGATTTTTGTTTGTTTGTCATTAGAGTAATTTGTTTGAAAATCAGACTACACCGTCTGTTTTGTGTGATAGATTCAGTGGCGGTGATGCAGAGTTGTTGAGTAAGTATTGCAGGAATCAACGTCAGAGTGTTTTATCATCTTACAATGCACATTTGAGAATCATTAACTGAACTAAATATTAAAAAAATTGAACAGATTCTGAAAAAGACTCATGAATTATATAAGAGCAACCACTGAGCATACAGCCATGCATAATGTATGAAGACAACTACACTTGATTTATTATCTTAAGTACTTGGGAATTTGCAACATATTTCTTGATAGAAATTGTCCTAAAGCTCTCAAATGCTTGTCAGATTAGAACAGATGACATTTTGCAATCCCAACAGCACATTAATATATGCACCACAGTACACCAGAGCAGATCTAAATGGTTATCATCGCATGTGCCCCACTGGGAAAATTATGTTCTCTAGCATAAGATGCATCTCTAGACAGATTGGCACCATGCAACCGACACTTGACATTCAAATAATGCTCTTCAGGCATATTCATGTTGCCACAACATCACACAAATATTGCAAAAGCGCCACATGTGGAGTCCTTATGCCTGACAAATTCAGACCATTGATCTTAATAATAGCTGCTAACACATCGCCCTTACTCAGGCCTGGGCCGAGAATCATTAACTACACCTGATCAAATGTGTTTGCAGAAGCAGACACGCTTTTCCTGTTCAAGAGGCAACAGTGCTGATAGAATGACATATCAGATTGCTTATCACACACTTAGTTGAGTAATCAAAGGTATGGATCTGTGTTTTTAGGAACCATTAAAGTATGCAAGTCATGCAAATGATCTGTTACATATTATTGTAGATATTTCTGTACTTGTACGAACATAGATGATCTGTGCACAGCCAATGCAGCTGCAGTTCGCCGCTTTAACGCAAACCCACAGCTGCTTAGAAACATTGTGAGAAGAGAATGTTAATCCTTCAGGGTATTTTTTCCTCACAATCTTTCTGCAGCCTACGAGAAGATGGAATAACATGGGGTGATTAATTCGTACAGAGTCATAATGTCCATTTTCCTGGTTTGGCCAGGAGATTTTCATATTCTGGGTTGTTTTCCAGTTTCTGTGAGACAGGAATAGCATGCACTTTTTTTAAACCCACATTTTAGGAGAAAATCTGTTAAATTATGCGCATTGAAGTCATTCACCCAACATAATTGAACAATAAACACTTTCAAGTCTTCCTTTTTTATCAACTTGTTAAAAAATATAAAAATAATACATAATTTTAACACTTAGTACTTAATTTTTTACTATCCTCATGAGTGAGAAAGAGTGTCAAACCAGTCAAAAGTTTTTAATGTTTTTTTTTAAGTCTCTTCTGCTCACCAAGCCTGCATTTATTTGATCCAAAGTACAGTAAAAACAGTAAAATTTTGAAATTACTATTTAAAATAACTGTTTTCTATGTGAATATGTAATTTTCTTCCTGTGATTTCAAAGCTGAATTTTTAGCATCATTACTCCAGTCACATAATCTTTCGAAACTCATTCTAATATTCTGATTTGCTTCTCAAAAACATTTATTATTATTATTTTGTTGAAAACAGCTGAGTAGAATTTTGTCAGGTTTCTCCGATGAATAGAAAGTTCATAAGAACACCATTTATCTGAAATAGAAATCTAAATGTCCTTTAATCATCACTTTTGATCAATTTAAAGCATCCTTGATACATAAAAGTGTACATTTTTATAATTTCTGGAGACTGGAGGAATGATGCTGAAAATGTAGCTTTGATCACAAGAATGAATTGCATTTCAAAATATATTTCAATAGAAATCAGTTATTTTAAATAATAAAAATATTTCATAATATTACTGCTTTCGCTGTATTTTGGCTCAAATAAATGCAGGCTTGGTGAGCAGAAAAAAAACCCATTAAAAATCTTACTGTTCAAAAACTTTTGACTAGTAGTGTATATGTATTATATATAAAATCTTTTTTTATTTTAAATGTAAATAAACCTAATAAGTGGAAAAACATGTTTGTTTTGTTATCTTTTATAGCTACTCCAGCATACAGATGACATCTAAGCTAAAAACGTAGATTAAAAGGCACAAAACTCCAGTTTAAACATGGTCACGTGATAAACAGAGCTGAGAGTATACATTCACATTGTTAGCTAAAAGCATTAACACATTAGCTTACATATTTACAGTCGCCATGAAATTAAAATTCACCCTGTTTTCTAAATACGTTAAAGATCTAATTATGAACAATTAATGTGTGTATGTGTTTTTTCGAATGCGTTGCTTTAAATATGTTCAATCTCCAACCTCCAATCATCATTTAGTCTGCTTAAACCCCACCTCTGCAAGTTTACATTCACCTTATTCCACCTGAGTGCCACGCCCACATCTTAACATCCCATCAGCAATTGCAACTTTGTAAATAATGACCATTCAAATACTCTGGAAATCTTTCTTCTGACTTCTTTATTTATTTTGCCCATGAGATCCAGTAATGTTGAGTTTTAAGGGACCCAATGAGCATTTACAGATCAGATAAAATGTGCAACCCCAAAAGCAACACAGAATCCCAGAATCAACATTAAAACTTTGCATTTTTGCAGTTTGAGGCATCAAGCAGTTTGGCAGCAATGATTAATTGTTTTCTGCAGCGTCTGTTGTGCTAATTTCTTGGCGGTCGTATATCTTGAGAGCCAAAGTGTCAAATCCATGTGAGTTTTAGGCACTGGAAGCGCACAGGCATATGGAAATTTTGACAAAACTCACATCTGGAATGTTACATTGAGTAATTCGCTCGCTGTCACAAAAAGTGCATCCAAATAGGGAGGATAACCACATACCAAAACAGGCAGTGACATTAACCTAGACTTCAAGCCAACTGCTAAAGACAAAGATTGATGGAACATTTTGGAGCTATTAAAATCTTTGTGGTTTCACTCGTTGATGACTAAACACAGAAGGAAGAGCCCACTTGGGCACAAAAAAAATTTGGTTCCTTAAAGCAAATATAAGACAAAGCCTTTATCGTAGACTCATTTGCTCCACGAAAAGGAAGGTGCTAATTACGGCAGACACCGACAACGATACCAATCTCTAACTCTGAGTAAGGAAGGGTGTAGAGCAAAGAGCGACTTATTTGTTGACATGACATGGCTGCAATTAGGTTGAATAATTAGCTCGGCGCAGCCCAGTTTTCAATAGCTTTAATATACGTGACCATTAAACTAAAATTAGCCATTTTATGCAGGCTGTACGCAGCTGATCTTGACTAATGACCGTTCATTGACTAATAAATTATTTTAAGATCCGCCTACGTAGTGGCGTCATTACAATTTCTTTTGCCGTTTCTATACTGCACACATTTTTATAGTTGATTTCAGGAAATGAAAACTCAAATGAGCTATAGGAGATATGATTGTAAAGCCATAACATCTTGCTTTAGGCGTACAATTAATCATAGAGTTGCACATGGAAGAGTCACAGCTAGAGCGTGTCAGTTTATGTTCAGCATAACTGTGATCAAATCTGCTGTATGCATCTTTAAAGCCATCACAACCAAAAAGCAGTGCTGGGTAGTAACTGATTACATGTAAACTGGATTATATAATTAGATTCCAAAAACTAAGTACTTAGATTACATTTTAATACTCATAATCAGATTACTAACTACAATTTTCATCATGTAATAATATGTAATCTGTAACAGACTAAAATTTGTAAGTAATCTACCCAGCACTGGTTGTAAGATAATAAAATCCTGAATGTACACACGTAAAAATGCCTTTTAAAGCACAGGTTATTCCCTTCTAATTTAAAACTATCTGAATTTAGTGAAACTTTGGACCTGTTTGTCTTCATCTCCCTATTGTGACCTCTCACCCGTGCTCTATCCATGTAACTCCAAGAGGCTATTAACCTTTAACCTCACGCAGTGGTGAAAGCTCTCAGTCCCAGCGTGCAGCGGCTGCTGAGTGCCCATTGTATATAAATACAAACCCTCTGTTTCCCCGTTTATCCCAGCGGAGGTCATAGTCATATCCCTTCCTCTCCATTTGCTGACCTTACGTTCCAGTGGGCTAAACTGGTGGCACTAGCAGAGACGACTCAAACTAGCTTAACTGCAATGTTTGGCTTATAATGATGTGCATTTTGATACAAAGATTAAAACTGGTCTCAAAAATGGAAATACAAATTTCCCATCTGCCACAACCCTAAATGAATCTGAAACTAGTTACAAACTTTTTTAAAGTGATTGGACTAATTGGTTCCTTGCTGCTCATTCCTGTGTCTAAAATAATAGAGCCTAACTCTTGCAATGCTAAGGCTGTGTGTTTAATTCCTAGAAAATGCATGAACTGCTTTGGATTAAAAATGTATATTTGTAAAATACATTAATGTAAATATTGAAATGGCAACTATGAAATCAACACCACCTAAACCACTCAAAATGCCTTAATAACAGCATAGCAACACACTAAACAACTCACGACGCCTCAGTAACGGCATAGCAATGCACTAAACCACTCACAACACCTCAGTAACAGCATAGCAACACACTAAACCACTCACAACACCTCAGTAACAGCATAGCAACGCACTAAACCACTCACAACCCCTTAGTAACGGCATAGCAACGCATTAACCACTCAGAACACCTCAGTAACGGCATAGCAACGCATTAACCACTCAGAACACCTCAGTAACGGCATAGCAACCCACTAAACCACTCAGAACGTCTCAGTAACAGCATAGCAACACACTAAACCACTCACAACGCCTCAGTAACAGCATAGCAACGCACTAAACCACTCAGAACACCTCAGTAACAGGATAGCAATGCACTAAACCACTCACAACCCCTTAGTAACGGCATAGCAACGCATTAACCACTCAGAACACCTCAGTAACGGCATAGCAACGCATTAACCACTCAGAACACCTCAGTAACGGCATAGCAACGCACTAAACCACTCAGAACGTCTCAGTAACAGCATAGCAACACACTAAACCACTCACAACACCTCAGTAACAGCATAGCAACACACTAAACCACTCACAACACCTCAGTAACAGCATAGCAACGCACTAAACCACTCACAACCCCTTAGTAACGGCATAGCAACGCATTAACCACTCAGAACACCTCAGTAACGGCATAGCAACGCATTAACCACTCAGAACACCTCAGTAACGGCATAGCAACGCACTAAACCACTCAGAACGTCTCAGTAACAGCATAGCAACACACTAAACCACTCACAACGCCTCAGTAACAGCATAGCAACGCACTAAACCACTCAGAACACCTCAGTAACAGGATAGCAACGCACTAAACCACTCAGAACACCTCAGTAACAGGATAGCAACGCACTAAACCACTCAGAACACCTCAGTAACAGGATAGCAATGCACTAAACCACTCAGAACGCCTCAGTAACAGCATAGCAACGCACTAAACCACTCACAACCCCTTAGTAACGGCATAGCAACGCATTAACCACTCAGAACACCTCAGTAACGGCATAGCAACGCACTAAACCACTCAGAACGTCTCAGTAACAGCATAGCAACACACTAAACCACTCACAACGCCTCAGTAACAGCATAGCAACGCACTAAACCACTCAGAACACCTCAGTAACAGGATAGCAACGCACTAAACCACTCAGAACACCTCAGTAACAGGATAGCAATGCACTAAACCACTCGGAACACCTCAGTAACAGGATAGCAACGCACTAAACCACTCAGAACACATCAGTAACAGGATAGCAACGCACTAAACCACTCAGAACACCTCAGTAACAGGATAGCAATGCACTAAACCACTCAAAATGCCTCGGTAACGGCATAGCAACGCACTAAACCACTAAGGGACGCCTCAGTAACAGCATAGCAATGCACTAAACCACTCAGAACCCCTCAGTAACGGCATAGTAGCGTACTAAACCACTCAGAACACCTCAGTAACAGGATAGCAATGCACTAAATCACTCAGAACGCCTCAGTAACGGCATAGCAATGCACTAAACCACTCAGAACGCCTCAGTAACAGCATAGGAACGCACTAAACCACTCAGGACGCCTCAGTAACGACATAGCAACGCACTAAACCACTCAGATGGTCTCAGTAACAGGATAGCAACACACTGAACCACTCGAAATGCCTCAGTAACAGGATAGCAACGCACTAAACCACTCAGAACGCCTCAGTAACGACATAGCAACGCACTAAACCACTCGAAATGCCTGAGTAACAGGATAGCAACGCACTAAACCACTCGAAATGCCTGAGTAACAGGATAGCAACGCACTAAACCACTCAAAATGCCTTAATAACAGCATAGCAATGCACTAAACCACTCAGATGCCTTACACAGCATTGAAGAACACTAAAACCACTCAGAATGCCTTAGCAACAGCATAGCAATGCACTAAAACCACTTAGCTGGTCATAAACTGGTTTAAGCTGGTCCTGGACCAGCTTAGGACCAGCACATGACCCGCTAAGGACCATCTTAAACCAGCTCAAACCATGAGCCATGCTTCAAAACATACCTAACCAACAGGGTAGCAATACACTACAACCACTCAGAATGTCATAGTAACAGATTTAAACCATTCAGAATGCCTTAGCATTAGCATAGTAACCACTAAATTCACTCAGAATGCCATAGCAACATTTTAACAACACATTAAATTTAAAAAGAACATGAAAAACCTTAATATTGATCCTAAATCTCTTACATATGCAAGAAAATCTATTCTAGTTAATCTGAAACTAGTCACTAACTGTCACCTAGACAGGCTCTAACAGACATATTTTATTCTAGTAGCATCACTGCACTTGACATGTAAAACTTTAATAACTGGTTGCGGCCAAATATTAATAATAATAAATGGCATCTGTCTATTAAATTATTTGCAGACACTAGTTCCCAGGAGAATATTTATGAGCCTGTTAGTGTACAAGCCAGTGTCTGTGCAATGACCGCCCACCCCTCACAAACAGGAAGTGAAAACCGGATTGGAATTATGTGGACTGTAGCAGTTGGTCGGAACGCCTGAGTTTGGGGGAGGATGGGGCCGTGGGGCCCCACGAGCTCCGCGGGCTCTTTGTGTGCGTATTCAGCTCTTCCATTCGGCCTTCAGACCGGTGGTGAACAAGGAAAGACTAAACCGGTCACAAAGCTTTTAATTCGTCCAGGACTTTTGGGATACGAGATTGAATCACACAGTTAGATTACGAATTGGATGATCTCATCCAATCAGTACTGGATAGTAACTGATTACATGTAATCTAGATTACGTAATCGATTCCAAAAATTACGTACTCATAATTAGATTAAATTATGCTCATAATCAGACTAGTTACTTTTTATGGATTACATAAAAATAACGAAACATTTTCTTTCTGCTCTTTTATATCACATTTAATGGTTAGTTTTCTAAAAGAAATCTGAATGTAATCTAAAAGGTAGTCAGAATAAATTACCCAAAATGAGTAACGTAGATTTCAATACTAACTATATTTTCAATTGTAATCATTAAAAGACTACACTTTGCAAGTAATCTACCCAGCCCTGCAGCCAATCATGACAGAGATAGATCGAAGGGGGTAAAAAAAAAAAAAAAAATAATAATAATAATCTAAGTAAATCCCCATCGCCGTGTCTCATTTTGTCTGTCAGTGGAGACAAGCATGTAGCGCAAAGACATTCTATCTCCCATTATAACTCTCGCCGTTTCTCTCCAACCATGCCATATATCAGTCCAAAAGGAAATCCCTCTTTTGTTCCTCAAGGAAACCGAGAGAAGGGGTGAGGCGGAAGGATGTGTCACAGTATTTCAAACAGCTGGAGAGCGCCTGCCGAAACTGTTGTGTGATAAACCTGTTTGGATAGCACCGGCCACTTGTTGTGTCAGATCTCCTGAAGAAAGCCACCGATCAAGTGGGTTCCTCACGATGTCGTAAAGGAACAAATGCTCTCCAGAAAGACTGTAGAGTGGATTTAGGCCACTAAACAGTTTTGTCTAATGGAAGTGTAGGATCTGACTTTGATTTCTGTTTGAACCAGAGACTAATGATTAAGGGAACGGAGGAGTCCTGGTGTGCTGGATGCTGTTTGGACTGACTAATGGATGGGAGGGGAAGGGTTCAGACTAATTGCCACCATGTTGAGCTCCCTGGGGAATCAATGGGTCAGTCCAACAATGGACAAGAGATCTGACCACCAGCACACTTCAGGCTTGATTTGATTTATCCCCACATTAGATTATGCCCTCTGAGACCAGGAAAAATGTCCCTCTGGACAATAATCACTAACCAGAACCACATTACACCACAATTATGAGTCAGACCTTTTCTTTTCTAAGTCTAAAATGTGACCCTGGACCACAAAGCCAGTTGGGTATATTTGTAGCAATAGCCAACAATACATTGTATGGGTCAAAATGATAGATTTCTCTTTTATGCAAAAAATCATTAGGAAATTAAGTAAAGATCATGTTCCATGAAGATATTTTGTACGTTTCCTACCATAAATATATCAAAACTTAATTTTTGATTAGTACTATACATTGCTAAAAACTTCTTTGGACAACTTAAAAGGCGATTTTCTCAATATTTCGATTTTTTTGCACCCTCAGATTCCATATTTTCAAATAGTTGTATCTCAGCCAAATACTATCTTAACAAACCAGTCATCAGTGGAAAACTTATTTATTCAGCTTGACCAAAATTGACCCTTATGACTGGTTTTGTGATCCAGGGTCACAAATATGACTGCATCATTACCTTTTTACAATATAAAGAATCTGAAGAATCTGTAATTCTTTCATTTCATTCATTATTTTCCATTAAAATTACATTTTTAACATTTATCAGAGCCATTTTTGCAGGATACCTCGAAATTAACAGTCCTCTCATGTAGGACATGTGGACAGCAGAGGTGTTATCTGAGGTGTTTGGCTTTACAGTGCCATCAGTTTGCTTCTGTTTTGGCCAGCCTAGTGTGGAAAGGAAATGAGATACTATTAGGACACAAACTCTCACCATAAAAAAGCAGTCACTCTGTCAAAAAAAGCCTCTTCTCAGCACACCAAATAGACCATTAAACGCTGTGGGGACTGTGCTAACCACAGTCAAAGCAAACAATGTCATTTAGACCACCGCAACCCACAGGGTGTAAAAGGCCCCTGTGAAATGTGTCAGAGCGAATCGAGATGAAGTTTACACCTCAGGAGTGCACATCAAAACTTTGTGATACAGTCACAGCTAGTGGCCTCCTCAGTGACCTCTGATACTGTCTAATTGCAGGCAAATCATGCTGAACAATAAAACTGACGGTGGAAGAAAAACTATTAGTTATGTTCACAATGCATTCTCTGAAAATACAGCTGAGGTCATATGTTTACATACAACTTGCAGAATCTGCTTTTATTTAGTACTGACTTGAACAAGATATTTCACATAAAAGATGTTTACATATAGTCCACAAAAGAAAATAATAGTTAAATTTATAAAAATGACCCCATTCAAAAGTTTACTTACGCTTGATTCTTAATACTGTGTTGTTACCTGAATGATCTACAGTTTTTAGTGATAGTTGTTCCCACAAATTCTTTGGTTTTCCAACATTTTTGGGTTTTTGTGACCCCTTTCCAATAATGACTGTATGATTTTGAAATCCATCTTTTCACATTGAGGACAACTTAGGGACTCTTACGCAACTATTACAGAAGGTTCAAATGCTCAATGATGCTCCAGAAAGGACACACAATGCATTAAGAGCTGGGGGTGAAAACTTTTGAACAGAATGGAGATGTGTACATTTTTCTTATTTTGCCTAAATTGTCATATTTTTTTCATTTAGTACTGCCCTACAGAAGCTACTTGCCAGAAGACACTTTCCCAGAAGACAAAATAAGTGAAATTTACTCTGATCTTCAAATTTAAAAAGTTTTCACCCCCCCGGGTCTTAATGTATTGTTTTTCCTTCTGGAGTGTCAGTGAGCGTTCAGTACCTTCAATAATAGTTGCATATGAGTCCCTCAGTTGTCCTCGGTGTGAAAAGATGGATCTTAAGATCATACAGTCATTACTGGAAAGGGTTCAAATACACAAAAATGCTGAAAAACCAAAGAATGGGACGTGAAAGATTATTCTGAAGAACAGTGGCCAGTTTAACTGTTCAGGACAAACAAGGGAATCATGAACAACTATCACTAAACAAAAAACGAAAAAGAAAAAAAAAACAGCTGACGATCATTCAGGTAACAACACCATATTAAGAATCAAGTATATGTAAACTTTTGAAAGGGGTCATTTTTATAAATTCAACTATTATTTTCTCTTGTGGACCATATGTAAACGTCTTTTTTTGTGAATTATCTTATTCAGGTCAGTACTAAATAAAAAATAACATGCATTTTGTATGATCCCTCTTATTTTGGTAAAATAATTAACATTTTGCAGATTCTGTAAGGTGTATGTAAACTTTTAACCTCATCTGTAAGTTTTAATATCCAATTTTGCTTTGCAGTTAATACAACACTGAGAATCATTCAGTTCAGACACAACAGATTTTTTTTTTTTTAATAAAATTAACATAAATTAAAAGGCAGTACAACAAATTCTGTCATAATATATACAAACTTTAGCTTAAATAATGTGACATCTTTTTTCACATTTTATAATGAAAATAAGTTTTTTTTTTTTGCAGCGGAAAAATGAGAAATTGGTTTAATTGTGATAAAAATAATGTCAAAATCTAGTTTTTTTAAAAATAGGATTTTATATATATGTATATGTATATATATATATATATATATATATATATATATATATATATATATATATATATATATATATATACAAACATGTATATAATACAATTTACAAATACGATTCTTTTACCCTTTGATTACTTATTTACCAAATACATGATGCATGTGTTGTTGAATGGAATATACATTTTCAAAATAAAATATAAATATATAAATAAAATAAATAGTAATTATAAAAAATATTTGTTATAAATATATTTTGTTTTCATAATTCATAATTTACTTCAATATAACTTACAGCAAGTACAACAAATACTAATATAATCACGATATATAAAAAAACCTTTCCTATTTAAATAATGAAACATTATTTTTTCACATTTAAATGACAATGAGACTTAGTTTTGCATTAGAATAATGTGAAGTAGGTGTAAATGTGCTTAATTACCATGAAAATAATGTCACACTATGCCAAAATAATGTACATGCATGACTTCTTAAATGCAATTTAGATTTTCACCATGAATTAAAAATAGTATAGCATTTAGCCTTTTACAAGACTGTCTTGTTAAAGACAATATATATTTTTACTGTATATGGTAAATTAACTCACTAAACTTAAAATTAAAATCAATATAACTTAATAAGAACAAAACTTTACCTTTTAAATAATGTAACATTTGTCTGTTTTACAACTTGTTTTAACAATGATAAATTATTGAAAATAGTCAGTAAGTCTCTTTATGCTAAATATAATAAATTATTTAACATACACATAAATTAAATCCATGTATTTTTTAAGCATTTTTAGAATTTAAAATGCTGTATTGTTAAACATAATATATGTAATCTACTGTATATTGTGAATAAACCAACTCACTAATACATTTTTACACTCGTTTACATTAAAATTACTAACAAATTCTATTATTTGTCTATTAGAAATGGGCACGTGTGCATGATCATTAACAATGATGGCCAGATTACATGCTCAATGCAAACGCTATGCACTTGACTCCAAATGAATTTATGTGCAGGAAGCAGCGTGAAGTCCAGATGAAGTGCTACACGCCACATTATCAATAACTCACTCTGAAGCCCGTCTCACTGTTTCCCGCTGAATGGTTTACATTTTTCTCAGATGACCAGCTCACGGCTGAGGTAATTAGAGCAGGCCAGCTGTATTGTGCTGCGAAGCGCTAGCAGCTGTCCCGGAGCAATGGACACTCATTACCGCCAGCCTTCATCATCTGTCAGAAAGCAATATTGCGACAGGCTTTACTGGCATGATAAACAAAGGTTTACATGGCCGAAGCATTAATAAACATTACATGCCCACAATGTACACAATCAAGCGCCTCTCTCGCCGTGTTTGGGCTGCACGTGCGGGCGGGACGGGGGTCTGGCACCATCCGGCTCAGGGCCAGCATGCTGCGCTCCGGCCTGTGAATAAATGTGCGCATTGCTCATTCAAGCCTGACAGCAAGGGGTCTGGAACCCGCCGAGCCGCTCGGCTGAAAGGAAGGTGTGAGAAAGAATGTTAATGGCTCTTAATTAAGGATGGCTCTGATAAGGAGGTGCGCTGAGCTTGGGGGTTTGATTACCGGCCCTGGAGAGATGTTTGCACCTGAGGAGCATTTCATCGATTGGCCTGGCAGGGGGGGCCTCACTAGTTTGCCATTCATTTACTAACATGATGTGTATCAAATCAGATGCTAATGGGACTGTGTGTGCGTGTCCGTGGGAGAAGTTAGCAGTTAGAGGGGGTGGGCGATTATTTATTCTAAACGTTTGAGTGGGAAACAGGCACAAACAATCACACATTAAACAAAAAAAAGCCCCCAGGCCATGAGGCCCTTGTATGTATACAGCGACCCGCTGATGAAAATTAAAACTAAAAGTCCCAAAAGAGTCAGTCTGACATCATGCAGGACTGAAAGTGGGAAAAATCTGACAAAGTAATCGAAACACGTTTCAATTACGCTTCTTTCTCAGTTGTATGTTATACGATCCACCAGTTGACTGCTAATGTTGACTCACAGTCTTAAATCAGTCTGGAGGAAATGGACCGCAAAGCTGTGTTTGCACAGAAGATAATGCAAGTCCTAATATAGAAAATCCCAAAAAAGGGTTATAAGGGCAAAACACGTCTTGACATGAGCAATATTTAAGACAATCTAATCAAAACAGGAGGATTTGAATGTTGGAATCATTACTTTAAAAAAAAACAAAAAACATTAAGTATTACTTTAAAATATATATATATATTTGATTTAATAACATAATTTTCTCATTTTATACTAGCTTCCTATTTTTATTTTTCATTTTATTTTGAGGTGAAACTGGGGTGATACAGGCCCCTACATATAGTATATGTTTAGGGGTGCCTATATAATTATATAATAGATGCATGTTAGTAAAACGTACAAAAAAAAAAGTTAGATTAATATAATTTGCAAAAGCATTTTGAAAGAAATTGTAAAAACAAAAATTCAATTTCATGTATAAATGAAAAGGACAGAGAGAAATATATATTTAATATATAAGATATTATAAATTAAATATATATTATTATATATATATAAAAAAATTCCATTTTCTTTCTTTCTTTCTATATATATATATTTAGAAAAGAACCAATTATCTCAGAAATTGCTAGTAAATTTCATTTAAATTAATTACAATGACACAGCAAGTACCACATTCAATTAAATGCCAATTTTTTAAGTAAAAAGTAGAAACAGTATTTTCTTGTAAAATGTACTCCAATAAATACTTTTATTTAATACTTTAAAAAATCCACAGTAATTCTGTATATAATATAATATAATAATACCATAATATAATATGATTAAAATAATAACATATTATAATATATTTTTCAAAAGATCTTTTGTTAAAATACAGAAAATAAAAAATAACATAATATAATATAATATAATATCATAATACCTACCTTTTTTTTAATAATATAATATATGAGCAAAATATGTATTTTGAGTAGATATATGACCTGGATAGTTTTTCACAAGATCTTTGGTTAAAATACAGAAAATAAAAAATCATATAATATGAATAATATGAAATTATATAATATAATAATAACTACCTGTTTTTAAATAATATAATATAACAGCAAAATGTTTATTTTAGGGAGTAATATGACCTGGATAGTTTTTCCACAAGATCTTTTATAAAAATATTGACAGTAAAAAATAATAATATAATATAATAATACCTACTTTTTTTTTTTTTTAAATAATCTAATATAGCAGCAAAATATGTCTTCTGGGGAGAAATATGACCTGGATAGTTTTTCACAAGATCAGACAGTAAAAATGATAGACAGTAAAGCTATTTTATCATGTTATCAAATATCACCATGCTACCAAATCATGTCCTTTACAAGTTTTATGAGATTCACTCATGCAAAACATTTGCATTCATGCGAGCATCCAGTATTTGCTTTAAACTGACAATAATCACAATGTGTATGAAATATTTGAGCCTGTTGAGCTCAAAAGTGAAAAAGCGAGAAAGTGAAACCCGATTACAGTTTCAAGGACAGGCAATTAATTTTGATTATGAGGGATTGGCCTCAAGGGAGAAATCTCAGAGATCTGTGAGGCACATGGCTTAGTAATGCTGAGTGTGTGTGTGGAGAGAAAGACAGAAAGACTGGGGGTTGATCGTAAACTCAAACCTTGACACCAGCCTAACCATGACACAGGAGCTGCGGCCCTCCCAGCCCCACGGCCGAGCCCTCGGGGCCCCGCTCGCATTACGATCTCGCACTCAATTGTCTGCTGTGTGTGAGAGGGCTCAGGGGGCAGATGCACTCTATATCATACCTGTCAACAGGCGCGCTTAGCACAGACCTGCGTGCACGTACACACACACACATATACACACTCTCGCACGGCCGGGACTGCAACACGACACCGACTGCGAAACTGGGTCATCTTAGCCAGAGACAAAGACTCTGGAGCTGAAATCTGCCCAAAAGGCATTGGCAGTGCCATATCACGAACAGCCGGACGCTGGGAGGGGTCATTATGATACCAGTGACCGCTCTGTGAAAAAAGCAAACAGTGTGTTACTCAAATCATGTAAATAGGAATCTGCTATTGAAACTCTCAGCGTGTGCTGACGTTATAGAGAGGCGCAGGTTCCTCTTTCACATCAAACTCAGCGCTGTTAATCATCTGTTTTGTGGCTTTGTGTGAGAAAATCTGCGATTAATTCATTCAAATATGATCTTGGCTCAAACTGCACATGTGGTCACAGAAAATAGCGGGATTTAATTGCACACATATGATTTTCTCTGGCAGATTAATTAATGTGGTTGAAATTGTGAGGTATACATTGATTCAAATCCTTCGAGAAGACTGAAGCGCTGAGTTAATTTGTTTCAAATGTAAGTGTAAACTAATAGATTTGGAGACCTAATGAGCAAAACATGTGGGTTTCCCTCAAATTTCTTTTCATAATGTGGCTGAAGATTTTCCCTCTACAAACTATTCCATTTTTTTCTCTCTATTTTGTTATAATAAGCCAACCATTGCATAACAAGTCTTGTTGCATTATCAAATGAGGGGCCAAAAGTTATGAGAATGGCGACATCCTGCGGTCAAACTAATAACTGCAGCTATTGTTTTAGAGCTAAATTATAGCTAAAAAAAAGTAATAATAATTAAAAAATAATAATAATAATAATAAACAAATAACACATGTACAACTAACACTTATACAATCAGATACAACAATAATTTCTCAAATACCTATTACATTATATACTGAGGAATTTCAATGGTATGGGGTGACTGTACCGTTTCAAATGATTTCATATTGAACAATCACAAACTAAATTGCAGTAGTCATGCTATCTAAAAGCTACAGACTTGATCGTAATCAACAATGTTTCCAGCTAACATGCATTCTGAGGTCCAGCTTGTCGTATTAATGGTGTTTTTACTAGTTGGCTCACCTGAATATGCCCGCAGATTTGTGTTGAAGGTCTTCGAAGTGGAATACAGACTGGAAATATGCATAATTTTTCGCTCTTTTCAGTTAATCGCATCAAACTAGCGAGCTAAGCCAGCTAACAGTGCCATGTAAACAAGACACGACACGCTGGAACCGATCCGAATGGTTCAAACTCAAACTTTTGACTTCATTTAAGATGTTCACTAGCAGAAACCGGTTCGAAAAAGCTATTCATTTTCGAATTTTTGACATCGCAGAAGCAGGTTGTGATGGGGGAAACGGAACTTGAAACTTCGAATCAATAAATCACTGCATGATTCACTGTTTCGAAGCGCTCCGAACGGATCATTTTTTTTTCAGATCGGGACTCGAAAGCTCGTATCGCGAATCATTTGATTATTTAGATCGGAACTTCGGAACAGGTATCGTGAATCATTTCATTATTTAGATCGAAACTTCGGAGCGGGTTCGCGGATCTTTTGTTTCAGATCGGCCCTGCGTCCCAATGTGCATACTGTCCACCCATCACATAGAATTTAGGATGGATAGCGGAACTTAGGAGCGGAATCGCAAATCATTTGATTCTGAGCGAAACTTCGGAGCCGGCATCGCGAATCATTTGATTTAGATCGCAACTTCGGGGCGGAATCGCGAATCTTTTGATACAGATCGGAACGAGCTTGAATCATTTTATTTAGATCGAAACTTCAGAGTGGGTTCGCGAATCGTTTGATTCAGATCGGAGTGATTTGGAGCCGATCATTTGATTTAGATCGGAAGTCTGAGCGGAATCGAATTTTTTGAATCAGATCGGAACTTCGGTAATAATAAATAATAATATATTTACACCTTGTAAGAGGACACATTGGATAAACATTGTTTTCACTGCTTTATGATTAGTAGAACTTTAGATAATTTCCATATATATCTCTAGACCAATTCTGAATAAAGAAAAGCGAGATTTAGAGCCAGTAAGTTTGTATGTAAAATTTAGCTAGCAGGAAACACAAATTAATTAAGTAATACTTTCCCATATTCTCATTCGAGCAGTAAAAAAATTGCCAACATTTCTGTGTGGGTACATTGCCAAAACAAGTGAACTGAATGACATTACTCCAATGTCTGATTTATAATAAACTTTTTGTGAAATTTGGATTAACTCATTAATCTGTTGCGTGACCTCTTCACATTTAGAACTGTTTAGTTTCCAAAGCGCTCGAAACGCCATGCTGGCGACACCTGCTGGTCAAAACTATGTAAATGCAACGAAAACAAAGTTCAAACATGTAAAGTGTCATCTTTTACAAATGAAAAATGCTTGTAACAAATCACCAAACACCAGTAAACGTATACACGTTAATTTACGTAGTTTCACGAAATGTTTTATTTCTGAAATGTTTTAGTTAGACCTTTATACATTTTTGGGATGTTACCTGAGATTTTTTTTTACCTTTTGATCTTTTATTTATTTTTTTATTTTTAAGTCACAAAAACCCAACCTTTCATTCAAGTAAAATAAATGGGGGAAATCTCATTATAAATTAAATGTTTTATTCAACAGGGCCTACTTTTTCAGTTGGTCAAGATGACAGCTAAAAAGCCTGATGATGTGTTGAATTTTGCACTAAATTCACTTTTGCATGAAGCTTGATCGTCCTGTTTCTCTTGCTCTGTCAGTCTATACTCTGTAGGAAAGCTGAAGCTTTGCATTAGCCTATTCTTAAAGTGATTGCAAAAATGTGATTTTACTAGTCCAACTAGTTACCGTGTGGCTGAATGAACCGCCCTTACACTGATCAATAGCTACGAACGTGCGATTCGCGAACAAACGGTTCTTTTGAACAGTGATTCAGTCCAAACGATTGTTTACAAAATTACTTTTGGTTCAACAGTAAAGTTGTTTTGTCTCAACAACACTACTGCTCTTACTGTTAACAATAGGCTAATGGACGAACATATCACAACGACACAAACAATGAAACAAAATGGCGCGCTTAGAATACTTTTAACTAAAAATTATCTGTGAATCATTTTAACTGATTCAATAAAAACGACAAGGTCCGAACAAACCGATTCGCTAAAACGATTCCCAATGCTAATGTATTGATGCTAGAAAGACAGAAATATTTTCTCTGTAATATATTTTGTCTAACAACATAAAATATTTTCTATTTTTGTTTTCTTAACAAATATTTAAGGGATATTTGACTGCGTGGAAAATACTCGTTCTCTCTCTTCCTCGTTTCAATTCCCAAAAAAACTCGCTGAACCAGATTTCACGGGACAGGTGCGTTTTTTTAAACGGCAGAAGACGGTCCACTGAAAGAGGAAGACAGTGTTATGATTATATCTCCATGAAAAATTCTCTACAATTTTGTGCAAGTTTCATGACCCACTATGGCAGTAAACTTGAGTAAAAACGGACCCGCGCTTACAAACGCATATAATGAGGTGGTGAACGGGAAAACGGGCACAGACTGGTAAGACAGCTACGTGTTACAAATCTTACTACAGCATAGCCTACTATCGAAAATGGATGAATGGATTATATTTTCTAACCTACTAACGACATTTTAACATGACAAATTCCTATAGTGTAGCTTTAAATGAGGTATTTCTCTTTAGCATAACATGCAAATCACTTTTTAAGAAATCCGGGTATTACATAACTAGTGCTCAAAAGGTATTATTGGTTACTTATTGTGTAATTTTTGTATGATTTTCCACGTTATAAATGTTTGTCGTCATTTGCAGTGATTATCTTAAGTCATTTTTGTAACAGAAGGGTCCTGCATACAAATAAACCGTATTTGTTGATTATAGGGTGTTGTTCACCTATGAAGGAAACAGTAATGACATTCGGGTTGCAGGGAAGGGAGGTGAGTGAATTTGTTTTAATAAGACCTCAAAGAATGCAGGTACGAATGCCAATAAAGTGATGTCATTTTTTTTTTTTTTTGTTCTGTTTGACGAGTCAGCATCAGTTGACAATTACAAATGCTTGTGTTATCTCTGAATGTGGCACAGATGGTGGGCTTGAAGAAATGGTGGATGAACTGAACAGCGGTAAAGTCATGTACGCCTTCTGTAGAGTGTTGGAGCCCAGCTCTGGAGTTCCCAAGTTCGTGCTCATCAACTGGGTACGAAAAAAAAAGTCCAAAACTGAATGTATTGATGAGAACTAGCCTACTTTATTATGTAAAAGTGAAAAAACAAAAATTCTGTCATCATCTACTCATGTTCCAAAGTAGACTTTGGTTAATCTTCAAAACACAAATCAAGATTTAAAAGAAACCTGAGAAGTTTCTGTTCCTCCCTTGAAATTCCAGGGAACTAAAACAAAGATCTAAAAAGGTCATAAAGGCACCATAAAATAAAAATTAGGTATATAAATCTTATAAAGTGACAGTATACAGTTGAGGTTTAAAGTTTACATCCCCTTTCAGAATCTGCAAAATGTTAATTATTTTAGCAAAATAAGAGGGATCACACAAAATGCATGTTTAGTACTGACCTAGATAACATTTTTCCACATAAAAGCTGTTTAAATATAGTCTAGAAGAGAAAATAATAGTTGGATTTATAAAAATGACCCTGATTAAAAGTTTACATTCCCTTGATTTTTAATACTGTGTTGTTACTTGAATGATCCACAGTTGTGTTTTTTGTTTAGTGATAGTTGTTCATGAGTGCATTGTTTGTCCTGAACAGTTAAACTGCTTGCTGTTCTTCAGCATTTTTGTGTATTTGAACCCTTTCCAACAATGACTGTATGATTTTGAGATCCATTTTTTCACACTGAGGACAACTGAGGAACTCATATGCAACTATTACAGAAGGTTCAAAGGGGTGATTCAGGATCCAGGGGGGTGAAAACTTATTGAATTTGAAGATCAGGGTAAATTTAACTTATTTTATCTAAGTGAAAAAAAAAAATGAAAATGAAAAAAATATGATATTTAGGTAAAATAAGAAAAATGTACACATCTCCATTCTGTTCAAAAGTTTTCACCCCCGGCTCTTAATGCATCGTTTTTCCTTCTGGAGCATCAGTGAGCGTTTGAACCTTCTGTAATAGTTGCATATGAGTCTCTCAGTTGTCCTCAGTGTGAAAAGATGGACCTCAAAATCATGCAGTCATTGTTGGAAAAGGTTCAAATACACAAAAATGCTAAAAAAAAACAAATAATCTGTGGGAAAAGAATTTTCAGTTTTAGAAATCATCTTCATGCTTTTATTTGGTTTCAGACCGGAGAGGGAGTCAAGGACATTAGAAAGGGTGTTTGTGCCAATCATGTTCATTCAATGGCCAATTTTCTGAGGGTGAGTGTAAGATGCAGCTATTATAATTCTCAGTTTTCATTTTGTAGTACATTAGGGTCATGTAATTCCTTATTTTGAATGTGTATTTTCTTAAAGGGTGCCCATGTGACTATTAACGCTCGATCAGATGATGATGTTGAACCCGCTGCCATCATGGAGAAGGTGGCCAAGGGCTCGGGCGTCAACTACAACGTCCACAAAGAATCAAAGCAGAACAATAATTACGAGCCTCCTGGACGTGTGGTGAGTGAAGCGACGGATTATGTCCTTATCTCATATTTATAGAGGCTTTAAATGTCTGCTTGTTTGCCTACTCCAGTGTTTTTGTTCCCACAGGGATCTGTTTATAAAAAGGTCAGCGCTTTACATGAAATCCAAGGTACGGAAAGAGACAACTTCTGGGCTCAGGCTGAGGTGAGGAAACGCCAAAGTAAAACACAATGCCTTTTATCTGCGCTTTGTTGTCTTGACATGTTCTCTTCCATCTCCTTTATCAGCAAGATGAAAAGAACCGCCGGCAGGAGGAGCGCAGGAAGGCAAATGAGGAGAGGCAGCGTGTGGAGAAAGAACGGAGGGAGCAGGAAGCTCGAGAGGCAAAAGAACGAGAACGAAGGCAGAAGGAGAGAGAGAAAGAGATCGACCAACAGAGGCGAGTGATTTTCTGATACTATTAAATAGTATATACACTACCTTTCAAAAGTTTGGGACCACAAATATATTTATATTCTTATTCAGCAAGGACACATTAATTTGATAAAAAGTGACAGCAAAGACCTTTACAATGTTACAAAAGATTTGTATTTCAAATAATGCTGTTCTTTTGAACTTTCAAAGAATCAAAAAATGATTTCCCACAAAAATATTAAGCAGCACAGCTGTTTTCAACATATGTTTTCAGCAAATCAGCATATTAGAATGATTTCTGAAATATCATGTGACACTGAAGACTGGAGTAATGATGCTGAAAATTCAGCTTTGCATCACAGAAATAAATTACGTTTTAAAATATTTTTAAGTAGAAAACAGCTATTTTTAAACTGTAATAATATTTCACAATTTTACAGTTTTACCATATTTCAGATGAAATAAATGCAGCCTTACTAAGCATTAGAGAGCTCTTTCAAAAACATTAATAAATCATACTGACCTAAAACTTTTGAAAGGTAGTGTATATAGTTTACAAAAATGGACAAGTTTCTTTGGTTTTATGTGTCGGCTAAATAACTTTCTATTTGGTGTCTCACAGGGTTTTTGAAAAGAAACAAGAGGCAGACAATAAAGAACAGGAGCAGAGAAAATGGGTAAAAATATGACTTTTCTTCAGTACATCTTAACATTATAAGATCATATTTAATATATCATGTTAGTCACATTTGATTGCCTCACTTGTTAAGGAGAAAGAGCAGAAGGAACACCAGTCTCCTGTCAAAGCAGGGATATTGCGATCTCAGTCTGTGCAGAAGGCCAATGTGAGTTCACCTTTGATGAGTCTAAATAAATACAGCACAACTGTGGGCGCCCACACTAAGAGTGTGTCCTTGGATCTCAAAGTATACTTCCTATTGATTTTCTCCAAAAAACACTTTAGTAAAGTGTTCTAAGCAATATACAAAACCTCAGAGATGAATCACTGGTTCAATGCAAAAAGTGCCAAAAATGAATCACTGCTGAAAATCAGACCATTTTTAATGATCAAATGAACCATACTTCCCACAAAGCATTGTAAATTATGTAATAAAACACAAAACAATAGCATAATATAAAAATACTGACTTATTGTGACAGGTTATAAGTTCAAAAACAAGTTTTATGTTAAATAGTCATGCTTATCAGGTATACCATATAATGAAAGTACAGAAAAAAAACATAATATTTTGAAATATTATGGAAATATTTCTCAATATTTATTTATTCAGTCTTGTGTCACATGATTCTTCAGAAATCATTCTAATATTCTGATTAGAATATTCTGAATATTCTGAAGAAACATTTAAACAGTTGTGCTGTTCAACATTCAAATTAGATTTTTTTTTAAACCGTGATACATTTTTTCAGGATTCTTTGATGAATAAAAAATTCAAAAGAACATTTGAAATAAAAATCATCAGTGACATACTTTATAAATGTCTTTACTGTCACTTTTGATCAATTTATCACATCCTTCCTGGATTAAAGTATTAATTTCTTACACATTATCATTAAAAAAAGTTATTTAAAGGATTAGTTCACTTCTAGAATAAAAATTTCCTGATCATTTATTCACCCCCATGTCTTCCAAGATGTTTGTGTCTTTCTTCAGTCGAAAAGAAATTAAGGTTTTTGAGGAAAACATTCCATGATTTTTCTCCATATAATGGACTTCAGTGGGGATGAGTGGGATTTACAAAGCGAACGTGCAAAGAAATTCAAACACGCTTTACAAAAAAGGTAAAACAACGATGTTGGACGATTTTAAAGTTGGAGGAGAAAATGAGATGAAGTTTTTCACCCTACCCTACCTTTTTAAGCCAAAGTACACAGGCGAAGATAGGGATGGGCGATATAGGCCTAAAAATTTATCAAGATAATGTCTGGTATTATTGCAATATCAATGACGATAATTCAGGGAATCCTGTTTCTTTAGAGAAAAGTATTATCATTCCTATTTTTACCCAAAATAGAGCATAACTGAGTACATACGTACAATGTAATAACTGTTTAATTCACTGGAAACTGGTGGGCGCCCTTGCACAGAAACTCCACACATGTTTTATAGCAGAAGTAGTAGTACTGACCATGCTCCAGGAAATCTCTAATCCAGTTATGGCTGTAGGTAAATAAAACGCAGATAGAGAAATTTTAACTGAGGAAACTTGACAGTAAACATAGGATTGCTACAATAATTGGTTTTTCTGTGTTCTTGGGTATTTTATAAGGATAATGTATATTTATATATAATATATATAATGCAATGCTAATCGACATAGCTTTTATAATACTTTAAAATAGTATGATTTCATTTTGCCTCATTTTGTGATATGAAGCCACATCTGATCACAAAAGATTATTTTCAAACACTGCACTATGAAGGAGAAGTCCACTTCCAGAACAAAAATTTACAGATAATGTACTCACCCCCTTGTCATCCAAGATGTTCATGTCTTTCTTTCTTCAGGCATAAAAAAAATATATGTTTTTTGAGGGAAACATTTCAGCATTTTTCTCAATATAATGGACTGATATTGTGCCCCTGAGTTTGTACTTCCAAAATGCAGTTTAAATGTGGCTTCAAACGATCCCAAATGCGGTTGTAAACGATCCCAGCTGAGGAAGAAGGGTCTTATCTACCGAAACGATCGGTTATTTTCATTAAAAAAATACAATGTAAATACTTTTTATCTCAAACGCTCGTCTTGTCTTACTCTCCCTGAACTCTGTGTATTATGGTTCAAGACAGTTAGGGTATGTCGAAAAACTCGTATTTTCTCCCTCAACTTCAAAAATCATTTCAAAATCATCCTACATCACTGCAGAAGTACCGACCCAGTCTTTGCAAAGTGAACATGCAAAGACGATCAAACAACCTTAACGAAAAAAGGTAAAACGGCGATATAAGACCATTTTGAAGTAGAGGGAGAACATGAGATGGGAGTTTTTCGACATACCCTACCTGTCATGAACCGGAAAAAAACAGTTCAGGCAGAGTAAGACAAGACGAGCGTTTGACATTAAAAAGTATATAAACTGTATTATTTTTATTAAAATAACCGATATTTTCGCTAGATAAGACCCTTCTTCCTAAGCTGGGATTGTTTACAACTGCATTTGGGATCGTTTGAAGCCGCATTTAAACTGCATTTTTGAAGTTCAAAACTGGGGCACCATAGAAGTCCATTATATGGAGAAAAATGCTGAAATGTTTCCCCCTAAAAAACAATTTCTTTACAGCTGAAGAAAGAAAGACATGAACATCTTGGATGACAAGGTGGTGAGTACATTATCTGTCAGTTTTTGTTTTTCTTTAATTTGGAAGTTAATTTGGAAAAAAGCATGTCAATAAATGATATCTTTGTTGGACAACAGATTCATAAACAGGCTCATACACATGCAAAACTGTATCGCACACGTGCTACTGTAGACTTTATTGTTATTATTTCGGAAAGACTCATTTTTATTGTGTTGAAATTTTTTACCGGTATACTGCAAATAATAAGATATCGCCCATCCCTAGGCAAAGAATTAACCACGCATGACTTTTCCAACTTGATTGCATAATGCGTGAAGACGTGCATGTGCATTGCAGAGCTAGTGCAAGACAAGTATTTGTGGTTAAATATTATTTTTTTAAGAAAACAACCAATTGTTTTCATTAGATAAGACGTGTAGAGCCATTTGAAGCTGCATTGAAACTGCAATTTAGACGTTTCAAACCACTGGGCACCATACAAGTCCACTATATGGAGAAAAATCCTGAAATGCTTTTTTCAAAAACTTTAATTTCTTTTCAACTGAAGAAAGAAAGACATGAACATCTTGGATGACATGGGCATGAGTAAATTATCAGGAAATTTTTATTCTGGAAGTGAACTAATGCTTTATGGAAAATGAATGGGATTTTACTTGTTGAAGTGTAAGTAAGTAGGAAAGACATGAAAGGACATAAAAATAGCATAATCTACCTTTTCTTAGGAGGCGGCATCCATCATCTCTCAGCGTTCCATCAATCCCAGGGAGCTGTTCTTGCAGAAGGAGAGAAGCTTTGACAACAGTGCAAAAACTTCTTCGGCCTCCCGACCTGGTAAAGAAAACTCCTGTCCAACAACTCATCAGAAGAACTTCTGACAAAACCTCATATATAAATCATGCACCCAGTCCTGAGCCTTTTATCCCAAAATTCAGAAATTCATGTCTATTCCCTCAGGTCAGCTGAGAAGCCCATTTTTATCCCAGCAAGCAGTCAGTGCAGAGTACCCTCCCAATGAAAGCAGGTCTCAGCCCTTATCTCCAGTTCGCCCTGCGGCACCCGCCTCGGTGTCACATGTACCAGCGCCAGTCTCTCCTGTCCGCGAAACTTCGACTTTCTCTGTAAAAAAAGAAGGTGAATAAAGCAAAAATCCTTTTTCTTTCTGCGTTTTGACATTGTATAACAGTTAAATAATAAGTTGCTTTATTTCTGTCTTTCAGACCCCTTCTCTTATGATCCATTTGCATCTCACCAAGCCGAGGGTTCGGAGGATGAATGGGATGGTGTGTGTTCTCTCTATAATGCTTATTAATGTCAGTCAGTGTTATAATTATATCTGAAGTCTGATTTACTATGTATCCTGGTGCAGATTCAGGTGAGGAGGGATCGAGCCCTAATCCTGGGCAGCAAAGTTATGATGTAAACAACATCTACACAGACACAGACATCCCAACACATGAAAATCTCTATGAGAATGTTAGCCAGGTTTGTTCCTTGTCTTGTCATCTAAAATCTTGCTTCCATGACATAAGAATGTCACATAAATGCCATTATTTATCCTATAATTTGAAGGATTTACAAACCCATGCTGATGAAGTAGAAGAGAAGGGCGAAGACCAGAACATCTGTGCAAGAGCACTTTATGACTACCAAGCTTGTGAGTGGTGATATTACCTAAGGAGTTTATTTTAACTATAAATTAATTATATATAAATATTTAAAAAAATGTAATTTTTCTGCATTATTTAAATTTTATCTAATTTTATACAGTACCAGTCAAAAGTTTTTGAACAGTAAGATTTTTTTTTATATTTTTTAAAGAAGTCTTGCTTTCTATTTGAATATATTTTAAAATGTAATTTATTCCTGTGATCAAAGCTGAATTTTCAGCATCATTAGTCCAGTCTTCAGTGTCACATGATCCTTTAGAAATCATTCTAATATGCTGATTTGCTGTTCAAGAAACATTTATTATTATTATTATTATTATTATCATCATCATCATAAATATTTAAAACAGTTGAGTAAATTTCTTTAGCATTCTTGGATGAATAGAAAGATCCAAAGATCAGCATTTATCTGAAATAAAAAGCTTTTATTTAGACTTTTATCTGCTTTAATTTGATCAAAGTGATGATTAAGACATTTATAATATTACAAAAGATTTTTATTTCAGATAAATGCTGTTCTTCTGAACTTTCTCTTCATCAAAGAAACCTGAACAAATTCTGCTCAGCTGTTTTCAACATAATAATAATAATAATAATAATAATAATGTTTTTTTGAGCAGCAAATCAGAATATTAGAATGATTTCTGAAGGATCATGTGACTGAAGTAATGCTGCTAAAAATGCAGCTTTGAAATCACAGGAATAAATTACATTTTAAAATATATTCAAATAGAAAGCAGTTATTTTAAATAGTAAAAATATTTCGAAATTTTTCTGTTTTTGCTGTACTTTGGAGCAGAAGAGACTTCTTTAAAAAGCATAAAAAAACTTTTGACTGGTAATGTACATATAAAATATTCTGTATACTTATAAAATTCAGATCGATAATACAGCTAGGCCTGATTAACACATTTGTAAATTTTAAAAATGAATGATTTTATAATATTCCATACACTCTTATTATGAAGATGTGGTATTAAAAACGTATCGATTTATGCACTATATTTTCTTCTTTCCCATTTAGCGGATGACACAGAGATCACCTTTGACCCGGATGATATTATCTCAGGGATCGAGATGATAGATGAGGGCTGGTGGAGGGGTTATGGTCCTGACGGTCACTATGGAATGTTTCCTGCTAATTATGTTGAGCTTCTTTAAGTCTGCAGTAACCAATCAAATGGAATATCTTGTGACAAAACGATTGTGGTTTGTTAGTGTGCTTGAATGATGTTACTGGGTGTTTGGAAAATCTGCTTTCTTACTTGATCCAAATTATTTTCAATAAAAGTTTATGTTCTTTTCATGTTGATTCAAATATGCCAGTCAAACAAAGCACAGAAAATAAAATCCAGCATTGTAATAAATTAAAATATTCATATATTCCCTTACTTAGATTCCTAAAAACACATACATTCTCACAAAAACACATTTACTAGTTTTTTAACAAACATTTACCATGGTAACTACAGTTTCTACTAAAATTACAGTTATTAAAAGGAAAGTACTGAGACAGTGTCATGGTACAGTTAGTCTACACACTTACAATACCAGTAAAAAGTTTTTGAACAGTAAGATTTTTAATGTTTTTAAAAAAGTCTCCTTTGCTCGCCAAGCCTGCATTTATTTGATCCAAAGTACAGCAAAAACAGTAAAATTTTGAAATATTTTCACTATTTAAAACAACTGCTTTCTATTTGAATATATTGTAAAATGTAATTTAATCCTGTGATTTCAAAACAAAATTTTTAGCAACATTACTCCAGTCACATGATCCTTCAGAAATCATTCTAATATTCTGATTTGCTTTTTTTTTTCTTTTTTTTTTTTTTTTTTTTTTAAATAATAATAATAAAAAAAACATTTATTATTATGTTGAAAACAGCTGAGTAGAATTTTTTCAGGTTTCTTTGATGAATAGAAAGTTCAGAAGAACAGCATTTTTCTGAAATAGAAATCTTTTGTAACATTACAAATGTCTTTATCATCAATTGATCATAAAATGTCTTTATGATCAATTTAAAGCATCCTTGCTAAATAAAAGTATTCATTTCTGTGTGTTGTATATCATTTATTTCTTTCAAAGAATCCTGAAACAACCGTTTTAAATATTGATAGAATTTTTTTTTTTTTCTTGAACAGCAAATCAGCATATTAGAATGATTTCTGAAGTATCATGTGACACTGAAGACTGGAGTAATGATGCTGAAAATTCAGCTTTGATCACAGGAATAAACTATATAATAATAATACCATATTGAGAATGAATACCATATTAATGTACCATGGTATTTACATGGTACTTTGTACAAGTTACTTACCAAAACCATAAAACTACCAAAAAACAAAACAAAACGTTATCTTTGTGTCACAACAAAACTGAGAATTTGGCTTCAAAAACATTACTTGTAGACTGTATTTTTATGCTTTTACAGCAGTAACAACAACTATGCGTAATGTGGCCAAAATAACAGTTGCAATTGAACATTTTTGTAACTATAAGGCTTCTTCGGTTCAATATCCATCCTTATTCACGTCACATAGACAGTATGGAATACATAAGTTGCTGACGTCTAACTCACGCGACGCGATGGTTACATAAACGCCTCTTCGACGTCATCAGCCCGATTCTGGTAGTTTTTGGGGAAGAGGAAGACATGGCCGCAAGGTTACTGCTGAGAAGCGCCGTCCGGGCCGCAACGACTTGCAGGGCCTCTCCAGCAGTCGCTCTAAGCAGAGGGATGGCGGCAGGAGGTCAGTCTTTTATCACGGGGACTTTTTAATAACCGAAGCGCACCGCAGCATCATTTGTGAGGCAGTTTGAACGCGTGCCAAGGACGCGATGCCTTCCGCGGAGGTCGATGCGCTTCCCGCATCGGAAGTCAAAATGGTTAAACATGTTTAGTTATTATTTCTCATGGAAAATTTTAAGAGATTGTGCTTGTTTATTGTTTTAATGTGTATTGTTGCGATATAGCCTATTGGTTTAATTTTAAAGCGATAATACAAATGCGTTATATCGACTATTAGCAGTCTACAAATAGGTACAGAAATGGACATATGTGGTCGAAATGAGAAATCATATTAATTTGTAATTTTTTCACGCAGGTATTCCCAGTGATGAGGAGCAGGCAACTGGACTGGAGAAGAAGATTATGAATGCTATGAAAACAGGCACAGTATGTATTATGATATGTCAGAAAGCTGTCAAACTTGCATCAAATATAGGTTACATTGCAAGAAAAAGGAAAAATCCACCCAAAAATGAAATCCTGTCATTATTTACTTAGGCTCATGTTCAGTGTTGGGGAGTAACTAGTTACATGTAATGTAATGTTGTGTAATTTAATTACAAAATAAATAACTGTCATATGTTACTGAGAAAAAAAAACAATGTGCCATTAAATTACAGTTACTAATGAAAGTGTTAACAATTATAAAGTGGGTTACATCTGAATATCTTGTTACGATTTTAAAGCTGTACTACTGTTTTAAATGTTTGAATATGATTTAAAATGTTGAAAACATTTGTTAGAAATTTTGAAAGGGGTTTGTACAGGGTCCTTAAACTTCTTGAAATACTTGAATTTGACTTTTTGAAATTTAAGGCCTGGGAAGACCCTTAAAAAATAGTAATACTCCTCAAGAGGTTCTTGGAAAAAGTGCTTGAATTATTGAAAGACATGAAATGTTTGCTTTTTTTTCTATAATCATGTCTTTTCACACACAATAAAAGGAAACACGATTTTTTCCCCTTATTTCAGTTAATGTCATAAGACTAGTGAGCTAATCTAGTAGTAGTACTGGCAATGTTGTGTAAACATGGTAGAAGATGGGAAAAGAGGAACAGATGAACCAAATCAATTGAGTTTTTTAAGCTGGAACCGCTCCGATTGATTCAAACTTGTGCCTTCGATCATTTAGTTGCAGCGATTCACTAACAAAAGCCAGATTAAATTAAAAGAGCCATTCATTTTTGAATTTCTACATCGATTATTATAAAAAGCATATGGTTGAAACGGAGCTTTTCGAAACTCCAAGTTAAATCATTGCATCGCAAAATGATTCACTGTTTGGCATTGCTCCAATCGCGTAGCACATCACAAATCACTTGTTTCAGATCGGACTTTAAATCGCGTACAGCGAATCATTTGATTTAGATGGGAACTTCGGAGCGGGTTCGCGAATCATTTGACATTTGGGACTTCAAATCGCATATCGCAAATCATTTGATTCAGATCAGGACTCGCGTATCAAATGATTCGCGATGCGCGATTTCCCGATCTAGATACGCGAAGTTCCTATCTAAGTTAAATGATTCGCGATCTGTGTTCCGAGTCGTGATCTGAAAATCTGATGGTTTGAGAATCATTATTCAGATCGGAACTTTGGCGCATGTTTGTGAATCTGTTGCTTTAGATTGGAACTTCGGAGCGTGGATCGTGAATCAGTTGATTTAGATCGGAGAGCGTTTGGCGAATCATTGGTTTCAGATCTGGATTTCGGAGAGGTTTTGTGAACCTTTTTTTTGACCCTAAACAGTAGAAAACATCTACTTTACATCAACATTAAGGCAGTACAGTTATGAAAACAAAACAGAAAAAAGGAAAGTATACACAAATATAAATCCCTTTTACTATAGTAAAAGTGTAGTATACTTCGTAATACTTTAATAATACTTTGCCATTTTGTTTTATTAGTATATTTTTTATTTTTTTATTTTAGAATATTTAAGAAGACATTGTTTGATAAGTGAGATCTCTGTGATTGCAATAGTTACACTACTTGCTGTACAGAGATTATAGTCCTATAAAGGACGTTTCAAATGAACTTCAGGGTATACATTTTATTACCTCATGATCTCCTTGGGAATTGAACCCATGACCTTCTTGTTGCCAATGACATGCCCTACATAGGTTCTAGTCCTTTAAAGGACATTGCAAACAAATTCCAGGGTGTACATTCCATAAGGTCATTCTTTTCTTCCCTGGGAATCAAACCCGTGACCTTGCCAACAACATGCTACACAGGGTTTCTAGGGCTTTAAAGGACATTTCAAACAAATCCCAGGATATATGTTGCATTTGGTCATGCTTTCCATGGGAATTGAACCTATGACCTTGGTGTTACAGAGATTCTAGTCCTTTAAACAGACTATAAATTGACTGATTTCATGTTCTTTTGTCTCCCAGGATCCTTACAGCATGTTGAAGCCCAAGGGGTATGCCGGGTCAAAGTCGGACCCCCATCTTGTACCTTCCATCACCAACAAAAGAATCGTTGGCTGTGTCTGTAAGTCAAAACTCTTGAGTTTACGTACTTAATGTTACAGTTTTAGTTAGAGGTTGTGTTAAACGCGTGTATGTGTGTCTGTCCAGGTGAGGAGGACAACACCGCTATCGTGTGGTTCTGGCTCCATGAGGGTGAAGCCCAGCGTTGTCCTTCATGCGGCTCTCATTACAAGCTAGTGCCTCATGAGCTTCCTCACTGATCCCGCTGCCTCCACCACAGCGTCGCATCCCAGAATTCCAGAGACGTCGTGACCTCATTCATGTTTGTCTTTTTGCAAAAGTACAGGAGCTGTAACCTGTCCTCCTGGTGTGGGACACAATCTTTTAACAATTCCAAAAAAATAACAGTTTACTTAAATTATTGGAGTGTACTTTTTGCGTTTGGTCAGGTTACACCTAATAAACATGCTTACTCTGACTTTGACTCTTGTGTTTTAATTCAGGTTCATTAAATTCTGGTTAAAAGTCTGGGTATTACTAAATATGTTTCTCATGATCTTAAAAATATTTTACTTCAATGCTTGAAATTAGTTTTGAAGACAAACATAAATTGTGCTATGTGTATGAATTTCTTTACACAACTAATATTTTAATTTGAATAATAGTAATTTAATAACTTTTCTATTATGAAATAAAAAAAAATAGTAATAAAAGTCAGTGTTAAGCCAGTGTTATTTTTGTATTATTCATACACTATTATAGTATGTTAATTTTGAGTTGGCTTTTATTTTAATTTTTTCACTTTTGATTCTAATTTTAGTTAAGCAATTTTGTAGTAGTGTAATTTCCTTCAGTGCTATTGTCACCTTTATTATTATTTTTTGTATTTCTATAATTTAGGTTTAATTAATTTTCCAGTTTTAGTCATTTTAATACTTCAGCATCAACCTTTTTAATTTGAGTTTGTTGCCAAGGCATAATTATAAAAAAATATATGATTTAAAATAAACAATTTCTCCATATTGTATTTCAATAAATAAGAGTTTTTTAAATTATTATTATTGTTAAAAACCACATGGTTTTTGAGTGGCATTTTAATCAGTTTTATATAAAATGTCTTTTTTTGGCCTTGGCTTCCTACTGATTAGTGATGTTTTTTTTTTTTATTTGTATTGCACTTTTATTATTTGCAAAGGTTGCTGTTGTTTCATGACTTATAGCTTTCATTTATTTTTGTGTTTTTATTAAACAGCCCAAGTCCTTTCATATATGGTTTGCCATAAAGGTGTCTGAACTCCCAATAGTAAGTTTGCCTGTTTGTTTCTGTTTTTGCACTTTCTTCCTATGTCCACAAGGGGTCATTTGTTTGTAAATATAAGAAAAAAGAGCCTTTGGGAAGAATGCAGACATAGGTCCCATAAAGCCAGATTATCATCGCACTTTATTATTTCTGTGTTGCCTCAAATGTCTAACATACAACTACAGTATTTTATTAAATAATCTGCTTTATGGGTTTGATAGTATTATGAAGTGTCTATATAATTTCCATATTAGTTCATACGGTGTTAGGTCTTATATTCTGCTACTGCAAGTGCACAACACATTTTCAATATATTGTATTTCAAATGTTATATTTCAATATTATTCATATTAGTGTTAATTATTCAGGTCATTAAAATACAGATCGCACATTATTGATTTGTGATACATCTGTAAGTCAAGGCTAATACTGTGTCTTTTAGAATGGCTGAGCAAATGGGCTTTTATGTCTGCTCTTCATATGACAAAAAAACACAGCATTTTAGTCTTGATTGCCTAATGGTTATTAGCATAATGGAATTCATCAACATGATTTCCAAGCTGCCGTTTCAGCCTCTCTCCTGTTTACCGCACCTACCTACAGTATGTTAATCGTTTCATAAGCATTGCAGGCACACATCACTTTGTTTATCGCTTTGAAAGTCATTATAATCAATGCATCAAGAGATTTATTTTTTTTTTCACAAATGTGAAAAATGCCCTTAGTGGGCCATTTATGCCTCCTGTGTTTTTTCATTTCACTGACAAGAAAAACTGAAAGTGAGATGTTATGTGCAATTTGCACATAATTGCCAACATTTGCTGAGGCAGACTGTGAAAGCGAGGAAATGCAACACAGAGACATTTGAGGCCGGGAGATATTATATCCTGTGAATTGCTCTATTGAGCTGTTAGACATTGTGGCATTGTAAAGAAAAATTTTACTGCATATATTTTGCTTTTTTTTTTTTTTTTTCCACAAGAGTATCTTCTGGAACTGGGAATCATTTATATTAGCAGTTTAAAGGTGTAGTTCACCCAAAAATCAAAGTTTGCTGAAAATGTATTCACACTCAGGGTTTGTTTCTCTCAGAACAGATATGGAGAAATGTAGCATCACTTGCTCACCAATGGATCCTTTATAGTCAGTGGGTGCCGTCAGAATGAAAGACCAAACAGCTGATAAAAACATCACAATAATCCACAAATAACTCACACAGCTCCAGTCCATCGGTTAACATCTTGTGAAGCAAAACGTTGCACTTTTGGTAGAAACAAATCCATAATTTTTCCATCATGTTTTTAACTCCAAACCATTGCTTCTGGCCAAAATAGAGTCTATATTCCATAATAACACTTCAGCAAAAAAGCCGAAAAAAAAAAAAAACATTCGGCAAAAAAGTCCATCTCCTGTTGTCCTCTCACATCAAAATCCACCAGGATATTTGAATAGAACTGTTGTAGACTGTTTTAAACAGTGCTTCATCTATGCATACTTCTCTCCTGATTCAGATGAGATGAACTTTTCACTGTAAAAAGCAATATTATGGATAGAGAACTCACAATTATTTTAAGTTAAACATGCCTTAATGATGAATTTGTTTCTTACAAACATGCAGGTTTTCACTTCACAAGACATTAACTGATGTACTGGAGTGGTGTGGATTGCTTGTGGATTATTGTGATGTTTTTCATCAGCTGTTTGGACTCTCATTCTCACGGCACCCATTCACTGCAGAGGATCCATTGGTGAGCAGGTAAAAGATGGCTAAATTTCTCCAAATCTGTTCTGATGAAGAAACAAACTCATTTACATCTTGGATGACCTGAGGGTGAGTACATTTTAAGCAAATGATCATTTTTGGTTGAACTATTCCTTTAAATGGGTTTAAAAACTTGCTTACTTTTGCACATAACAGAATTCTACTTATTTTAGAGTGAAACGTAACATAGTGTCACTGAACTGTACAAAAAGGGGTTGTTGAGAAAAGTTAAAAGTCAAGGCAACATGATGCACTTAGATTTTTCAGTTCACTCAACAACTGTCTTAATAAATTATTCATGCTGCAATGCATGCTGGGTGCTCACAAACCCTTAGCAAACCAGCAACTGTTTTGTTTGTTCAGACCTCACAGACAACTCTCAATTCCAAGAACGCAAAGAACGGACTTGTGTCTCGTGGAGACCGGTCTTGCCAGGCTTCTTTGAAAGAATGAACTCGGAAGGATGCGAGAACACAGAAACGCGTCTTTGTGAGAATTGAGATGCGCTGTGTTCTTGCTGCTCAACTGACAGTCCCAGCAGGTTATAAGGAGCGAGACAGTGAGACAATAACATCACAAACAAATGCCATAAAGCTTTAAAACATTTATTTCATTTTATTATAGACAATATTTTCATATTATTTTATAGCTTTTTACCACATGAATTTGTGAAAATGATTAGGCTATGTATAATGCTACATATTCTTTTTAATATGCCAATAAAAAGTACGACAGGCTTTCTCACTTTATTAAAGGAGAAGTCCACTTTCAAAACAAAGATTCACATATACTCACCCCCTTGTCATCCAAGATGTCATGTTTGAAGCCGCATTTAAACTGCATTTTGGAAGTTCAAAATTGGGGCACCATAGCAGTCCATTATATGGAGAATGCAGAAATGTTTTCCTCAAAAAACAACGCCATAAAAGAAAGACATGAACATACTGGATGACAAGAGGGTGAGTAAATTATTTGTAAATTGTTGTTCTGGAAGTGGAGTTCTTCATTAAAATTATGCAAAACAAAACGACAAATGTTTACTTTCACGAAGCGTCAAGTATTTGCACGCTTGCAGCATAAATCTCTTAAGCAAGAATGAGAAGTTTAAATTTTACACCGTCCACCCGCAGCGTATTGCTGACGGTTCTAACGGTTCCATTCTCTCAAGTCTGCATTCGATGCATCCTCAATTTCAAGAACACATCTGGGCACTTTCAAGTGTCCTCTGTACTTGCGTTCTTGAGTATTGAAATTGAACTTCGACAGTTAATGATGATGTAAAGCGTGAACACAAGGACACAAGATCGCAGAAAAACGCATATTGAGAAACGACCTAAGACAACAGCCAGACTTGTTAGAACAATATTTGGGAGAACACGTGTTTTTATGTAGATTATTATATGCAAGGTAAATTTTGTTGGAATGACAATAGGACTATATTTTTAGGGGAGGGCACAAACTAACGCGGGGTTAGTTGTAACACACGTGGTTTAAATAATTCCACACATGCTAGCGTAACCAAATTCACGGAATTTACTAGTTGCCATAGCAACACTACACAGAGAAAAAAAAGTGCGCCAAAATTTAAAAGCATTTTGAAGATATCGCTGAATATTTACCACAGTAAAAGTAAATATCTGGCTGAAGTAATTTTTTCATCTTAGTTTTTAGTATTCATTTAAAATGAGTCAAATCTGCTACTGTTTTACTCTCCAATCCGTTATTTACCAGTTTAGTTTGTTAATGCTTCGCAAACCAGCAGAAGACACAAAGCAGTTTTGGGAACGTTGTAACACTGCTTTACAATGTGCCCCACTATTATTAAACTATGCTATTCTATGACATTAGCGATGTAATTTTCACTATTTACTTTTATGGATTTTAATAAGAAACCACAATGATCAGGTGAATAAAGACTGACAATCGATGTTTAATGTTCAAAAATTATTATTTAAAAAAAATGTAAAGCATTTTGGCTTGTTTATGTGTTTCATGTTCTATGAGAGCTGTGTTTGGAGGGAGTGGAGTGTTTTTCTGAATGTCTAAATGTGTTTCGTCTATTCGCGCATATTGTTTTAAACTATACTGTATAGCTGTGCGTTGCGATCAGAGCAGTCCCACGCATGGTTGCGATGTGTTCATTGTCAAATTCCAAAATTAGATTATTTTTAATTCTTAAAAAACGCTGTTGTTTTATTTGAAAAAGTTAATAATTTTATTTTATTGACAAAATATTTTAAGTTTGTCGTGTATATTTTTTCATTCGATCAGATAACATTTTAAGCTGTCATATGATCATGTTACAATATGCCCCTCACATGTCACAATGTACCTATCCTACGGGCATATTGTCACATTTCACTTCCTTTCTTTTAAGGTAAATAATGAAAAACGTATACACTGTAATTATGAAACAAAGCGGCATATTTGTACTAGACAAGTGTGAAATTAATGTGGATAAAAATTATAATCTAAAACCCACGTGGATTTACACAAACTGAGAAATTCAAAAAGCGTTAGGTTGTGTCCTGCGCTCCCCTACATACTGAATACTGCACAGTATATACCCAGAAAGATCAATGGAAATGGAAGGTGAAAAGGTGATATCCACCTTTTTCTTCACATAAAAGTGGGTGTTGCCATTTGTAAATTTTAAGGGTCTGGCTTCCCGTCTCATGCACATCCAGCTATTTTTAGCTGTACGAAACAGCTGGTTTTGCTGCTTGAAACTGCAAATTGGAGTGTCTTACCATATTATTTTAATGTATTATCTTAATTATGAACACACTGGTTTGTAGTGCAAACAGTTTTAGCATTTTCAGCACGTTGTTATTCTTCTCATTATTTTCCTATAGTGGATAATGCACTGGAAGTCTCACCCAGAGGCTTATTTCTGCATTTAAGAAAAAGGTGAATAGCAGTGGCTCCCAACCATGTTCCTGGAACCCCCCCCAAACCCAACACTGCACATTTTCATCTCTCCTTTGTCTGACACACGCATTTCAGGTCTTGGAGTCTCTACTAATGAGCTGAGGATCTGAATCAGGTGTGTTTGATTAAGGAGACATGGAAACCATGCAGTGCTGAGGGGGCTCCAGGAATGTAAGTGCGATCACACCATGTCGAAATTACCATAATTACGAAGTTTCAAACTTGTTAAAAGGGTTCACGTCCAGTAATTACAGCATGGTGTGGACGCAGCATGTGGTTGGGAATCCCTGGGATATAGTATGCAATACACTAAGAAAAATCGCATACTTTTCTACTACATAGTTGAAAAACAGTATTTAAAAAGCATATGTCCAAATGCATATTATTCATATAACATTATCCAAAATAACTGGACTTACTGTTTCCAAGATTCTGAAGTGCTGAATGGATCTGATGGACACTTTACTGTCCCATGAGGCCACAGAAGAGGAATTGTGAATTTCAGTAAATCACATGAATCACATTTGTGGTCACGTGTCACTGACAACATGACGGAAGTATGCATGTCACTCATTCATATTATAAAGAAAATACGCTGCCCTCAAAATGTAATACTTCCCCACTTGCCAAAAAAAGTATGCCAAAAGCATAGTATGTTGGAATTCAGAGTATTCGAAAAATAGTAGACGAAAAGTACCTGGATGACCTACTACTTCTGCCAAGCTTCTGAAGTGTGCATTTGATGGACACTTTACTGTCCCATGATGCCACAAGAGAGGATTTAATGGGATAGTTCACCCAAAAATGAACATTTTGTCATTAATTAATCACCCTCATGTCGTTCCAAACCCGTAAGACCTTTGTTCATCTTCGGAACACAAATTGAATATATTTAATGAAATCTGAGAGCTTTCTGACCCTGCAGACAGCAAAGCAACTACCATGTTCAAGGCCCAGTAAGGTAGTAAGGACATCACTGAAATGGGCCATGAGACATCAGCATGTGTTGCGGTACTGATGTCGAAGATTGACATGGAAGAAGAGAAACTGTTGAATAATGTTGTTATTTTTGTGTTCTTTGCGCACAAAAGGTATTCTCATAGCTTCATAACATTATGGTTGATACACTGATGTCACGTGGACTGTTGTAACAATGTCCTTACTACCTTGCTGGACTTTGAATGTGCCAGTTGTGTTGCTATATATGCAGGGACAGAAAGCTCTCGGATTTCATCAAAAGTATCTTAATTTGTGTTCCGAAAATTAAAGAAGGTCTTACAGGTTTGGAACGACATGAAGGTGAGTAATTAATGACAGAATTTTAATTTTTAGGTGAACTATCCCTTCAAATCCTCTCCTATGGCTTCACGGGATAGTAAAGCGTCCATCAGATGCACTTCAGAAGCTTGGCCGAAGTAGGTAATCCAGGTATTTTTCGCCTACTACTCTGACAACTATGCTGTTGACATGCTGTTTGTCGCATACTATGCAGTGGGGAAATTTGCAACGCAATGCAACTGGCGCAACTATTCAGCAGGTTACTCAGACAGTATGCTATTTTATGGTGTGTTTAACGTTACGCCAAACGCGAAGCAAATATGCGGATCGCATCACTCGCTCTAGGTTACTCCTGGGATATTTTTCGCGTCACTCGTACGAATAACAAGAAGGCGTGATCAACCATGGTGGAGATAACTATGATAGCTGCTTTGTACCTATTGTGGAAGTCCCAAATACGCCAGAAAGGCAAATGCCGATGTGCAGGGTTGCCAGGTTTTCACAACAAAACCCTCCCAATTGCTACTCCAAACTGGCTCAAAAGCAGACCAATCACATTTTGAGGGGGTCGCCTGTTAAAAAAAAACATTCCGGGGAGTAAAATACAAGTTTTTGGGCGTGGTTCCCCTGGTAAAATTCGCATCCCAGGGGCTAAATATTCCATTATTAGGGTCACTTCAACCCACGGACATGAAAAACAACCAGCGGCAACAGTGTTAAAGTAGCCCAATTCCACAGGAAATTCACGGACTTGGCAACACTGTCTTCAGAGCACCATCTGGTGGCGGATGGGTATTAATCCTGCATTAATGTGCATGTTACATTTTACAACTGTATATACACTGACATTATTCTTTTTATTAATAGCAACACTTCCGTAGCCATGCTAATAAAATACAACTACCACTACAACTGATTTTAATTGTTTTCTATGCTCCAGATACCTATATCATAAATTTCAGGCTACAATAATGCTCTCTTCAATTTTCTAATACAACCGGACATGTCAATGCACTCTTCGCTGATTGGTTTGCGCGAGATCGCGTGATGTGAATTTTCCTCTGGAGTTCAAATTTTTCAACTTGCGTGGAAGATGCGATTGAAGCAAATATTGCGCATTTACGGCAAATGCATCGCACATTTCGTGTCATTCTCATAGCCTGTCGTAAATTCGTCTCTATTCGTGTCTATGCATTGGCTTTCCAGATAGCACAAGTATGTCTGCAAGATGTCTGTTAAAGATCACTTGATCTGGAAAGCATCTGCTGTGCACAAACATCTGACAGATGTCTGTAAGTCAGTTTTACATACATTCTAAATCTGATTTGACATCTGGTAGGAAACGTCCTATAGACGTATTGCAGATGAGCAAACACTTTAAAAAATACGTCTTACAGATGTAAATGCAGACATCAAATAGATGTCTCCGTGATGTATGTGTGCTATCAGGGTTTGTATGTAATCTACTTGCATGAATAATTAAATTCACGCTTGGTACGAACACACCAGACAGGTTTTTTTTTTTTTAACTTTTTTAATCCTCATGAACAGAAGAACCTGAAACAGAATGCAATTTCTAGCTGTTGCACAACACACTTCGCATCTGGAAAATGTAGCACCCAGATAGCATATGTACGACTGAAAGATGTCTATTGAAGATCACTTGATCTGGAAAGCATCTGCTGTGCACAAACATCTGACAGACGTCTGTAAGATGTCAGTTTTACATACATTCTAAATCATAAACATCTTAAAGACATCTAATAGATGTCTGTTTGACATCTGATAGGAAACGTCCTATAGATGTATTGCAGATGAGCAAACACTTTAAAAAAATACATCTTACAGATGTAAATGCAGACATCAAATAGATGTCTCCGTGATGTGTGTGTGCTATCAGGGTTTGTATGTAATCTACTTGTGTGAATAATTAATTTCTCATTTGGTATGAACACACCAGACAGCTTTTTTTTACTTTTTTAATCGTCATGAACAGAAGAACCTGAAACAGAATGCGATTTCTAGCTGTTGCACAGCACACTTTGCATCTGGAAAATGTAGCACCCAGATAGCACATGTACGATTACAAGATGCCTGTTAAAGATCACTTGATCTGGAAAGCATCTGCTGTGTACAATCATCTGACAGACGTCTGTAAGACATCAATTTTACATACATTCTAATCTTAAAGACATCTAATAGACATCTACACTCTTAAAAATAAAGGTGGAGTTCACGATGCCATAGTAGAACCTTTTTTGTCTAAATGGTTCCATAAAGTACCTTTAACATCTGAAGACCCTTTCTGTTTCACAGAAGGTTCTTTGTGGCGAAAGAAGGTTCTTCAGATTATAAAAAGGTAAGAAAGAGATGGTTCTTTAAAGAACCTTTGACTGAATTGTTCTTTGTGGAACCATAAATGGTTATTCTATGGCATCGCTGTGAAGAACCTTTTAAAGCACATTTATTTTTAAGAGTGCATTTGACATCTGATAGGAAACGTCCTATAGATGTATTGCAGATGTGCAAACACTAAAAATATATGTCTTATGTATGTAAATGCAGATGTCAAATAGACATCTCTGTGAGGTATGTGTGCTATCAGTGTAGGTTACTTGAGTATTTTGTGTAGTAATATCCGACTATGCACAATGCATATTTACATAAAACAGTATGGTCGAAATCTAATTCCTTTTTACAGTGTACTAACATTTTTACGATCTTTTCAATTTCCCATGCAACTTAAGTTAAAGTTATACTTATGTTTTTAAGTGTATGAAAGGATCTCGAGGTCAGAAGTGAACTATCTTCCATTTATCCTTTTAGCGGCATCATCTACATAATGTGACCGTCCTTGCAGCGTCTACTCATTGAATAAAGTTCCAACGACAGCGACCTGTGACACGAAATGAAAGCAATGAGAGATGTAATGAGATAGATGAGGACGTTTTGCCCCCTCTGTAGCGGGTTGCCCATCACATCTGGCTGAAGATGATTGAATAATACCGCTCAGTACTCCTGAAGGACCCAGTATGTTCCCACAAAATAACTGAAAAAGCCAAAGCTCCGGGCGGTCCGCGTATGTTTACATTACAGACAGGTGAAGATGAAATGATGTGAATGTCGAGTGGACGTACGTTTAATGTCCTTTCCTTCTCTTATCATCTCTTCTTGACTTCTTAGAATATAAAAGCTTGCCTTTAATTATTCTCTGAGAATTCTCTGAGCAATATTGGCATTCTAACACAGTGAAAAAGACGATTTCACCGACGAGGAAGCATTAGTCATGTCTAGCCTTTCACAACTGCGTAAACAAGGTTGTTCTTTGTGATTCGAGCAACTGCGTTCAATATGATGATGGTAATGTTATATAATAGTGCTTCCAGAGCCATGCTAACAACAGGTGCACAGTCTCACAGAGAATACATGTGTTTCCTGGGGATATACTGCAACTGGATGTTTCATATCCTCAGATGAACACCGTTTTTGATAGGCTAGACTTCTCCGAGTTATTAATATTTTAATAGCTGTATTGTTTTCAATCCAAAAAGGGCTCTCAGTCTAGTCATCTCTGCTGTTCAATTCTCCACTCCTGTTCTGCATTTCTCAGTGGGCCGAGAAAACAACTGTGGAAGGGGAGAATTTTAAGGAGGGATGGATTTAAATGTACCCGAGGAGACCAGCCAAAGACATTTGGCAGGCGGGGTCTGTCACACAGGGGCACGAGAGGCGCACAACGCATCTCAGGACAATAGTCTATGATTAGCACTGTGCTTATCTGCGCAATGCTGCCTGCCATTAGTGTGCTGCAGGGGCGCTGTCTCCATAGCAACCAATCTGCCTGAAGTCCGGACCCCAGTTGTGTTTGTCAAAGATCCACTCAGAAACCACTATTCACCGTTTTCTGCCTTGAAAGCCCATTTAAGGTTATTATGACCGTCGTAGGTGGTGGGGGTGATCGCATAGATCTCAATGTGGCTGTAAAACCTCACATTGACGCAGAAGATTAATTAACCGGCTTGACCCGTGTGCGAACACTTGGATGTGAACCTCACTCGTAGTCAGACACCTGCCACTTGATGTTTCCTGACCCGGCAATGAACGGAAAGTGGAATTCTGCACTGGCGCATATTTTCGACGAAATAAAAAAGGCAAAAGGTCTATTAGCTGGGCTAATTCAGTTACCGCGTTTGCTATTGCTAATATGTGGAGTTAGTGACTTGAACAAGCCATTAAGCACAAGTGTTAAACTTTGGCATGTAGCTCAACCCACAACATTTATGCTATCCAGCTTATTTTTCCTGTAAGATCAGGAACAGCCATTTGTAAATTTTATGAGTCTGGGTTTCAGTCTCATCCGCATCCAGCTATTTTTAGCTGTACCACACAGTTCATTTTGCTGCTTAATATTGCAAATTAGCAGTGTTGGGGGTAACGCATTACAAGTAACGCGAGTTACGTAATAATATTACTTTTTTCAAGTAACTAGTAAAGTAACGCATTACTTTTGATTTTCTAAGAAAATATCTTTTTCAAATAAGTAACGCCAGCTACTTTTTTCCCCATTTATTGATTATTCTCCTGTTGGGAAATTGGGATTAAACATGAGGTTACTGTATTCTAGACTAAATATGAACATGCATTAATTTATCTCACTCACAAAAAACAGATTTAGTATTCCTCAAAATGAATAAAAACACAGAAATGCAAACTCAGAATATGACGCAACCCTGCAATAATTAAATATGTTAAATAAAACAAATATCCTTTATGTATTTAATCCCATTTTATTGACCAATGTCTTTGCTGCTGACCTTCGATGATGCAATTCAACCATATAATAAGCAACGTTAGATAAACTAACATTTGTGCTTCTTTTTTTATGGCTGAAGAGTGATCTCCTGCATGAATGTGCTTTTCTTTCAGCCTGAGGTGAATTCATTTTACTTTTGGTGTAAAAGTGCTTTTACATTAGAAGTGTTTTATATGAAAAACAAAGAAGCAAGATTTAAAAAGTAACGCAAAAGTAATGTAACGCATTACTTTCCATAAAAAGTAACTAAGTAACGTAATTAGGTTTTTTACCTTTTCAGGGAGTAACGCAAAATTGTAATGCATTACTTTTAAAAGTAACTTTCCCCAACACTGCAAATTAGTATGTCTTACCATGTTATTTTAATATATTATCTTAATTATGAACACACTATTTTGCAGTGCAAACATTTTTATAGTTTACTGCATGTTGTTGTTGTTCTCGTTATTTCCCTATAGCGGCTAATGAAACAGAAGTCTCGCACATCACTCCAAGCGGGTCTCAAACCCAGGTCTCTGGCATGGCAGGCGGGCGGACTAACAAGGAGGCTAAAGGCTGTAACCACTAGCATCAGTTGCTAGTGCGTCTCTTGAGATCAGGGGAGTGAGGTTTACCTGCGCCGCACTTACCCGCTGGCCCCCGTTACACATAGTACCTGTGCGCTTAGAAAAGGGGCCTATCCAAATATACCCAAAAGCCTATAAAGCCTAAATGAAAACTCAAAACTTCACGAAACCTGATGAGCACATGTGACAGGTGATTCTAAAGAAGCATGCGAAGTATTAGGGGCATCGGACCACGGCTGGTGCTATAACAGTCATAAACGTTAAAATGAAGATAGTTTTTTGGTGAAATCCAAGAGCTTTCTGACCCTGCATAGACAGCAATGCAACATGTTTAAGGCCCCAAAAAGTAGTAAAAACACCGTTAAAATAGTCCAAGGAGACACGGAAGAGAAGAAATTGTTGAATAAATTAATTTATATGTAATTTATTATTAGGGGCTCAAGCACGTAACACTGAAACTATTGTAATTGTTAGAATGGCCAAGGATCGGCAAACTCAACATAAAACTGATCGTGCAGACTAAACCGTAAGTCCAAATTTGGAGGGATGGTAGTACTCACATCGTCTACAACGTCACCAAGGCGTCGCCTCAATTGGCCTGACGGGGGCGCTACAATGATCAAAAGTACAAAATCGCTCATAACTCCTAAAGCACTTGTCACAGACTTAAGTGTCCAAAATTTTGGGGTATTTAGCATTTTTTAAAAGATCTACTTTTGCTAACTAGGTTTTTTACCCGATCAGAACCAAACCAGTGCAGGAAGATTCCAATAATGAATATCAATAATTATCAAAAAACAAAACAAAAAGGGACGCCAAAACGTTTGAAAAGGGTAGTGCTGTCTTTACGAAATTGCTATAACTTTTGAACGGATTGAGATATCTTTGCCAAACTCACAACATGTATGTAAGAGCTGAATCTGACGTCACCTGAAAAAAGTCACAGAGCTTGGCCACTTGATGGTGCTAAACATAAAAACAGCCATAACTACGCAATTGTTTGTCCTATCGACATGAATATTGGTGCGTAAAGTTTTGGTCCAAAGTGCCACAAGTGCCTATAAGGACATTTGTGTATCTCACAAAAAAATGGCTGCCATAGGCCGATTAACTTTGAGCACCTATTAGACCAGGTTGATCGGCGGTCAGTCGGAATGAAACTTGGTGGGCCTGTTTGACTTATGGCCCTAAAGGTCTGTGAGAAATTTTTAAGAAATCACCCACTGGAGGGCGATATCGCATTTTTCAAGGGCGTAAATAATTATATATTGCACGGTTTTTCACACATATGCATGATATTTGTATCATACGATAGACCTCCTCATTCCAAACAACTTTGCCTCTAGAACCACTGCTGTCAATCATACCATTTGATTGAGAAAATATAAAAAAACTACTTTTGCAAATAACCACTCTCTAGGTCTCTCTAGACCAATATTTATCAAAAACCTTCTGAAATGTATCCTTTGAGAAGCTATAACAGGGTCATTTAGAAAAGGGGCCTGTCCAAATATACCCAAAAGCCTATAAAGCCTAAACAAAAACTCAAAACTTCACAAAACCTGGTGAGCACATGCGATAGGTGATTCTAAACAAACATGCACCGTTTTAGGGTGATCGAACCACAGCTGGTGCTATAACAGTCATAAACATTAAATAACATCATATTTCTATTTGCCACTTTTTTTTTTTTAAATATTGGTTGTTACAGGCTTGATACAATCTTTCTGGGCCTTGAATGTGTCAGTTGTGTTGCTGTCTATGCAGGGTCAGAAAGCTCTCGGATTTCATCGCAAAGAAGTTAATTTGTGTTCTGAAGATGAAAAAAGGTCTTACAGGTTTGGAACGACATGAGGGTGAGTAATTAATGACAGAATTTTCATTTTTGGGTAAACTATCCCTTTAATGCAATTATATCATAAGTAAATGTAATTAAATTACAAAAAGTTAAAAGTAATTCCTTACTTTTTCAAGAGAAAAGTAATTAAATTACAGTCATTAATTATTCAGTATTGCATTGCACACTGCACTGTTTTAGCTAATGCTGTTTTGAAAAGTGCATGGTCATCACACACCATTCAGGTCTTTTCTTGCTGTGCATTGATTGTTTCGGCTCTTTGTATTCTCTCCCGGATCTCGACAGCACGGCTGTGGCGCTGGCTGGTGCTTGACTTGCACCCTGGTTGAGTCATCTCAAATTAAAGCACATTCTGCTCGGATGCTCCAAAAATGAGGATTATCAAATGCAGACTCACAGCCTGTCTCCTGCTCTGAGGGCACCTGGGTCTTTTTGCAAACAACTTTGCTTAGGGAGAGCCTATTCAGACACATCTGGTCTGCTGAGGAGTTCTGATAAAGACCAGTGTGATTTCAAAGGGAGATAAAACCCCTGAGAATTGCAGTGCGCTGAAAGACTCGGCAGCTCTCTTTACCCCCGGGTGACTTCAGCCCGGGCACCCGCTGTCACGCCATTATGACAGGAGATTCTTTATAATTGCCCATTCCAAAAATGGCAGATAAGGTGTGTGATACGAATTGATCGGACAACTTGAAATTTAACTGGAAAACTTGCTAAAAAAAGAAGTTTGTCACGCTTGATAGAAGACATTTTTAAGCCAATCATCACATCACAATGTGAATCTAGGCTATTTTGCACCTCAACTTCTTGTTAGATTTTACACTTCTTTAATTGGCATTTTAAAAAATCCTAAATCTAATGAGAAGTCATTCTTTTTAATTATCTGCAATATTTTATTTTGAGTTTTTAATAAGATCGCTCAAATAAATCTTTCATAGTGGTCACATGAGATCCGCAAGAGGGATTTTATAAAAACCTGTAACTGATTGATTTATGTTAAAGCATTTTACTTTAAATGTAAAAAAAGAAAAAAAAATACAAATTGTAATTATTATGAGTTTATCATATAATTTTCTCCACAATTGCTTTCATAAAAATAATAACCTGTGGTAAAATATTAACTGATGGTAAAATATAAATATTAACTTATGGTAGAATAATAATTCGTTGACTAATTATATTAACAAACAGATAATAATATATTATTATTAAACAAATTATATTTTATTAGAAATACTAAAGGTCAACCCTGTTACCATCATATTTTCCCCTTTAAAAAAATTAAATATTCCATAAATAAAAAAATATCATAATGTCATCATCCTAATTTTACAACTTAAGGTATCATCTTTTATATATAAATAGACAAAAAAAAGGTATAGATATATAAAGTAAAAACAGTAGTATTTAAATAAAGTAAAAACAGTAATATTTAATATATTTTACATTTTTAATTATTCTTGTAAATGATATTTTAAATGTAATCTTGTGATGGCAAAAAATTTGCAGCATTTAAATGTAATAACAGAATAAACTAAACAATTATTAATTATTATTATTATATTTTTTTTCTTTACATTTATCATTTAATTTTCCCCACAACTGCTTTAATAAAACATATTAACTTATGTGAAAATATGAACTTAAGGGTCTTGTTGACTAAACATGACTAGACTTTAGCTTGTAAAACTTGGACGATGTCATTATGATTTTATGATATGATTTATTTATGGAAGATTAAATTACCTTTAAAGGGGAAATATGATGGTAACAGGGTTGACTTTTAGTCTGTTTAATAATATATTGCTCTAACTAAAATCTGAATATATACAGAGATAGAGTAAAGACAGAATACATGGCAATGCATTTTCCCATATTTTGTTAAAAATGTTAACTGACTGATTCATGGTAAAACGTGTTTACTGTGAATTCATCATTTAATTAGTTAAAATATTAATTAATATTAAGTTGTTGATTAAATTTGCAATTTTAACCCTTCAAAATTAGTTTTTTTCTTTTTTACTTTACATATTTAAAGTCTCTTCTTAGAAGTCTGCTTCATCATGACATCCAAGAAGTAAAAAACGTGCTCACTGAGCTGAGAAAAATATCAGCCTTATAATTTCATTTTTGCTGTCAGATAGGGGTCAACAGAATGACCATTTCTTTGTGGCTAATTTGAATGCTACATTTTTATCGAGAGCACACTTGAGCACTTGCTGACCTTTTCTTTGAAGAGGTTAAATGGATTCTACATGAATGATCACATTAAGAGTGAAATAAAAAGGGAATTAACTTTTAAAGAGATAGTTCACACAAAAATTTAAATTCTGTTATCATTTGCTCACCCTCATGTCATTCCAAAACTGCATGACTCTTTTTTAGTCTCCAGAACATAAGGAAAAAAAAAAAAAAGAAAAGATATTTTGAGAAATTTCTCACTAAGGGGTTTCTACCCATACAATAGAAGTCAATGGGTGCCAAAACTTCTGGTTACCAGAATCTTGAACATATGTGACCATGGACCACAAAACCAGTCATAAGGGTCAATTTTATGAAATTGAGATTTACACATGATCTGAAAGCTAATTAAATAAGCTTTCCATTGATGTATGTTTGTTAGGATAGGACAATATTTGGCAAAGATACAACAATTTTAAAACCTGGAATCTGAGGGTGCAAAAAAAAAAAAAAAATACTGAGAAAATCACCTTTAAAGTTGTCCAGACAAAGTTCTTAGTGATTTGTAATGTATATAACAGATCAAATATTAAGTTTTGATATATTTATGGTAGGAAATTTACAAAATATCTTCATGGAACATGATCTTTACTTAATACCGAAATGTTTTTTGGCATAAAAGAAAAATCGATCATTTACATACAATGTATTTTTGGCTATTGCTACAAACATACCAGTGTTACTTAAGACTAGTTTTGTGGTCCAGAGTCACATATGACGCACATATCGTTTGGAACAATTGAGTATGAGTAACCGATGACAAAATATTATTTTTTTGAGTACTTTAAGTCATTGTGAAATATGAGTCCATAATCCATAATAATGGAATGTTTTTTCTTTGTGCTTGATCTGTGCATATTTCTCTCCTGATTCAGATAAAACAACCTTTTTAATGGAGAAAGCAATGGATAGAGGTCTCATTTAAAGTTAAAAATGTCTTAATGATGGATTTGTTTCTTACAAACATCGTACTGATTACTTGTGTACTATTTTGATGTTTTTATCATCTGTTTGGACTCTCATTCTGACGGCACCCATTCACTGCAGACGATCCATTAGTGAGCAAGTGATGTAATGCTGAATGTCTCCAAATTTGTTTTGATGAAAAAAGTCATCTACATTTTGCATGGCCTGAGGGTGAGTAAATCCTTATCAAATTTTCATTTTTGGGTGCACTGTTTCTTTAAGGATACAGCACATGTATGAAATGTGGCTTTAAAACAGCCGGTCAAATGGTGTACAGTTGTGACCTCATCCGCTGGCACCGTGGGGCAGCGTTGGTTGCTAATGTCGTATTTGTGTCGGTGTGACACCATGGGACGAGTGTGCCAGGGCTGGATCCCCTCCCACTCCACTGGCAAGCAATCCTCCATCATCTTCTGCCATCTGGCCTTTGATTAGATCACCACAGTTATTCTTTTTTATTACAGTCTTTCCTTTCCTACTGAGCCTGAATGCAACTACCATCTTTTTTATATCCCCTTTCAGATGATATTGTCCAGCACCGCGGGACTGTTAATCTACTGGCTGGGCTTGTGTATAAAACCCGTGAAATAAATCATGGGGCTTAATGTGACATCTGACAGGATGCAAGCGACTCTGAATGCTTTTGGTTTTCGGCAGTGCAAAGACTTTTAAAAGGTTGAAATTTACACAGGCTGCCCAGTATGTGAATAAAATGGACAACATTCATACAAATGTTCAGGGGTAAACAGCAGTAAACTGCTCATCTGAAGTGACATGGCAGGGGCAAAAGTGATCTCTGATTAATTATGCGGTTTGTATTAAGCTTGTAGCAGAAATGACAACGCATGAGAGGACTGTCAGACTTTATATGTCTCTGCTCTAGTGCTTGTTACATTTATTCATAACGGAAAGACATAAGAGTCATTACACAACATTACACAACGGGTGCCATCCTTTCCCAACCTCTCTTTACTGTATCAACATTTTTTGATACATTTTAAATCAAATATGTGGAAATGTTGTCTTCATCTGTATTTTAGATTTTAGCTAGAAAAATATATTATAATTTTTTTTTTTTTTAAAAAAGCACTAAAAGTCAGCCCTGTTATCATTTTTGCCCTTTTTAAATTAATTGAATATTTCATAAATAAATGAATAAATAAAAACATTTAATATCATTCTCTCTTCAGGTTTTACAATTTAAAGTCTCCTCTTTTATATATTATGCTTACTAAGGCTGCATTTATTTGATCAAAAATACAGTATAATAAACTATCTGAGTAGAGTTTGAGAACAAACTTTGAAGCGAGCTTGAGAAAATCTACCCTGAAAGTTTGAAGCAGCTGTAATAGCTTTAAAGGAGAAGTGCACTTCCAAAACAAAGATTTACAAATAATCTACTCACCCCCTTGTCATCCAAGATGTTCATGTCTTTCTTTCTTCAGTCATAAAGAAATTATGTTTTTTGAGGAAAACATTACAGCATTTTTTTCCATGTAATGGACTGATATGGTGCAACGATTTTAAACTTCCAAAATGCAGTTAAAATGCGGCTTCAAACCATCCCAAAAGTGGTTGTAAATGATCCCAGCTGAGGAAGTGGGTACGTTTTTAATGTCAAACTCTCGACTTGTCTTACTCTGTCTGGACTGTTTTTTTCTGGTTCATGACAGTTAGGGTATGTCGAAAAACTCCCTCAACTTCAAAATCGTCCTATTGTCACACCCCTGTGGACTGTTTTGTTGGTTTTGCCCTCTTGTGTCCTTATTTGGTCTTTCCTGTTCCGTTGCTTGTTAAGTCGTCATTGGTTTACCACTCCCACCTGTCCTTGTCTAATTAGCTGTCTTATATAAGTTTGATACAGTTCCTTGTTTCTTGTCCGTTCTTGAATGTTGCATATGGTTGTTTCCGTTGTGTTGGCGTGTGATTTTCCCTCCTGTTCCTGTTTGTTCCTGTGCCCGTTTTGGATTAGCTTATTATTAAAGCACGTTTACATTCTCCTCGTCCCTTCGACTCCTTCCCGCACACGACCCGTGACACCTATATCGCTGTTTTACCTTTTTTGTTAAGGGTGTTTGATCTTCTTTGCATGTTCACTTTGCAAAGACTTCGTTGGTACTTCTGCAGTGATGTATGATGATTTTGAAATGATTTTTGAAGTTGAGGGAGAAAATACAATTGGAGTTTTTCCAACATACCCTAACTGTCTCGAGTCAGAATACACAGAGTTTAAGGAGACCAAGACAAGACGAGCGTTTGGGAATAAAAAGTATTTAAATTGAATTTTTTAAATGAAAATAACTGATCGTTTCACTAGATAAGACCCTTCTTCCTCAGCAGAGGAAGACCCTGTTTTGCTGCCATTCTGTGTTATTGTTCTTTTAGAATTTCCTCACCCAAACATAGCCTACTCTTCAAAGCAAATGTAGTGAAGTGCATGTTGAGGAAGAATGAGAGAGCCGCTCAGGGATTCTTATGTTAATGTCAGAGACACTCTGCAGTTATCATCAGGTCACAATACCAGACTAGGTGACGTAAAGGGATACTCCAGAGAAATGCCATCCCATATTATGGCTCCACATACCAAACTACTGACCATTTTAAATCATTTAGGGTGGTATTGCTTCCAGCGCTCACGCAAAGTGCAGGAATGGGTGATATTTTGTTTCAGTGTTTGGCCGAGCAATTTTTTGACCATGCGGTCAAGAAAGCACAGGAAGCTTACAGATCGGTTCACTCACCAAAATGTGTTTTCAGTGGAAGACCCTTGAGTGAGCCGCAAATGTCACATTTATGCATTTTTTAAGAGACTTTTCTTACATGTTGTTTTCTCTTAAGTTTTATTCTTACACATGCAGCAGAGAAAAACAATACCAAAAGACTATTTTTTTTTCTTTACAACAGATATTCAAATGTGTTGTGAATGTATGATCTGGTTATATCTTTCAGGGATGATTACTAAAATGAAAAAACGAGCACTGGATGACATCAGAGGCTTAGTGAGCTCATTTCAGCAGTGTTGCAGAGAAATTTTCTGAGGATTTCCTCAAGAACTGTTTATGACTTTTAAGCTTTTCATCACTTAAGACTCAGAATTGGGATGCTTTCAATTTCTCAAGTGCCAAATGAAGGCACTATGAGCTTCAACAAAATATAAGTGGCATCCTTTCACTTGATCGCATAACTTTCTAAATGAATAATTAATTATCTGACAAACATATTTCGTCTTCATTATTCTTACTGTTAATTGTACATAACAGGGGCTAGTTGTCACACAGAGATCCAGCCAACAAGGTATATTTTCAAAATGTTCTGGAAAGGTTCTCTCAAAATTATGAACAAATATTCATTCAGTAATGTTAACAGAGTGTGTTTTGGTCTTTTTTAATAACGTTTTTTAAATGTTACTACTTGTTGCAGAATGTTCAGAACATTCAAAGAACATTCAAAAGTAACGTTCCAATACTGTTTGGAAAATTGTAAAATAGAATGTTCCCTTAACGCTCGCATAATGAAAAAACACTTTTGAAACATTTTTGAAAAACTGGACGTTTTCTTCTTCAATGGTTTAATTTGTATGCTGGTTCAACCCCTTAAACTCCAAACTAAATTATATAACAGCTTTCCAAATTTAGCTAACATGAGTTAAACAACATGTGTCTTCGTTATTTTTTCCTGTCATTATTAACTGCGCAGAATCGCGGGGCTAGTCATACGAATAAGGGCTGTATCCCATTAATGTTTTAATCAAAAGCTACACGTATGCTGATTTCAAACACCCAAACTGAGGTCCTTCAAACTAACATTCCAATATAATTAAATTAGAAGTTAAAGTAAAAACGTGAACACAATAAAGCAATAAATTAAAGCAACGTCGTTTTGTGTATTTTTGCGACTTTGGAGCCCTCTACAGTTGAGTGAATGGAATTCACTGTCGTATAAATATTATTAAATATCTGTACACGTGTATTTGTTGCTGCCCTAAAGCAAATTGACCTTTTTGTGGAATTTCATACCTGTTCACCAAACTGACAGACTCCCAGAACCGACGTTTACCGCTGATTTTGAAACTGATATTTCAAGGTAAAAAAACCCCGTACATATACAGTTAGCAAGATACAACTGTAAAGTTAACATTTTAATGAAAGTTTAAGGCTTGAAATGTTGTAATACAGTTTATTCTGTTGACTAAAACAATGAGTTTTTGTGTTACATTTACATTTTTGCTCTTTTTATTAAATATTTTGTGCTTTATCCACCTTGTTTTTCAACGCGAAAGTATATGAGCGTACTTCCGGCCTATGGGCTTATTAAGTGATGACGTAATGCGTCCAATGACCGGGTCCAGCAAACCCCAACTCATTTCACTTGAGAATACTATCTCAGCAGCCGTTTATCAGCACTGTTTATTCATATTAAACATTAAAGCTAAACGTTTTCAAATTTACGGTGTACACAGTCTCCATGCTCACAGAGTACCAAACACAAATAGTTTTTATATTTATTTAGTTATATTTATATTTTTATTGTCTGGCTATCTGGGATTTCGGTACGGAGTTAAAGGGTGGGATTATAATTTTTTGGTAGTATTATAATCACACTGTGAGTGTATAATTAGTACTGTTTGTTGTTTTCTCGTGTCATCTGAGGCATTTGGACCCGGAAGACACAGAAGAGGTGACGCTTGACGTCAGAATTAACAAGCAAATAGCTAAATAACGAGAAGAATTACAACGTGCAGTAAATGTTAAAACTGTTTGCACTACAAACCAGTGTGTTCATAATTAAGATAATACAGTAAAATAATATTGTAAGGCACCATTTCAAGCAGCAAAACGAGCTGTTTTGTACAGTTAAAAATAGCTGGACGCGGATGAGGCTGGAAGCCAGACCCATAAAATCTACAAATGATAAAATAATCCTACTCTGAGACATATTCCCTAGATTAAATATCTACTTTCAAAGAAGAGAAGAAAACAACACCTTGAACATCCTTTGCTCAAAACAGTGGCGTCACCTGCTTTTCTTGTGCACACTGCACACGTTCTTCACTTCAAAGTGCCTTTTGCTCCTTTAGTATCTCTGAAAGCGGTAACGAGAACCTTATTTGTATTTCAACAGCATGGGTTGAGTAAAGACCAAAAACCAAGTAAAACATTTTGTCCCCCTGCATGGTTTCTTGTATAAGATGATCTTTACATCCCGAATATGCCAAAAATAGCAGAGACCTCCGCAGTAAATCATAGGCAAGAACCAGTGAAGTGAGTTTAATATTTTCCATGCTCGGTTCACACGTCAAGGTCTAGCCATCATCACCGACTGCAACGCACCTGCCACCGAAGTGACTCAAACTCCCACTGCACATCTAATCAAACATTCGGTTAGGCAGCAGACAGCCTGCTCGTTGTGATTTCTCTTTCTGTTTTTCCTGAGATGAAAAAGTGTTATTCGTAATGACAGTTTCTTCTCCGTCCTGCCTTCGTTGTCTTGCGTGCTCTGCTCCTTTTATTATCTTCTGTCTGAAATCCTTTTCCCGGGGCCTGAAAACTCATTATACACCCAAATTGATGTGATTACCAGTTCTCAACAATACACCGGTGGAGATTTTTTGGATTTCATTTGTTTTTAAATCATACTGTCATGTTTGAATGGAGCCTGTGGAATTCATTTTGACCCTTGAATTGCGTCAAGGAACAAAACGTCAGAAAAAACAATAATCTAGTCCGCATAGTACATGTGTTTGACTACCTAATCTTTGACAAATTCACTTCTACTAAAGTTTCGACTGCTGGAGACGTAGTGAGTGAAGGTTATATTTTGTGTGGACGGTTATGACATTCTCACTGAACATTCAGTGAACTAAAAATACTTTTCATCTCCTCAGCTTCCTTTCTCAAAGATTTCTGTACAGTATTTTTCTTTTTCTTCATGGTAATTGCAGGTCTCATGGTTGGATGAAATACAGTTTAACCATAACTGTAAAACTTAAATAGTATTATTTATTTATTTATTTATTTATTTTTGAAAAACGTCTGGTCGGAGAAAATCTACAGTCCTACAAAATGTTTTTTTAACCTGATCTTAAAGTGACTGCTGCTTTAATATAATGTACTAAAGTTGACTGAAGTCATATTAAATATTTTTAATTAAATAAACCAAATTAATTTTTATTGTAATATTTTTTTTTCTCACATGACATTTTTTTCCCCAATTTTTATAATTTTCATCTACTATGACATTTATTTTATTTTATTTACTGAATTTAAAATTATTTGAGTTTTTGGGGGGCTTACAGTCAAAAGGTCTAGTGGAGTAGACTGCTGCCCATAGATTGTTAAAAATAAATTGACTAAAAATGCATTAAAATTGAGAAATTCTTAAGTAAAAAATGTAGGAGTATAAAGTTTTTGTATTTTTGTTTTTTTTTTTACAAAAATGATCCACCTTTTTCTTCAGCGCATAAGTAAGCCTATGGGTGAGACTTCTGCTTGATTATCTGCTATAGGGAAGTAACAAGAAGAATAACAACGTGCAGTAAATGGTAAAACTGTTTGCACTACAAACCAGTGTGTTCATTATTAAGATGACACATTAAAATTACATGGTAAGACACACCAATTTGCAATATCAAGCAGCAAAACGAGCTGTTTTGTACGGCTAAAAATAGCTGGACGTGGATGAGACTGGAAGCCAGACCCATAAAATTTACAAATGGCCGTGCACGCTCTTACGGAAAAAAGGTGGATACTAAAAATTTTTGTCCAATCAAAGGCAGCAGGACGTAACCAACACATAGGACGCCATTTTGTGGTTAATGGTAAGAAAATCCAAAAAACACATAAGCTGTTTTGGCACATTTTGTTGAGGCCAAACTGAATAACCATAAGAAAAAGTATAGAGATTAAGCCTAATATATCACCTACCTCACCGGAAATGGTAAGAACAAACATGTATGTTGCCAACCACAAACACGTTTTGTTCCTCAAACTGTTTTTTTGCCCTCTTCTCCATGAATTGTTAACTTTTTGCAGTCTATAGTTCTCCATATGTTTTTCCCGGTCCGACGAATTACTACAACCCAAAACATGACAATAATTGATAATTTTTAGCACCAATAATCAGCAAAAATTCCTTTCAGTTCCATTCACTTCTGTAATATTTGTGTACGTTCAGTGCCGCCAAAATGGCCGATTAATGACCCGTTGTGACAACACTCTATTGATATTCATAATGTTGTTATAATGTTGTTGCTTGATAGTTACACCACTAGCGTCACTAAAATAAACTATCTGAAGAAATTATATAAGCGTTTTTTTTTTTTTTTTTTTTTTTTAAATACGAAAGAAACGTTTATTCTGAGAGTCGTTATGTATCCTTTTTACACTTAATTCCTAGATAAGACATCGTTATTTATTATTAGTACAGCCGTGTAGGCTAAATTTTAAAATCTAAATGCACTTATTTTAATGAATAAATAATAAGAACACAGTCGCATTACAGCAGTGACTTATCAATTAGCCCTAATTAACAGTTTTATTAATTAACCTTTCTTACAGCATGCAGCGCTATCAAGCCCGTTTGCTGTGAGCTCCAAACAACAACCAATCGAGTGATGAGCCAAAGGTGCCCGTGAAATCTGCGAGCGAGGGGGAGGATGACACCAATATTCACATCCACGCAAAGTTTCCCAGCGTTTCATCTCGACACTTTCTGCCCATCTGTACGTCTGAAGTCCCGTCCAGAGAATCAGACAGCTGCTGCTGCTGCTGATGTTAGAACAGGGAGTTTCAGCATCCTCCTCCTCCGTCATTATTTGAGTTCGGGCTCTCCACCGCACTGTCGGCATCAGCGCCGGAGAAAACACAGCTTTACTGGTAAGATCGCTTTGTAGATGGTGAAAATGTCGTGCTGTTCAAGATTAGAAATAACATAAACTGTGTTTTATCTATGTTGTGTGAACATCTGAGCAGATTTGTGACGTGAACACAGTTTGAACGCGTCTAAAGGAATTTCTAGGATTCCTCGCATTTCTGTGTTGAGTAGTTATGCAACTGATTTTCATAATCTGAATCTTGGCATGTGATATGAAATATGTTAGCTAAAAAAATAAACCTAAAAAAGCTGAATCCTTAAGATATTTTAAAGAAACTTATGCTTATTAAAAAGTCGTTATGAATATGTATCTGCTCAAGTATCTGAGCATAAAGTCAGCTGGGGCTTATGTTGATGGAAATTATAACTGAAAGGAGGTCAGAGTGTTTTCACCTTTTCCACCAAGTTGGATTTTGTGACTTGATAGAATGATCTAGTTGACAGTTGAACGTGATGTGGAAATTGTAATTCTGGGAAAGAATAATCAGAAAATGCACCCGAGATTTCCTCAAGTGGGATTTAAGATATGTGATTGTCAGTGTGCATTGAAATTCTGTAATCTCTGAAGATAATGTATGGTTCTTGTCAAGACTAGACACAAGGATTGTTCAGTTATGCAGCCTGAGAGACACGAGATTAAGGATTAAATGTGAGGATGAGAGGTAGGCTATGTTATTGCACGTTATATAGATTTATAAGATTTCCGCCCTTGTGGAGCATTTATTGCAGTGTCTCCCTCCTGGCGGTTTGATCGACAGGTGTGAAAGGATCTCAAGGTAATGGTGATTACGGTTTCCTTTTCTCTTAAAATAGACCATTACTTATTTCCAGGAGACTATATCTCGATTCAGATAGACCCTTCAGTCAAGACATAGTGGGGTGCAGATGTCATCTAGTAATAAGTCCTTCTAAGATTAGTTTTGAGACATCACCACCCCTTGCATTATTCAGAACTGGGTTCAAGGGTTTGTACTTGACCATAGGGATTGTTTGGTTATAATCTTAGTTGTTATATGAGCAATACATAGTATTGCGCTGCATTTTGTAAAAGATTTCATGCACAGGGTGGAAGAATGGTAATTATTGTAACCTATTTAGAAATAAAAATCTGCATAATAGCAACAGATGGGCATAGATGTTTAAGTTTATGTAGCTTAAAATGGAAGTCTGGTGGTGATTCTGACCCAGTTAGTGAATTGATATACATACACCCTAAAAAATGCTGGATTAAAAACAACCATTTCTGGGTTATTTGGCAACCCAGCACTGGGTAAATATCGGACAGAACACATGCTGGGTTGTTTTGACCCAACTTGTTTATATATATATATATATATATATATATGACGGGGTTCATCAGTTTTATTGACAGAAAAAATGACCTGGCAGCCAAATTACAGAAAAACTACTCAGCACCTGGGTAAAAAATAATATATATTATATAAATAACCAAATAAAACGACCCAACAAGCTGAACCTAGTATTTTTAGGGTGCACAAAAACCCTACCCTGCACCTGGGTAAAAATGTTAAAAATGACCCAATAAAATGACACTACAAGCTGAACCCAGCATTTGGGTTTAATAACTAACCCAGCATTTTTAGAATGCACAAAAACTACCCAGCACCTGGGTAAAATGTTTAAAATAACCCAATAAAATGACCCAACAAGCTGAACCCAGCATTTGGGTTAAAAAAATAACCCAGCATTTTTTGAGTGCACAAAAATTACCCAGCAGCTGGGCAAAAATATGAAAAATAACCAAATAAGTTGACCCAACAAGCTGAACCCAGCATTTGGCATAAATAAAATAACCCAGCATTTTTTAGTGTGTAGAAAAATGACCCAGCACCTGGGTAAAAATATTAAAAATAACCTAATAAAATGACCCAACAAGCTGAACCCAGCATTTGGGTTAAAAAAATAACCCAGCATTTTTAGACTGCACAAAAAGCTGCCCAGCACCTGGGTAAAAAATTAAAAAATAACCCAATAGAATGACCCAACAAGCTGAACCCAGCATTTGGGTTAAAAAATAACCCAGCATTTTTAGACCATAAAAATGGGTCACAAATCAGTGGAAAAAATAATGCTAAATGCAAAATTTAGATAAAGCTGATGCTTAAATTGAGGTAGCAAAATAAATGTCAGCTTTTAAAAGGGAGAAGAAATGCCTTGAATATCTTTTGCTCTTGACGCCAAAGGCTCCAATTTATGTATCATTTAGAAGAAGTTAGTCAAAGGTTTGCATTATAATTATATTATATAAGATTATGTTACGTGTCGTACAACGTGATTTCAGGTTCAAGTCGTTGGTGTTCAATGTGAAATCTGTATCTTGCAACAAAACCATTTGAGAACCGTTGCAATCTACATTATAACGTGTATTTCTGCAGATCTTTCTGTAGCTCATTGATTGTTCATGTGCCTTTCATATTTTCCAGCTGAGGATGAGGAGGTTCAAGGTGAAAAGACAAGTCTTTACGTGTGCTGTGTTGAGGGAGTTCTCAATGGACAGAGATCATACATATGTCTGTCTGATGTGAAACTGCATTAGCCTGTGAGGGGAAGCTTCCCAACCTAAAAAGGTGCTGATGAAAACATCAAAGGTCACTGAATGGATGTAATACATTTTGATGGATTGTCAAACTTCATCATTCGGATGAAGATGACTTGTCTAGAAAGCACTATTTTTTATGACACTTGTGTTATGCTTATCGGTTCCCCCGGTGCATTTTGAACAACCGTCTCCTAAGGAGCAAGGTGACACCGTGAGATTCTTTAAAGGACACCCCACGGCAATTAGACAGAGGACGGGCTGAAGTTTGAGATGGTGGGTGGTGTGAGTTTTTACTACAGCCCCGTGGCTCAAAATCTGACATTTTAACAACGCTCTGAAAAGCTTGTCACAGATTTTTAGTCTTTATGATTCCTTTTGTTTGAAGATGCACAGCTAAAATGCATCTTAAACTGAAAAGATTAAGTGAAAAATTAAAATCCAGTCATCATTTACTCACATGTCATTTCAAACCTTTATTTGCTTTCAGTTGTGGACAGAATGCTGATACTGTTCTTTTCAATATGTAATGGAATATATATATATATATATATATATATGGTGATTTTCTTTAATCAAAATACAAAAAAACAGTAAAATTGTAAAATATTATTAACAAATGTTTTCTATAATATGTTTTAAAATGTCATTTATTCCTGTGATGCAAAGCTGAAGTTTCAGCATCATTACTTCAGTCTTAAGTGTCACATGATCCGTCAGAAATCATTTTAATATGCTGAAAACAGCTGTGCGTTTTTCAGGATTATTTTATAATTCTAAATTTAAAACGAACAACATTTATTTAAAATATTTTTGGCATTTTTTATTAACATTATAAATGTCTTTACTGTCACTTTGGATCAATTGAATGCAATTACTTATCCCAAAATTTGAATGGTGGTTTGTATACATACACACAAACTTCAATTTGTGTGCATATGCACACACATTTTAAGGATATATAGTGAGAGTAAATAGTGACTTGGTTTGTGGGCGAGTGAATGACAGAATTTTAATTTTTGTTTGAACTGGGACGGATCCTTCAAGGATTTTTTATATATAAATATTTTAGCATAGCTTTATACTTTCTTTCCTGCTATTTTCATGTCCTCCCACATAATAGACTACACTAGAGCAGTAGAGCAGCTGTTCTACAGCCCTGATTTTCCGATAAATTGACTTGTCTCTGTGTAGTCGGCCTGCCCAGATGGATTTGAACCACATCGCCTCGGGCCACTTTGAGGTATTTCAGCAGGGCTATTACCTTCGGTGTGCATCCTGTGTAGTGAATTGCCCTTCCACCATCCTGTAGGGAGACTCATAATTATGGAAACTCGGCATTGTACTTCAGAACTTATGTAAATGCACTACAGCAGAGAGCCAGGCTTTTCCTCTTCAGTAAGAGATGCTGAGGGCTTCTCTGGCCATGAACCTGCATCCATAACACTGTCTTTCAGCTGTCATATGCAGCATGTCATTGTCCCTTTGCAGAAGGTCGAGAGAGAGCTCATTCCAAAGAAAGAGAGAGATAATTTCCAGCTATCCAAGGTTGCTGAAATGTGTAATTGCCGTCTGTGTAAAGAACAGCATCAGTGGAAATGGGTTTGTGTGGTAATCAGAATAGCTCAGGGATACACGACTCAATCAAAATGTGATTCCATCCCCGACAGCTACAGTAGATTTATTATTTATAAAGATTACAGTGGAAAATATTAGATTTTTTAAATCTAAATGTCTTTAGGTAGAGACCAGAGTTCTCAATGAATGCAAATCTGAGGGATTTCTTAATTCGTATTACCATCAATCAGGTGAAAATTGCGCAATTTGTTAGAAGGCATAGCACAGTGTAGGTGTTTTAGGCCAGTTGGGATGTTCAGATAAAAAGATCAGTGTTTTTATATGCTGTTTAAGAAAATCAACCTACAAATGGTGTTGAAAGAGTTTTCACTCAGAAATGGTTGGTAAATTTCACAAATAATTACGAAGAAACAGCAAGCAACACACTGAATTAAATATGAAATCTGAAGACTGAAACAGTTTTTTTTTTTTAAACATACTTCAATATTCTTTTGTTCATGACTTAGAAAAATCATTTTTATAGCATAGTTGTCATGTCATTCCAAACCTCTCTGACTGTGTTTGTTCTGTGAAACACAAAAGATATTTCCAAAGCCATTGGACACCATTGACCCAAAATTATCAAATGATGACGGAATATTTATATTTGTGAGCTATTCCTTTAAAGATGCTGTATGTAGTTGTTTCACTGTACTAAAGTATAAAAACACCATAATGTATTTGCAGATATTCAGGAAACATGTTAAGTTGACATACTTGTATCTCTTGGGCTCTATGAAATCTGTTTTATTTTTTCCCAAATTCCGTTTGATTTTTTTTCCAAATTCTGTTTTTTCAGTTTACATTTTTATGGATTGCTTTTTTTTTCTGTTGTAATTTTTTTGTTTTAATGTTTAAATTAAAATGAATATCAATTAAAAAGCATGTCCAATTAATTGAAATCATGAAACTTACACAATTTAACAGCAATTTGTTTAAGAGTTTAAGAAAAATTAAAATTTGTATGGCCCAATGAAATACATTTTATTTTTTCCTCAAATTCAGTTTTGTTTTTACCAAATTCTGTGTGTTCCTTTAATTTTAATCCTTGATTCCATTTGAATAGTTTCTTTATATTTTTCTATATAATCAAAAGCATCTCTAATTAGTTGATGTTATTAAAAAAAATTATTTCTTTCTTTTTCTCCCCAGAAATACTGTGTTGTGTATTTACACTTTTCTGGTAAATACATTCTGGTAAATAATTTTTCTGGGAAATTATCCCTAAAAATAATGTTGTAATAATAAAAATTGTATTAGTAGTAGTAGTATCATTACATTAAAGGAGAAGTCCACTTCCAAAACAAAGATTCACATATAATGTACTCACCCCTTTGTTGTCCAAGATGTTCATGTCTTTCTTTTTCCAGTCGTAAAGAAGTTATGTTTTTTGAGGAAAACATTTCAGCATTTTTCTCCATAAATTGGACTGCTATGGTTGCCCGATTTTGAACTTCCAAAATGCAGTTTAAATGCAGCTTCAAACGATCCCAAATGCGGCTGTAAACGATCCCAGCCGAGAAAAAGGGGTCTTATCTAGCGTAACGATTGGTTATTTTCATAAAAATAATACAATTTATATACTTTTTAATGTCAAACGCTCATAATTTAAATGTCAAAAACATTTCTTTACGACTGAAGACAGAATGACATGAACATCTTGGATGACAAGGGGGTGAGTAAATTATTTGTAAATTGTTGTTCTGGAAGTGGAGTTCTCCTTTAAGTAGTATATTTCTGTCAAAGTTTCTTCACGTTAAACTGAACTTTTATTTTGACGGGTTGCTGTAAAGACCTTTAAGTTTTTGTTTCTATATGATATGATAATAGTTTTTCTCAAAATAAATGGTAAAATGCTCATGAACTGACTCTCAGAGCAGTTCTAGAGATTATGTTCATGTGTTCATGTACTCTCAGAGACGACAGAGGCTAAAAACACAGTGAGCGTCACGCACACTTCTATGTGTGTAGTAAATGAAACAGCACATCTTTGTCATTCATTCACTCAGAGACACGCATAACATTCAGGATTCATATTTAAATAGTCTTTTTGTGGCTTAATATTCACAGACAATAGTCCATATTGCGTTTTAAGTGTACTGACCTGCTTTTGATTTGTTCATCCAAAATTTGGCAAATTCCGTAGGAAAGTCTGTTTTTGTTTTGGTCTGTGTGACTCCGCCCACTTACAGATTACCCAATACAGCCTGGGTTGCCACTTTGCAGAAAACACAGCTCTACAGCAATGGAAGCCAGTAAACCAACTAGGTCAGAGAGTGCAGATTCCACCCAACCTAAAAAGCCTTGTCATCCATCTAAAAAGCTCTATGATCACAGGTATATTAAAACGCAGATAAATCAAGGTTCGTCGCATTCCATTCCATTCGCCTTCCTTCTCAATCTGGCAACCCGCGTGGGCATTGAGTCTGAGGTACATACTGCACCTTTAAGATTAGATTGGAGTATTTTAAAAGAGAAAAAAATTAAACACTTCAAGAAGACATTTATCCTAAGACCGAAGGAAAGGTTTGATTAGGTTTGATCACGCACATTATTATTTGTTGACTCGACAGTACCATCAAGAGTCTATTTAATCAGAGGTTGTGATAAGCCTGGCATATCTCAAGGTCATTATAAAGCTGTCAATTATCCAAGTGACTCACAGCCGCTAATATGAGTCAAATAGCATTCTAATGTCTGTGAGCACAATAAAGTACCAATAAAAAGGTTGCCGAAAAAGCATTAATATTCCCCTGGAGAAGCACGATTCTTCTTTCAGTAATACTAGTTGTCTGACCAAAGTGTTTGATAGCGATAGTTGCTCTCAGCTTATTAGCTGCCTGTCAAGAAACTTGCAGCTACAGTGAGAATGACAGGATCCAAATCATGAGAAACAAGCTAATGAACTACTAGGGCTTCTGTCAAAAGAGTCAAACTCTTCAAGGTTAATGGAAGAAGAAAGCACTTTGGCACAATTTACTCTTTGTTTTCTGACCTGATCTATTGGATCTGACCTTGCTGACTTAGTCAGCAGCTCACAAATAATGATAAATGCCTCGTTGCATATTTTGGCTTCCTGTGAGAAGAGTTTTACATAAGCTTCAAACAAAAATGAACATTTTGGCTTAATTTTTTCACCCTTATGTCATTCCATGTTGTTTGTATGTGACTTTTATGCTATATTTCAGGTCTTCTTGTTTAGCATGGGAGGTTGCTATTCAGTTTCATTATATGAAGAAGACCGGCTTTGAATTTCGTCTCTTGTATTTGACAGGTTTGGAAATGAGATGAAGCTGAATAATGACAGAATCTTCTCTTTCCTTAAAATGTTCTTTTTGATTTCAGTATCTGCTGGAAACGCTTTTTCGTTTTTGCCTTTTTGTTTTTTTCATTAATTTCCTCAATTCTTTTTTATCCCAAATGACAATGAGCATTTGATTTGCACAAGCAGCGAATCTCTGTGAGCGGTTATGAAAGCATGCCGCTCAGACTTGTCTCTGTGATATGAAAATTAGATGATTAATTTAGTTCTGCCTTATATAATTTCACACACTCCCTTAAATTCTTGAGTCACCCTCACCACACACACAAACGTCCGATGCTGCTGCCTCTGATATATGCCATTATATCTCAGCGTGTCAGTACTGTGGTAATGCGATACTTTGTATTCTCTGAAGGACACATCTATCAGAGCTATCATATATCAGATGTATTATGTTCCATATATGACCTCTATCTTAGAATGCTTTTTTGTGTTAGTGACTTCTTCTGCACATTTTATTTTGGCATTTTTAATAATAGTTTTAATGGTTTAGCCAGTTTAAGCAGTTTAATAGATCTAGATAAATAGAAAAATTATTCAAATTCTCAGTTATAAGTCACATTTGCATACATTGCATTTCAGTATATGTGCATATTCAATATACTGAATTGTGATGGCTTATTAATGTGAAACATTATTCTTATCCGATGGACCTGCAATAAATGCGAGATCCAAGCCATATTTCGGGTCCAAAATAGACATTTGGGGGTGGATTCTTTAGACGGACCACCTAGAAACACCCTAGCAACCACTCAGAACACTTCAGCAACTGCATTGTGACACCGTGTCAAGCATGCAGAACATTCTAGTAACCACCTACCAACCATACAAAACAGCAATGGCCTAGCATTCAGTTAGAACATTTCAGCTACTGCATAACAGTGCCCTGGCAACCACTTTAAACATCCAGCAGCCACATAGCAACACCTTAGCAACCACTTAGAACACAATAGTTACCACATACAATGCTCTGGCAACCACTCAAAACATCCAGATACCACAGAGCAACACCTTAGCAACCCCTTAGAACCTTTAAGTTACCACATAACAGTGTTCTGGCAACCACTCAAAACATCCAAAAGCCACATAGCAAGACCTTAACAACCACTTAGAACACATTAGTTACCACAACCACTCGAAACATCTAGCAGCCACATAGCAACACCATAGCAACCATTTAGAACTCTTTAATTACAACATAATGTACTGGCAACCACTCAAAACATCTAGGAGCCACATAGCAACACTTGAGCAACCACAAAGAACACTTTAATTACCACATAACAATGCTCTGGCAACCATTCAAAACATCTAGCAACCACATAGCAACACCTTAGCAACCACTTAGAACACAATAGTTACCACATAAAATGCCCTGGCAACCATTCAAAACATCCAGACACTTAGAACACTTTAGCTGTGTCTCATTTCGAAGGATGCGCCCTCCGGAGGTCGTATCCTTTGGAGGTTGCATCCTCTGTAGGATGCGTATGTGGAGTGTCCTTAAGCCTAGAATTAAATGAGACGGCCTTCGTAGGATGGACGGAAAAGGAAAAAGGAAGTATCACGTTGCTATGGCAACACACTAACAGTCTACACCGGACTGGACAGTTGTTGTGTCACGCCGCGGCCGCCTAGTTGTGCTCGCCTAGTTGACAGCCTCTAACACTAAATAAATAAAGGAAAATTATTTCTAAACTTGGAAAGTAATTTGAAAAGAAACTGTTTCTTTACTTGTTTTATTTTATTGCATATTTGAGAAGCTGCAGCATAAGTACAACTGACATCTGTTACAGAAAAAGGACAAAAAAGGAGGACAAAAAATGTATTAGTTTTACTTTTTATATTTAAACACCACATCGCTTGTGTGTACATCTACCGGCGTCGCAATTTTTTTTCAAATAAACGACCGTTGGTTACGGCGATGCAAAGAATTGTGGGTTATATGTAGCAGCGAAGGATACACCGCATGCATCCTCCGAATTCCTGTGAAAGAAGGACGCATTCGAAGGTCGCATTTGGAGTGTCCTACTTGCTTTTCTGAAACGAGACAGCCTCTATGACGTTTGTAGCCTTCGAATGCAGCCTCCGGAGGGTGCATCCTTCGTAATGAGACACAGCTTTTAATTACCACATAGCAATGCACTGGCAACCACTCAAAACATCTAGCAGCCACATAGCAACACCTTAGCAACCGCTTAGAATACATTTACCACATACAGTGCTCTGGCAACCATTCAAAACATCCAGAAGCCACATAGCAACACCTTAGCAACCATTTAGAACACATTAGTTACAATATACAATGGTACAATTGCACTGGCCTGGAAGCTACTCAAAACGCTTTAGCTGTACCCTGGCAACCACTCAAAATATTTAACAGCCATATTGCAACACTTTAGCAACCACTTAGAACACTTTAATTACCACATAACAATGCACTGGCAGCCACACCAAACGTCTAGCAACCACATAGCATCAACACCCGAGGAACCACTCAGAACACTCTGGCACCCACCCAAAATGTCTTGCACTGGCCTAGCAACCACTCAAAACACTTTAGCTACCGCATAACAATGCCCTGGCAACCAGATCATCTATCAGACATCTAGTCCACTCAGAACACTCTAGTAACCACCTGGCAACCACCCAAAACATCTAGCAATCTACTTAGACCACTTTAGCTACTGCATAGCAATGCCCTGGCAACGACTCAGAGCACCATAGTTTTGTATTGGAAAGTTTTTCCATGGGAAAGTACCACTCTCTCTCTTTTTTTCCCCCAAAATATTTTACAAAAAACTGAAGCACTCTTTTGCTTTCTTAAAAGCACTGGGATTTCATTCACAAAAATGTTAATTGCAGAGGTACTCTTTAAAAGATTACTTGTGATAAATGATGCTCTTTAGAGCTGTGAAGGATTGAAACTGTGGAGTAGATAATCTCAGTAAGGCATTCCCTGAATCAGCTTCCCACTCCATGTGAGATGAATGACGTAATAAGCTTGTGTGAAACTCCTGACAGTTGGTTCGGAGGAGAAAGAGAGGATATTAACAGTGGCTTAATTACAACACTTACTCAATCCAGAAACTCAGAGTGGCCGGCGCGAAGAATAAATTAGCCAAAGTGACTGCAGGAGTAAAATATTTGATGCATTTGCCAATCTGTATGCATTACAGGAGTCAAGTGAAGTCAAGTTAGATGCAGTGCTTACTTAATCAAGTATGGGGAGTAATAGGATGATAGGGAAGGAAATGGTTAGGAGCTTAAATTACTTATCCATAATACACAAACACTTGGTTCTGGAGGACCCATGTCCTGCAGAGTTTAGCTTCAATTTTCCTCACTGAATTGCCTAAGAGCTTGATTAGTTGGTTCAGGTGTGTCTAACTGGGGTTGGAAGTAAACTCTGCAGGACACTGGCCCTCCAGGACCCACCCTTTGGGCAACCCTGTACTAAACAAAAAAACATTCAAATTAAGGTAACACTATTGTAAAGTGCCATTTATTAAAACTAAACTGTTTAACCAAACTGAACAGTTCTAGTATTTTATTGAAGATCCTAGATTCCCTTCAGACTGGCTGAGGTTGACAAGGTAAACCTGTCAAGTAAATGCAGCTTCGGCAGCTTTTAAATCTGTAGTTCGTCATATTATTCTTTTGATTGCTTTTATCACATAAAAGCCATATTAGGCCAAAGAAAAGAGAACTCCGAGATAAAAGGGATAAAGAGAGAATTCTACTGAGAGAGACCTCCATCTGTCAGCTTAACGGACAGGATGACCTGTCAACATCCCGAGGGAGTTTTCGCAAAGAGTATTAGTTGAGTTCACACCGTTATTAGAGCAGAATGAATTGTGTGTTTTGGTGGACATGCTCTTGAGCTATTAGGTGAAAATACTTAAGACAGATTTGCAGTGTTTCCTCCTTAAACAAGATGCTTGTGGTCAGATTTCAAGTCTACAAACATCCATTGGATTAAGGGGGCTTAACCTTTCCCAGAGACTCACTTGCAGAATTAAATCCTTCCCCATTAAATCCTTCCCAACATATTGTCCATTTTAATGCCAGCTAACAGCCGTGCTCCTTTTTCTCCAGGTCAACCAACTGGCCGTCTGGAAATAAATGGAAGGACCTAAACAATGAGTCGACTTTCATCTGCTGTTTAACGGTTTTGTGAACGCCTATCAAACAACTTTGGGACTTATGGAGGCCTCTGTGAACTCGGACAACATCAGCAACACCTCAGCTGGGTTAGGCCAGAGAACATGGGTAGAGTCCAACGTGTGCCCTCCTTCTGTAGGTGGCACGACTCTTCTGATCGTGGCCTACAGCACCGTAATAGCGGTTGGATTGGTAGGCAACACTTGTCTGGTCTTCATCATCTCCAGACAGAAGGAGATGAGGAACGTCACCAACATCCTCATCGCCAACCTCTCCTGCTCCGACATCCTCATGTGCGTGGTGTGCCTACCCGTGACGGTCATCTACACGCTCATGGACCGTTGGATCCTTGGCGAGACGCTGTGCAAGGTCACGCCATTTGTGCAATGCATGTCCGTCACGGTTTCTATCTTCTCGCTGGTCCTCATCGCACTGGAGCGGCATCAACTTATCATCCACCCCACGGGCTGGACGCCTGCCGCAGGCCATTCGTACCTAGCCGTTGCAGTCACTTGGATGGTGGCCTGCTTCATTTCCCTACCATTCCTGTCGTTTAACATCCTCACTAACGTCCCGTTCCAGAACCTCAGCCTTCCGTTCAACCCGTTCAGCGACCATGTGATTTGCATGGAGCTCTGGCCGTCCGAACGCAACCGTTTGGCGTACACCACCTCGCTTCTGCTATTCCAATACTGCCTCCCCCTGCTTCTCATTCTGCTCTGCTACTTGCGCATATTCCTGCGTCTACGCAGGCGGAGGGACATGGTGGAGCAAGCCACCGAGGCCAGGCAGAGGAAGGCGCGGGGCGCTCAGCGCGTCAACGCCATGTTGGTCGTAATCGTGGTCGCTTTCGCTCTCTGCTGGCTCCCGCTCAACGTCTTCAACACCATCTTTGACTGGTACCACCAGGCGCTTCCTTCGTGCCAGCACGACGTCATCTTCTCAGCCTGCCATCTCACGGCAATGGCGTCCACCTGTGTGAACCCCGTGGTGTACGGCTTCCTCAACACCAACTTCCAGAAGGAGTTGAAGGCGACCCTTCAACGCTGCAATTGCGGCTGGAGCGTTCCGGAGACCTACGAGAGCTTTCCGCTCTCGACGGTGGCCACCGACGTCACCAAGGTGTCGTCCATGCAGCGGGGCTCTCTGATGAGAACGGAACAGTGCGCTCACTGCTGAAGAGACAGCATGGGAAGAATGAGGGGAGGGGTTGAGGATGAGCTGGCACTGTTTCCATGGAGATGTGGAATTGCTATGTGGGTTTCTGCATCAGTTCATACCCAAGAGATCTAAAAACAACCTCAACCCACTGTTGCCGTGCTTTCCGGGGTCCAGGTCTGGAACGCGGTGTGATGTTTTGTTAACAACAGCTAGGGTAGTCCTGGCGTCATTCCTGTCTCCATGTACGGGATAAATATTCCATCAAGAATGTGATTATGACACTTTCAAGCTGTTGTGTTAGGAGAGGAAGGACTGATTTTGTTTGAAACAGAAGTTGTTGTCATAATGAAAGTACTTTTCATGTACAATTCTTTCAGTTATTCATTAAAATCACAGTAGCAGGGAGTCGGTACCCTCACCAAAGTATTTCTTCTGTCTGGTTTTGTTGTTGCAGGTGTTGTATTGAATTGTACCTATTACTATTTATTGTGTTGCTTTGGTGAGAACGCTTGCGCTGCATTTTAACTTTGAATCGTGCCTCTGTAATATTGGGAACCATATTAGACATTTGAGCATTGGTGTTAGCTTAACAACACATCCATCTTCTGCTACAATAGATACATGACTGACTGTGCCAATGGCATTTTGCTATTACATATTTGTGACCCTGGACCACAAAACTAGTAATAAGGGTCAGTTTTTTGAGATTGAGATTTATGCATCACCAGAAAGGTGAATAAATAAGCTCTCCATTGATGTATGGTTTGCAAGGATAGGACAATATTTTGGCTGAGATATAACTATTTGAAAATCTGGAATCTGATCTGAGGGTGCAAAAAAAAAAAAAAAATCTCAAAATATATAGAAAATTGCCTTTAAAGTTGTTCAAATGAAGTTCTTGGCAATGAATATTACAAATCAAAAATTAAGGAAATGTACAAAATATCTTCATGGAACATGGATTCTTTACATAATATCCTAATGATTTTTGGCATAAAAGAAAAATCGATCATTTTGACCCATACAATGTATTTTTGGCTATTGCTACAAATATACATGTGCTACTTAAGACTGGTTTTGTGTCACATTTTCTTGATGATTGAAGTTGAAGCGAAGTTCAGTTTCTAACAAAACTGTTTGGTGTTGACGTTCTTGTTGCCTTATAAATGGCAGTTATGAAAGTGCAAATAAATATGGAAACATGACACCCATGTAACGTCACTGATTGTTTCTCTTGTTCGTCTTCACTTTGTGGCGTCGTTGGTAATTACGCTGCTTGCTTTTCCGCTCATTACTGAAAATGAAGTAATTTGCATATACAGCAGTTGTGTTTGTATTACCGATGCATGAGCCAGTTAATGCATGTTTATAGAAAGAGACCTTTTATGTAGGAAACATTCCACCTCAGGCATCACCTTTTTGATGCCCGTCAAGGTACTAGTTGGTTTAGTCAAGTTTGTTTCTTTAGAAACAGATTGCCATTTGAAAGGCAATTTGTCTGACTTGTAGTTTTAAAATGGCAACAACATAACTGCTCTTCAGTCACAGACGCAAGAGTGAAAATGTTTTACTGCATTCCTGTGGTGATGGGAAACATGGGGAATATTAAAATTTTGAAGTTCATTTAACAGTCTAAAGTGCATTGCATTCAGGGTATTCAGGGTATTTGTTTTATCACCTCATGCATTCCTTAAAAGGTTACTCCACCCCAAAATGAAAATTTTTTCATTAATCACCCCCCACCCCCCATGCCATTCCAAACCCGTAAAAAACATTGTTCATCTTCGGAATAACAAATTAAGATATTTTTGATGCATTATGACAGCTCGCTGTCCCTCCCATAGACAGCAATGTAATGAACATGATCAATGTCCAGAAACGTAGCAAGGAGATTGGTTAAATAATCCCTTTAAGAATTGAACCAAATCTGTTTAATCTACAGGTATGTTTTTTATAAAGGTGATAGGGGAATGAAGTCATTCACTCAGAATTCGGACATCACTACAAAATGGCTGACACCCGATATAGTGCACTATATAGTGGATAGGGAGCGGTTTCGGACACAGCTAATGACTTCATTCCCTACATTCGTTCACTACTTTTTACCCACAATGCATTCTGATTTCGAGTGTACAACCGAGGTACACTCGCTGAAGCACTATATCCCACAATCCAATGCGGAGAACCGACGAGCTGGAAGAGAGAGCGGGAGCGAACAAGTTTGAATGAGAGATGGCCTTTACATCTTCATTATTTCTGCTTTATTGTTTATTTCATGCATTATTCATATCAAAATATATTATATAGGCATTAACTCAGTTTAATATTTTACTAATTTAATGAGCTGGCATCTTTGTTAATTTACAAAAAATGATGATAATTTGGTGGATATTTAAAAATGTTCGTTGGTAGCGTATTCATTCTGATGTAATATTAACGGTCGCCTGAGGGCGCTCTACGACCATTGGAATGTTACGCTGCTCGGGAGAGTTTCAAGATACTACAAACAATAAATACATAACATTATTGACATGTAATTAATGTATGTTTATTTATTTTTTTTTTTGACAGTATTTTAATAGTATTTAATGATTATGAACACATAAGCATTACAAAACAAATACCATTAATAAAACCATAAAGCTGACGCGGTGGTATGTATAATTACAGTATAAAGTCATTTAAAGTGTTATTGCTATTAATATTATTTTCTAAAATAAGGTACATGTAATATAAAAGTACATGTGACAAAGATGTTTTTCGGAACAGCTCCAAGTCTCATGCGAAGTGTAACGTTATACGTCACCGTCCGAATTCGTTCACTTCATTTCGTTCACTCCTTCTGATATAGTCCACTCAACGGCCATTTACTATATAGGGATTAGTGAATAAGTGAACGAGTGAGCGATTTCGGACACAGCTCCTGTTTTGATTTCAGCAAATCAGTTCGAGCGAACGCAGACAACGTAATTAATATTCATGAGCCCAGCAGATCATTAATCTTTAGTTCATTTTATATTGTTGTTAGTAGTAGAATTCGTAGTAGTTTTATCAGTATTATCCCCCCCCCCTTTTTTTTATAGATACACTAAATGACAAACAATATCTTAAGCACCACCACCAGTCCTAAAATCAGTCAACATGACAAATGCATTATTGTACATGGTTATTCTAGTAGTTCTAATTACTAAAGTTTAATGCTAAATTATTATATCACATTATACTGCTTGACAGCAAAAGTGTACTTTCAGAAAAAAAAATTGCAACAACAACAAAGAATATACTAGCCAATGGCTATTCTATTGCCAAGGTGTCCATAGAAGGTTGATAATATTTACAATATTTTTTTTAATTTGGTAGGTGTCTCTCACATCAACATTAAAATACATTATAGTAGATTAGTGTACAATGTTTTATAATAATAATTTATCTATTTAGTGTCCATTTCATTCATTTAACATACTTAATATTGGGGACATCCAAGTTTCTTGACATATTTGAGCATTTTTCTAAAAAAAAAAAGTAACACAATAGTTACTTTCCCTAGTAATTAGTTACTTTTATAATCATGTAACTCAGTTACTAACTCAGTTACTATTTGTGAGAAGTAACTAGTAACTCTAACTAATTACTCCTTTACAATAACATGCCCAACACTGCTTCTTAATCAGAAATGCTCATCTTGCACTAGCTCAATCTCACACATTACATAATCATGCGCTCGTGACGTAGGTGGAAGTACTGACCCAGCATTTACAAAGCGAATGTGCAAAGTCAAAACACCCAAAACAGAAAGTCAAACACCCTTTACAAAAAAAGGTAAAACAACAATGTCAGACGATTTTGAAGTTGGAGGAGAAAATGAGATAGAGTTTGCCCTACCTTACCTTTTTGAATCGAAGTACACAGACGAAGAACTAACCATGCGAGACTTTCCCAACGTGATTTCGCAATGCGGGAAGACATTCATTTGTGGTTAAAAAGTATTAAAATTTTTGTTTTAATAAAAAGCTGCATTGAAACTGCAGTTTGGACCTTTAGCCTGTTGCCTGCCATTGAAGTCTACTATATGGAGAAAAATCCTGAAAGCTTAATTTCTTTGCAACTGAAGAAAGACAGACATGAACATCTTGGATGACAAATTTTCATCCTGGAAGTGAACGTCTCCTTTAACGCGTCCCTGAAAGGTTTTGTGTGACTTTACACACAAAATCATTTTTTAACTCTTATAATCATAGACAACTCGAACAGTTAAACATATAAGAGGTCATGGAAGTTCATTGGTCAAAAGCGACAACTTGCATTTTGTCAAAGAGAGCGGTTTCATTATGCCAGATCATGCTGCTCTTCAGTGTGCTGTCCGTGACATGACATCCCAGGTGTTAAAATCACATCCGTTCTTCCATGAACAGAGTCCAGGTCAAGGAGTCCTATTCAAAGGTGTTACTAATCTCAGGTCGCTTGATCTGTTGTCTCACGCGTCCCATTTCTTTTCACTGCAGCCGCGGTTTTCTTATTAGAGGAGATGAAACGTGTGGCACACAGATAAAAGCTTTTTACCTAACCTTGTTTTCTCATTCTTGATAAGATGCACTTATTTTAAATTGCCATTGATTTCCAGCATGTCGCCAACAATATCGGAAAGTGAAGTGTTTGAAGACAATCCTCCGTTGGTTCGGTACATTTTCGTGTAGGCCGAAACCTCAGGGGACGCACCAGCAAAAAAAACGAGCATTGAGATTATAGAAAACGGATAATCATCATTTGTCCAGAGGGATTGCCATCTCCTCTCTGTTTTATAATTCTCACCGCAGTTTATTAGCTCGCCGTGGGTTATCTGCACCGCTCTAATCAATAATGAGTCCCTCTTGCGTTATATTTATTCAAACGTCATCTAAGGACGCCTGGCGGCTTTGATGTATACAGCTTGATATGACAGAATCTCCCCTATAGTCTTTCTTTAATTAGATTTACTTGCAAATGCAGCACATTTTGAGAGTCTTTGATGTTTGAGGCCATAACTTTAGCTATTCAACATGACATTTTTTAATGTGGAAATTATATTAGTTTTTTGTCATATTATCACAGTTAAAGGGATAGCTTACTCAAAAATGAAAAATCTGTCATTCATTACTCACCTTCATGTTGTTCCAAAACCGTAAGACCTTTGTTCATCTTCAGAACACAAATTAAGATATTTTGGATGAAATCCATAAGCTTTCTGATGCTGCATCAGCAACGCAACTACCACGTTCAAGGCCCGGAAAAGTAGTAAGGACGTCGTTAAAATACTCCATGACAACAGTGGTTCAACCTTAATTTTATGAAGCTACAAGAATACTTTTTGTGTGGGAAGAAAATTGTTCAACAATTTCTTCTCTTCCGTGTCAGTCTTTAACATGCGTTCACCAGAGTATCACGCATGCGAAATTGTTGAATAATGTGATTATTTTTGTTTTCTTTGCTTACAAAAATTATTCCTGTAGTTCCATAAAATTGCGCTGAACTACTGACGTCACATGGACTATTTTAACGATGTCCTTACTACCTTTTTGGGCCTTGAACATGTCAGTTGCGTTGCTGTCTATGGAGCATCAGAAAGTTTTCTGATTTCATCAAAAACATCTTAATTTGTCTTACGAAGATGAACAAAGGTCTCACGGATTTGGAACGACATGAGGGTGAGTAATTAATGCCAGAATTTTCATTTTGGGGTGAACTACCCCTTTAAGTAAACACAGAGGTTAAATAATTCATTTAGCGCTTAACAAACAAAAGCCCTTAATCACATCCTCCTCTTGGAAGTGATCACCGTTTGAGAATCGGTAAGTATTAGCAATAGCTTTGATGAATTCTGTGATGTTTCTTGCCTTGATATGACAGAATCTCCCCTATTGCCTGTTTCGTGGTATTAAGTTTTAATTTGTGTCACATTTGATATTACAAAAATCAAATGTAAAAGATAATACAATCCTAATACAAGCTAGCTTTCAGTCTTTGAACAATGTGTTACATGCTAACTGGCTAACATGTTGATATTCTTGCTTGTGCAAATTACAAAGTCATAATTTAAGTTAAAGTGTCTAATCTTAAACAGAAACTTGTTCTGAAAGACTGATATGCTCTTTTATAGACATACTTAGTTACAGATTACAAAAGGTACCACAAATTGAATAACACGTTTTTTCCTGGTTCTGCTGTGTTTATGTCTTTCCATAGACATTCTGTACTACAATTTTAAAGTGGATGAACAGTAACATATATGTCTATCATGATAGTTGTTTTTTACTTAATATGTAAATCTGAAGTCGCAGCCTCATTATATATTTGACAGAAATGGCCTTTTTTACATAGCAGCTATATTATGCTATTCTTACAAATGGAATCTCTTTTTATGTTCCTTTGCTCATTACTCCACAATATGGCTCAAAGTACATTTCTATTCATCTGGAGCATCAAGACATACCACTATAAAATTTAAAAAATAAAAAAATAAAATGGGCTCTGCTTCAAGGCTGTGACATGATTCTCGGATGTCATTAGTATGTTAATGCATCTATGATTCAGCCGTCCAAAAATCCTTTAATTTCATATTTGGCCCAAATGCTTTAAATTCAAGGCATTTATTTGCAGCTTTCTGTAATGAAATACTAAAAAACATACAAAAATACAATAAAAATACAAATAAATTTTGTTTATGCGTACTATTACGTCGGATGTTTATATCCCGTGAATGGCAGCTGAATTGTGGGATTTTCTGCGTCACAAACGTTACGTTCCACTGTACGTTTGGCAGCTTCAACAAAGCCTGTCTGCCGTGGTTATATTTGGCGGAGATGTTTAAAAGTGGGCGACAACAATCCCAGAGGACTGTTTTAGATGCCGTGTGAATTAAGTTGAGCACTGCTCCAATTCTACGCCTGTGAGCAGGGGTGTATTTTTAAACCCAAATGAAGTCATCTTGGGTGAGCCGATTGCGCTCCCTCTGCCGTCTTTTCTCCCAGCCAGCCGTTTACCATCTGCAAACTTTTGCATTATTCATAGTTTTTCCCCCCTTCGTTCTTGAAATAAAGAAATAGGAGATCAGAAGCGGGCCAGATTATTTATGGGGTGCCTTTCCTCAGCCTTGTCTTTGCCATTCCTTCAAAGGGCCTGCCGGGGAGCACAGAGGGTGTGATGCCGCTCAGCTGACAGCAGGTAATGAGGGGTTCTGCCAAACATGCCGGTGGGGAGCGGGAAAATTCTGCCTGTCTCCTCACCCCCTGTGACTAGATAATTAACACTTCTGCTTAAGATAAACATCGTTAATTAAAGGTATAGTTCACCCAAAAATGAACAGTTTGTTTCTTCATTGGAACAGATGAGAGGTTTAGTATTAACCTTACATCAGTTGCTCACCAATAGAGTGTTTGCACGACGCGTCATCAGTCGGCCATATTGGCGGCACTTAACGTAAACAATGCCAGTGAACGGAACGGAACTCGCAATTTTCGCTGATAATTCCTGCTGAAAATGGTCAATTATTGTCATGTTTTGGGCTGTACTAATCGTTCAGACCAGGGAAAACATTTTGGAGTACTACAGACTGTCAAAAGTTATAACAAATCAAGAAGAAGAGTGCAAAAGACTGTCTGAGAAACAAAAGGCGTTTGTGGTTGGCCAAACTGAACCAAAAATTCCAGAATCTTGACAACATTCGTGTTTGCTCTTTTAATTCCCGGTCAGGTAGGTGAAATATTAGGCTAATATCTTAATTAATACTACTTGTACTTATCCTTTACCACCTATTAAGTTGAGTTTGTTAAAATATTGCACCCTTTCCTGCTTACTAAGTCCTTCTCTATATGATTTAGCAGCTTCCGCACATTTTTTCTGTGGTTTAGACAGCATAAATTAGCAACACAACATATTCAGTACTACACTAACCGTACAATCCATGTTGTTGTTTACATCCAAGTATCTCCAGTATGGCTGTGTATCCGGGTAATTGACCAAACTGTGACGTAAGCGCAAACCCTCTATGGAACCTCTGCAGTGAATGGGTGCCATCAGATTGAGAGTCCAAACAGCTGATAAAAACAATAATCCACAAGTAATCCACACCAGTCCAGTTTATCAATTAACCTCTTGTAAAGCGAAAGCTGTGTGTTTGTAAGAAACAAATACATCATTACCGTGTTTTATCTTTAAACCGTTACTTTTGGACAAAATAACAGGCCATAATCCATAAGAAAGCTTACTAGTCCATCATCCGTTGTCCTCTCACATAAAAATCCTCTGAATTGTACAACAGTTTTAGACTGTTATTGCTTATAAATAGTGTTGCCTGTGCATATTTCTCTCCTGATTCAGACAAGACGACTTTTTCACTATATTATGGTAAAATATTGTAGCTAGAAGCAATGACTTCAGGTTGAAATCCCAGTAATGGTTTTATTTCTTACAAACATACAGCTTTTCACATCAGAAGACATTAATTGATGGACTGGAGTGATGTGGAGTATTTGTGGTTTATTGTGATGTTTTTATCAGCTGTTTGGACTCTCATTCCGACGGCACCCATTCACTGCAGAGGACCCATTGATGAGCAAGTTCATTCCTTTAAATGCACATAAAATCAATATTCTTTCTCAGAAAATTATAAGCAGTTTTCATATCTGGATGACTATGAAAGCTGTCCAGAGAAAAAATAAGTATTACACATAAAAAAAAATTTTTGGTCGCATTGTTAAATTATTTTTATTTTTCTATTTATTTTTTACAAAAACCTCATAACTTAATTTAATATTTATTAAATATTTGGTGACAATATAAGGTTCAATTGAACTATTTAATGCATTAAGTAACATTAACAAACAATGAGCAATACATTTGTTACAGTAATAATAATTCTTTGTTAATGATGGCTAATAAAAATAAAGCTGTTCATTGTTAGTCCATGTTAGCTCAGGTCCATTAACTAACATTAATAGATACAACTTTTCATTTTAATAATGTGTAATGTATTAGTAACTGTTGGAATCAACATTAAGACCAATAAATGCTTTCAAAGTATTTTTCATGGTTAGTTAATGTAACTAATGTAGTTAACTAATGTCAACAAATGGAAGCTTATTGTAAAGCTTATTGTAAAATATTAGCAAATATTTTATTTTAAATACAGTAAAAGCCTTCTGTATTAACATAAACATTAATTTGGGCAGTAAATGCATTTAACATTTCTTAAAAATACAAATATGATGCAAAAAACAACTTCACAGCCCTAAATAGGCAAATATAATAATATTTCATATTTTTCTTTCATTTTTGCAGTGAAATGATCTTGATGTTTCTTTGCAGGTTGAAAAAGTTACCGTAAACCACCATCTTAAAAGCATCAAAGTCAAAGTTTCTGGGTTTATTATCCTTTATTTGTCATTACCTTTAAAGAGCCAGTGCTTATTATTTTCACTCAGAATCAATGAACTCATTCTCAAAATGTTTACATGATTCTGCTGGTACATTTGCAGCCTAAATGAAATTTCATCAGAGATATCAGTGCACAGTGCAGGTACCAGCTTTGCATTTGGCACCATCTACTGGTGTCCTTTGCTATTACAGGCACTTCAACACTCCCAACAGTTTCTCACAGATGATAGAATTCCAGTCATCCTTGCATTTTAATAACACATAACGTATTTGTGCTGATTTAGAGCAAAGTGAAGCTGAAAATTATGTCTTTAAACATCTGTAAATATGTCTCTTTTTAATATTCCGAGAATCCTATATACTACAGTGCATTTGTTGATTTCCTCAGGTGCATCATCTTCATTCGTTGCTACTGTCTTCATTGTCATCCTCAAAAGTGCCATCTGCTCGTCCCTCGGGCTCTGGGTAATTCAGGATGTGTCTGTTGGCCTGGATGAGGTACTGCTGCTGTTTGAAATACACTTTCAGCACTCCCTTGATTACCACGAAGGCAATGCCACCCTAGAAGAAGAAAACTGGGTTAGGATTCACACTTGCTAAAGTAATTCCAGGTTGTGCAGTAGATGCTCTGCGCTCTCGACTCTCACCAGGATGGTGCGCTGCAGGTTTGACGTGACCCTGCGGAACAGGAGCCGTCCCACCAGGTTGGCGATGGAGGGGAAGACGAGGGCACCGCACAGGGTACGAGACACAGAGAGATGGTCTCCTCCGTAGCTGCCCTCCGCTGGGACACGGGGCAGAGGACGGCCCATACCTGCACAAACAAATGAGTTTTTTTTTATTAGCACAAGCTTATTAGCATAAGCTTCTGGTATGATCGTGACAAAGAATCTTAAATTCTAAGGTCGTTTAAAGGAAGTTTACTTCAAAAAAAAAACAAAAAAAACAAAAACAAAACAGCAATCCACCATGGAAGAAACATTGTTATCAGTTTTTATTTTTATATTTTCAGTTTTCATTTTAAATGTAAGCTTCTTCATGTGCTTTTGTCATTTTTATTCATTTTTTTACGTTCTTTATATTCATTTCTGTTTTAAGCATGTTAGTACTTCAAGGAATTATTTTTTTTTATATTACCAGTTTTTATTTTAATTTTTGTGTGCTTTTTTTAAGTTGTGTGCTTTTTATTATTATTATTTTAAATTATATTTAGCTTTAGTTTGTAGTTTTTTTTTTTGTTATAGTAATTGTAGTATTTCAAAAAATTAGCTTTTATTTGGACTTTTTCAGTTTTCATAGTAATTTTAGTTTGTTTTAGTCATTTTGTTATGTGCTTTTGACTTATTTTTTTTAATAATTATATTTAGCTTTAGTTTGAAGGTTATTTTAGTTTTTCAACAAATTAACTTTTAATTTTTTCTTTTTCTTTGTAATTTTAGTTTTGTAATTTTGTTATGTGCATTTTAATGATTTTTTTTTAAATTATATGTAGCTTTAGTTTGTATTTTTTGATTTTAGTAATTTTAGTATTTCAACAAATTAGCTTTTAAAAATTTTCAGTTTTCACTATAATTTTAGTTTACGTTTTAGTCATTTTGTTATGTGCTTTTTATTTATTATTATTTGTAAAATTTTATTTAGCTTTAGTTTGTAGTTTTTTTTATTTTAGTAACTAGTTTTTTTTAACAAATTAGCTTTTATTTAAAATTTTTCTGTTATAGTAATTTTAGTTTATTTTAGTCATTTTGTTACATGCTTTTTAATTATTGCTATTTTTTTAATTTATATTTAGCTTTAGCTTGTAGGTTATTTTTTAGCAATTTTAGTATTTCAACAAATTAGCTTTTATTTTTAACTTTTCAGTTTGTTCTTTTGTCATTTTTATTAGCTTTTGTTTTATTAATTTATTATTATTATTATTACTACTACTATTATTATTATTAATAATTTGATTATTAATTATTAACTTAATTTTTTTATTTTGTTTTTAATTTTATTTATATACTATTATAGTAAAATAAAAAAATAGAATATTAGTTTTAGTGATTGTATTAGCTTTTTTTATTAGGGTTTTTTTATTATTACATCTAGCTTGAATTTATTTTTATTTCAGTTGTAGAAATATCAGTACTTCATGAATTCGCTTTTAAAAATATATTTCAGTTTCCATTTTAATTTTAGTTTAAGTTGTATTCATCTTTTTATTTTGCATGTGTCATTATTAGTTTTTGTGTGTCTTAAGATAAGTATGTATTATTTATTTTTAGTAGTATTTAACTCATCTCAGTTCAAGTTACTAAGGGAACATTTTTTAATTTTTAACAATTAATCATTTATTTTTTAATAATTTAGTTTTTCATTTTACATTTTATTAAAAAGTTTTATTAAGATTTTTAGATTTAGTTAGCAATAACAACTCTGGGATGAACTATTCCCAAGTTTAACCCCGTTTTCCACATACCAGGCACAAGCCCGCTGAAGATCTGAAGCTTAGAGGAGTGTCGTTGCCAAAGCCGCACCACATAATCCTCCCAGCGAATCATTTTCCCCAGTACCAGCATGACGGGGATGGTGGGCAAACCCATGAGCAGGAAGAGAGGATCTGCACGCTCCATCACATCCAGACCCTTCTTATGACCCACCACCTGAAAAACAGAGAATAAAATGAGTTCAAAAGAGCCCTGGAGAGCCAAGCTTCTCTCATCTTGTCTTTAACACACCTGCATAACCGTGACAGCGCCGTAAGTGACGGCTGACCAATAAACGGTGCCCACCACAACTCCAGCAGCGGCGAACGGACTGGCCCTGGACAGAGCTCTGTCAACCTGCTGGAGGAAGTACACCAGGGGCCCTGGGCGAGAGACAAAACCACACACTTAACACTTCCCTATTAAATTAACAGAATAACGGCCAAACAGAATGGCAGAATATCCTTCATTAGTAAGCCCACGCAGAATCTGGGCACTTTTGTCACATTTTCTGAGCTAATTTGTCAAAAATGATCATTTTAAATAGTAAAGTTTAGTTTAGCTACAAAACAAGTGACAAACTTATTTATTATTATTTATATACTATTACAGAAAAAAAAATATTTTGAATTAGTTTTTATTTTTATTTGCATTTATTAGTTTTTTAATTTTTATGTCAGTTTTAATGTATCATTTTATTACATCAATGTACACTTACGTAATTTTCGTTAGTTGCAAAAGCAACATTTCTAATTTTTGTTTTTGTAGCATTTTTATTAGTTTTGTGTTTTTTAATATTTCTGTTTAGCTTTATTTTTATTTCTGTTTCAATAATTTTAGAACTTCAGTTTTATTTTAGTTATTTGCCAAATTGACATTTTCTATTTACTTTTAAATACACACACACACACACACACACATACATACATATATATATATTACTTTTTGGACTTTTTTATATTTCTGTTTAGCTTTATTTTTATTTTAGTTTTAAGTATATTTCTGTATTGTTATATTATTATTATTAAAATTATTTTATTTCAGGTTTTTTTACCTTTTGTTTTTTATAGTATTTTTCTTTTTATATATATTTTTAGCGTTTAGCGTTTTGTTTTTATATTTTATTAATCTTTGTTATTTTTATTTCAATTTTTTTAGCATTTTTATTCATTTTTGTTTTTTAATATTTCTATTTAGCTTTCATTAATTTGTAATAACGTTTTAGTTTTATTAATTTCAGTACTTCAATTATATTTTATTTTTAATTTTTAAAATCTTTTTTTTATTTTTTACTTTTTAATATTTTTTATTTCTTTAAATTTAGGTTTAGTTTTAGTCATTTTAACACTTCAGCTTACACTATTTTACTTCCATTAGTTGCTAGTTCATCTAATATTTATATTTTAATTTATTTAAACTTTATTTCAATCAATAGAATTTATTTATTTATTTATAATTTTAGTTAACAATAACAACACTGCTGCAAAATAGAGCTGAAAGTACTACACTCTTATCAAGAGCAAATTATCAAAATTATTAAAAAAAAAAAAAAAAAAAAAAACAGGCACTGATGTGGTGCATCGTAAGTATGCAATAATGTAAGAATCCATGAAAAACACACAACAAAAGAGGAAAAAGGTAGTAGGTTTCCCTTCCAAAACAGGTAAAGTGCAAATACCCACCCATTTTGGGGAAAACTATTCGGTATTCAGTGCCACACTGTGGGCAGCTGACAGCTCCTCCGCTGTTTCCTTTCTGTTTTTCGTCCAGCCATCGCTGTAAGCAGGACTGATGGATCCACTTGGTGCAACCTTTACACCGGCACGGGCTGACCCATTCTGCTGCCCGATCCTCCTTTTCCGTAGCAAAACACACCCAGCAGTGCCTGTCATGGGACAACAGATTATCAGTGACCATTAATTCTACTATTCTACTAATTCTTCTCTAGTATTGTGATTCACAGCTAATTGAGAATCTCACTTCTCTGGAGGTTCATCTACACAGGCCATCTTCTGTCAGGTTCGATCCACGAGCTCCAGCTCAACCATGAGTGAGCCAGAGTAGGCTCAGTGTACAACACCTGTGAATAACACTTCTGCTGTAAATAAAAAAAAAAGAAAAAAAAAGAATAATATGTCTGATCTTACATTTTGGTGATCAGCACAGGGATTACAAAATAATTCACTACAAAATGTTATTATTACAACATTAGGATACGTCTGTATTTGTATGGAAGATGCACAGTAAATGTTTTTCATATTACATTATTATTATTTGCGTGTTTTATTTGTTAATCAGTCCCTAATCACGTATGAATGCCATTTCAGTAGACATTACTCACTTAACAAATTGAAATTAAAATGCTGCTTTAATTCAGTACTATATTCACTTGGAATGACTCGCATTCAACTAACCAAACATTCAGGTTTATTTAAGTTTTAACAGCTATAAACATACCGAAACGTGTCATTCAGGCAACATTTTTAACTAAATTCAAATGTAGATCCTCACCTGAAGATGTTCTGTAGACGTAAACGTTTCTGATAAGCTTTTAGTTTATATCTCCGGGTGATTTGACACTTTCAATTTCTCCGAGGACAGAACAACAACCTTATGAAGAACAACTTCCGGTTAAGCCACTTCCGTATGTCAAAATAAACGTCCCCTACTTGCTAAAATGTCTAAGAATGCTTCGTTTGAAGTGTTTAACCACTATTTATGTATTTATTTTTCTCACTTATTGAGCATGCATGAATAAAACTAAAACGTAAATTAACTGTATTGGGTAATTGTTAAATAGGCACATTTCATTTTTATTATGTTTTTGTTATTATTTTTAAAAACGATCTAATAAAAACGAGGTATTAAATACATGTATTTTAAATTATATTTGAAAATGACATATAAATAAATATATAAAATGATACACTTTTTCATCGCAACCATAGAACCGTCTAGGAGGTTGTCGAACGGCGCCTACGATCCAAATGACAATTGGCTACATGAGCTGTCACTCATCTCCTAGTTACGTGGGTTTGATTGGCTCTCTCCACAGTGCGGTTCGGTTGACGTATCACCGCTCAGCCTGTGGTTATACTGCCAAGCAGCGACGGTTATTTTTTATTTACATGAACAGAAAATCATAAACGGTGCTTCTTGCGAACGTGTCGACCGAAAAACGCACCCAAGCGCAGGCTGAACATGGAGTCGTACGATATTATAGCCAACCAGCCGGTTGTGATTGATAATGTGAGTATGATGTCAGCAGCCCTCCACACCCAGTCTGTGCTAAGAGGCTAAAGCTAATGCCATTGTGCCAAAACCTGCGCTAGCCGGCCAATGCTAATTGAGATCTCTTTGGGATTTTATTTATTTAGATAATAATGTGCACAGTCTGATGCACGTCTTATTAAAGCAGAACACTGTATGTGTCTCAATTGCGATGTCTTGATGCATTAGCTGCTCAGAATGATGCATCGCTATAAAGCTGATTTGTCATTCATATCAGCGTTGCTTTGAATTAGTCTATCAGACATTAAAGAAATGATTCCACGTTGTACATATTTAAGAAATGCTGCAAGATGCATGGTTGTCAAAGAGTATCTGTCAGATAAAATCCTGTATTTGAGCTGGAGTTGTTATTGTTGCTAAGATGGCTGGCTGTGACCCCGCCTTATATATACAGACACATTTTTTAGTATGAAATAGTTAATATAAGTTAGAAAATTGATTTTAATAAAAGCCAAATAAGTGAAGCTATAGATGGAGAACTAGTAAGCATCCACTGTTAATCAGAATTGAGATGGGAGATCTCAAAGCCTGAATTTGTCACTTTGTGACGGCTTGCCGAAATTATGAAAACTATGTAAATTTCAGTGATATTTAGTGAAACATCGGGGTGTTTTTTTACAGTGTGACTCTTCAGAAGTCTATTGCTGGTTGGATTCCTTGTACCTCCCTCCAGCTCTGTCTCATGACTCAAGAACAAACAAGGAGGGATCAGATCATTAGATGATTCATTTTACAACACATTCACTGTTTGAGCCTTTATAGTTCAAGTTTATTTTAAACCACCTCCCTGAACAATTGTAGGCCATAATGAACTTTTTTAACTTACTTTACAATTTCTCTTTTAGGGGTCTGGAGTTATTAAGGCTGGTTTTGCAGGAGATCAAATCCCTAAGTACTGTTTCCCAAATTAGTAAGTAACCATTTTTATGATATTACTATATTGGAGTAACTATCAAAAGTCTGCGGTCATGTGATCATTTGACACTGAACACTGGAGTAATGATGCAGAAAATTCAGCTTTGCATCACAGAAATAAATTACATTTTAAAATACATTTAAATAGAAAACAGTTATTTTTAATGTGCAATAATATTACTGCTTACACTGTAAATTTGGTGAAATAAATACAGCCTTGGTGAACATAAGAGACAAAAAAAACCCATTAAAAATTCTTACCAACCCCCAACGTGCAAGACAATTTTACACTAAACTATTTTAAGGTAAATATTGTTTATTGATGTAATATTAGCCATCATCAAATTTGTCATATGATCACATTATGCATTTTGCCTGTATAAATACTGCCATTTGTTAGTGAAAATATCATTTTAGTAATGTAATGTGTTGTGAATGTGATGTGATTTTAACTAGTATGGTTTATTTCTAGTGTGGGGCGGCCCAAGCATGTTCGGGTGATGGCAGGTGCCCTTGAGGGTGATCTGTTCATTGGACCCAAAGCTGAGGTAAACCTTTTTATTTCAGTTGAAGAATTTTTCAGCTTATATTTAAAGGCGATGTGATGTTCACAATACAGTCAGCTTCCATGTGCCACTGTATTCAGGCAGAAATAACATTGGCTAGGACTTGGTTTAACTTGTGATGTTATTGGTTAATAATATGTTACTTATGTTTGTTGTAATAATGTAAAAACATACTGTTTTTTATTTTTGTACTATATTCAGGAGCACAGGGGGCTGCTGTCTGTCCGCTATCCTATGGAACATGGTATTGTGAAAGACTGGAATGACATGGAGCGCATCTGGCAGTACGTTTACTCGAAGGAACAGCTGCAGACCTTCTCTGAGGAGGTGCGGATTTACGTGGTCTTCATTATGCTCATTATTCATGCACCTGTGATTTTAGTATTATTTAAATATGATTTTTTAAATATAGTTTATATGTTATACATTTATATACTATTATTTAATCATTATTTTGAATTAGATTTTATTTTTATTTTATATATTAGGTTTTTGTCTTTCTATTTATCTTTACATTTATTTTTACTTTATTAGTACTTCAACGTGGAGTTGTTTATTTCAGTTAGTTTCCACAGCAGCATTTTAAATTGAACTTTTATTTATTCATTTATAGTTTTCATTTTTAATGTTTTTTTTTAGTTTAGTTTATTTACATGTTTATATTTATATGTAATTTATGCATAATTACAGTAGTAACTGACCCTGAATCAATCACTAACTCTATAGTAAGTGTTTTTATTCATTAATATTATTTAGTAGTTATTTGTGTAATTATATTGTAGCAACGTCACCTTAAAGTGTGACCTTTCAAAAGTTTTTGAACAGTAAGATTGTTAGTGTTTTTTTTTTTTTGTTTTTTTTTTTTATAGAATTCTCTTCTGCTCACCAAGCCTGCATTTATTTGATCCAAAATACAGCAAAAGGAGTAATATTGTGAAATATTTTTACTATTTAAAATTACTACTTGAATGTATTTTAAAATGTAATTTATTCCTGTGATCAAAGCTAAATTTTCAGCATCATTATTCCAGTCTTCAATGTCACATGATCCTTCAGAAATCATTCTAATATGCTGATTTGCTGTTCAAGAAACATTTTGTATTATTATTATCAATATTTAAAACAGTCAAGTACGTTTTTCTCTCAGGATTCTTTAAAGAATATAAACATCCAAAGATAAGCATTTATCTGAAATAAAAAGCTTTTGTAACATTATAAACTGTACCATTCAAAAGCTTGGAATCAGTATAATTTTTTTTTTTGGAAATAATTATGGAAATTAATACTTTTATTTAGCAAGGATGCTTTAAATTGATCAAAAGTGATAATGAAGACATTTATAATGTTACAAAAGATTTTTATTACAAATAAATGCTGTTCTTCTGAACTTTCTATTCATCAAAGAAACCTGAAAACAATCTGCTCAGCTGTTTTCAACATAATAATAATAAATGTTTTTAAGCAGCAAATCAGAATATTAGAATGATTTCTGAAGGATCATGTGACTGGAGTAATGATGCTAAAAATTCAGCATTGAAATCACAGGAATAAATTACATTTTAAAATATATTCAAATAGAAAACAGTTTTATTGTTTTGCTGTACTTTGGATCAAATAAATTCAGGCTTGGTGAACAGAAGAGACTGTTCAAAAACTTTTGACTAGTTGTGTATATTTAAATTGTTCTCCGCTTCATTACAGTTACCATTTTCTTTTTAATTAAATTTCCATTAACAACACTGTCTTGAGCTGTATTTTTCTGACTTGTATGTTTTTGTGTCTTACAGCATCCTGTACTGTTGACCGAAGCACCGTTGAACCCCAGTAAAAATCGTGAACGTGCGGCTGAGGTGTTCTTCGAGACCTTCAACGTGCCTGCGCTGTTCATCTCCATGCAGGCTGTGCTCAGTTTGTGAGTTAATCGCTTTGAATTTCATTCTTCCTGATATCACACTTCCTATTCCCTCTCTCATGCAAACACGTTTCCTGTCTGACAGATACGCCACAGGCCGAACCACAGGTGTGGTCCTGGACGCCGGTGATGGTGTGACACACGCTGTCCCCATATACGAGGGATTCGCCATTCCACATTCCATCATGCGCGTGGACATCGCCGGACGTGACGTCTCCCGGTACCTCCGCCTCCTCCTGCGCAAGGAAGGCTATGATTTCCACACTTCTGCAGAGTTTGAGGTTGTGCGCACCATCAAGGAGGTATGAGACTGGTTCACATTTGTATTTATGACATGTTCTTTGCAACTCCTTGATGTAAATTATAATTCAGATATGAAACGATAAATAAATACTATTGTGATTTCCAGAGAGCCTGCTACCTTTCCCTCAACCCTCAGAAGGATGAAACTCTAGAAACTGAAAAAGCACAATACACACTCCCCGATGGAAGCACTCTAGATGTAAGAATGAGATTGCTTGTGTATGTTACTGTATGATAATATGGGCATAAAATTACACATCGTATCCTGGTTTTATTAACATTCAGTGGAGGAGCAGTTCAGGTTCTTCAGCTCAGAACCTTCCATAATGTGGCATACTTTTCTTCTTTGAAATAAAGTGCACTGATAACTAGCTCATGATGGCACGAAATTGTGTATTAAGAAAGTAAATAGTCAGTTTTAATTTCAGATTTATTTGATGTGTTACTCACAACTGTTTATCTTCCGCAGATCGGCCCAGCACGTTTCAGGGCTCCAGAGCTTCTCTTCAGGCCTGATCTGATTGGAGACGAGAGCGAGGGTATTCATGAGGTGCTGGCCTTCGCCATTCAAAAGTCAGATATGGATCTACGACGCACGCTCTTCTCTAACATAGTGCTGTCCGGCGGCTCAACGCTCCTCAAAGGTAGAGCGATGAGATCTGTCGAAAGCATCTTTCAGTTCTCCATCCAGTGACAGAACTGAAACTCTATCTTTGTTCCTTGCAGGTTTTGGAGACCGGTTGTTAAGCGAAGTGAAGAAACTTGCGCCCAAAGACGTTAAAATTAAGGTGACTCTGCCACATCTAAGGAATGCTAGCTTGGTGTGAGAATTATTTGGTTTTAAATATTTATTTTTCTTGTTGTTTCAGATATCTGCACCACAGGAGAGACTTTATTCAACATGGATAGGGTAAGAACAAAGTATATATAGGGCTATGTAACATGTAAAAAAGTAATTAATACTTTTATTCAGAAAGGATGCATTATATTGATCAAAAGTGACAGTAAAGACTATGTTACAGTAATGTTACAAAAGATTTATATTTAAAAAAAATTGTTCTTTTAAAGTTCATGGGAAAAAAGATCACTGTTTCAATTTTTTTTTTTCTTTTAAAGAAATTAATATTTTTATTCAGAAAGGATACATTATATTGATCAAAAGTGACAGTAAAGACATTTTTAATGTTACAGAAGATTTATATTTAAAAATATTGTTCTTTTAAAGTTGTTTTTTTTTTTTAAAGAAATTTAATACTTAATTAATACTTAATTAATAATTATTATAAATTATTATATATAAATTATAAATTATTATAAATTAATAATTAATTAAAAGTGAGAGTAAAGACATTTTTAATGTTACAAGATTTATATTTAAAATAAAAATTGTTCTTTTAAAGTTCATGCTCCTCAAAAAGAATCCTGGATAAAAAATATCACTGTTTCAGGGTTTTCATTGTTAGCTAAAACTGTTAAAACAATTTTGTTAATTGAATTGAAGCATGAATAAAATACAGTAAAATAAAGCGTTAAAAAAAATGATATGTTTAAATAAATATATTAGAAGTTTAAACTAAGTTTAAGTTAAAGCACTAAAATTGCTAACTAAAACAGAAATAAAATTAAATTACATGTAAAAATTACATTTTAAAACTAATAAAAATGACAAGCAAATACCAAAATGACAAAAAATTAACTAAAATGTAACTGAAATAAAATTAAAATGAATAAAGAATTAAAAAATAAATCACATTATAGCAGTAAATTACATTTTAAAATAAATTTAAATAAAATTATTTAAAATTTGAGATATTTCACAGTATTAGTGTTTTACTTTTAGTTTTCATCAAACAAATCCAGTATATTTATATATATATATATTTTTTTTTTTTTAACCAACCTTGAACTTTTTAAATGTTAGCATATGTTTTTAAAAGTATTTTGGTGTATTTTATGGAGTTTTTCATGGTTTTTCTTCCTTATTCTTTGTTTAGGGGATCTATCCTGGCTTCACTCGACACCTTTAAGAAGATGTGGGTCTCCAAGAAGGAATACGAGGAAGATCGCGCCCGTGCCATCCACCGAAAAACATTTTAATGGGGTTTAAGGCCAGCGGCCTCCCTCATCTCTGCGGTTTCACATCCCTCTCCTCTCTCGCTTGGCCTCCCTCTGTTTCCCTCCTTCCCTACCCACCTGCCCCGACAGCAAACCTGCCGGACATCCCATCCGCAGCTAAGGCATGCCTTCCGTGTCCCCTGCCCACAGCTCTCGTTCGTGACGAGCGTCACTGGGGCAGGATGCGACCGGGCATCCCTTGCCCGTTCCGCACCCATCAAACACCGAAAAAAGGCTTTTCAGGGCATCAGTCAATACTGTTAACTATTATTTCATTTAAAGCCAATGCTTCAATTCAGCGCTTAGATATTTATTACACTATTTACCCGGCCCTGTACGATATTGTCATATCTATTCTAATGAAACATGAAGGTGAATGTTTTACTCTGTTGTAAGAAATTTCATTCCAGAACCGGAGAGATCGATCATTTTCTTTAAATGTCGCAGTTGTCAGCGTAGTATTTTTATTCTTAGTTTTTCTGACGACCGCATACGATAGAAAAAGGCATCGCACACCACTACAACAATTCACTGTAAAGGACACTACTATGTTTCCTGTCTGTGTCCCTCCCCTTGACCGTCTCGAGGCTGAAACCACTTATTAGCTCAAGGGAACTAAATAATGTATACTGAAATACAAAGTACACGGTAGGTAGCTAGATTTATCGCTGCTTGAAATGTCGACAAGTGTTATTATTAGTATACTTCACATTTTAAGATGGAATTATCGGTTTATGGGGCGCTTTAAGGAACATTTTCGAGTTGTTTACTGTCTTTTTGTTGAAATGTTGCTCTTAGAATTATGTTTGTCAGCTTTAAGTTGTAAAGCATAATTGTTACCGCACAAACATTGACTTGATGCGAACATTATCCCGTTCGAGTTACGTTTTTCCTCTAAGCATTTCCCATGATCCTCATATTGTTAACTCGAGAACCTGAGCTGTTGACTGAAGCTTTAATGAAGTCGTTCAGTGAGTTGTACGTGGCCATGAGACGTCTCATCATTGTGGCACAATTTCGATGTAAATTCAGACTTTCCCCGAATTCCAGATTAGTGCATGAAATCAACAGAACGACTGAGATTGTGTGTTATTTCATTGTAAATCTCATCGACGTGGACATTGAAGGCAGAGGGTGGCCGAATGGATTTAGAAGCTCTTCTGGCACTAGTATTTCTGTAGTGTTTGTTGAAAGAGAGCCGCTCTCTAATGGGATGATGGGGTAGCAGGGTTGCGTTTAAGTCCAGTTTGTCCAACCGAAGATTCGCCTTACTCCAGTGTCGTCATTGGAAAGTCAGAGCATCTTGGTTGTCTTTTCTTTTTAAAGATATAGAGATATCATCATAAGCCTTGTGTACAGTGGATTGCTATTCAAACTGTTAAAAAAAAAACAAAAACAAAAAATAAACGACAAAAAGGACTAAAATGTACAAACCTGTTTCTTCAATTGTTGCTTTTTCTTTTAATTTTGTAAATTCAGTATGATAAATAAATTAATGCTGTCTGAAATAAGCTTCTGTGCGTTATGTAAACACAAACAGCATTGCAAGTGCTTGTCTGCTTGTTGCTGATGTTGTTAACAGTGGTTTTCAAAACTGCTGAAGTTGTGTCACATTTACAGTGCCTTGCGAAAGTATTCATACCCTTTCATGTTTTGTGTTGCAGCCCTAAATTACTTTTTTTCCACATCAGTCTACACTTCATACATCATAATGGCAAAGCAAAAAAACAGGTTTTTAACATCTTTGCAAATTTATTACAAATAAAAAACTTAAATGATTCCATTGCATAAGTATTCATACCCTTATGTGGGACAGTTGAAATTTTAGGCTCAGAAGCATTCATATTGTTTGTAGATGATATTACACTTAAAGTAAAGTTAACCTGTGGCAAATTCAGTTGAATGGGTATGATTTGGAAAGGCACACAAGTCTTAATAAAAGGTTTAACAGCTGAAAATGCACATCAGAGCAAAAACCAAGCCCTGAGGTAAAAACAAACAAAAAAACTGCCTGTAGAGCTCAGAGACAGGGTTGCATCAAGCCACACATCTGCTGATGAGTTCAGAAAAAATTCTGCTACATTGAAGGTACACAGTAGCATGTAGTCTGGGAGAAGTTTGAAACGACCAGGACTCTTCCTAGAGCTGGCCTTCTGGGCAAACTTAGCAATTGATGGAGAAGGGCCTTGGCTAGAGTGGTGACCAAGATCCTGATGGTCACTCTAGTTGAGCACCATGATCATATATGCAAATGGGAGAAACTTAAAAAAGGACAAACATCACTGCAACACTCCACTGATCTGGGGTTTATGGTGGTGTGGCAAGACTCAGTCCTCTACTAAGCGAAGACGCATGAAAACACACTTGGAATTTGCAAAAAAGCATCTAAAGGACCCTCAGACTGCGAGAAACAAGATTCTGTGGTCTGATGAACCTCAATTCCAAGCATCATGTTTAAACGAAACTCTGCACTGCTCATCACCTGCACAGTAGCATCCCAAAAGTAAAGTATGCTAGTAGCAGCCTCATGGTATGGGGTTGTTTCTCAGTGGCAGGGACTGAGGGACTTGTCAGAGTAGAAGAAAAATTCAGTGCATCAAAATATTGAGATAGCCGTAAAGAAAACCCAGTCTAGAGCATTCAGAACCTCAGACTGGGCAGAAGGTTCCCCTTTCAGCAGGACAGTGACCCTAAGCATACCGCAAGAGTGCCTTATACATAACTCTGTGAATGTCCTTGAGTGGCCCAACCAGAGCCTTGGCTTGAACCCTATCAAACATTTCTGGAGAAACCTGAAAATGTCTGGCAGACCCCATCCCGGCTGACAGAGCTTGAGAGGTAAGAGGTGAGGGGAAGAATGGCAGGTAACTGGCAATGATGTGCAAATCCTGTTGCATCACACCCAAAATGATTGAGGCTGTAAAGGCGCTTCAGGTCCTAAGTTAAGGGTATGAATACTTATGCAATGTACTTATTTCACTTTTTTTTTTTTTTTTTAAAACACATTTTTGATGTTGTGACAGTTCTGTTTTTGCTTTGCCATTATGGCATTATGGTGCATAGAGTGTAGACTGATGTGGGGGGAAAAAATAAATTTGAAACAATTTAACATGTTTACCAGTTTAAGTCAGCAACATGGCAAAACGTGAAAAAAATGAAGGGGTATGAATACTTTTGCAAGGCACTTTAGTGTGAGTAATGCACCAAAAACTCATATTTGTTTTTTAAATCTAAGTCTAGAGGTCTCTAAATCTACTATATTGATGACATATTAGGGTTAATTCTTATTATTGATTGTGAAATATAGTAAAAGTCACAAAATTTTTTATAAAGATTTATATAAAGATTTATATTTTATAAAGATTTTGCATAACACGTTTCCTTGATGGTTCAGAAAGCCTCAGTCTTTATTGAGCTCCAGATTCATTCAAAGTCTTATTGAAGACGTTTAAACACACAAAAAAAATATAGTCTGTTAAATCAATCCCGTCAATTAATACCTGACGTACAAATAGAAATAAAACGATTAGCAAATACATCAAGTAATTGCAAACGACACTGATTCGACCATCAAGACCAGCACTGAGAAAAGTAATAAGTATCACGTGACCACGTCACTTGTGTTACTTCATAAGCGGTCTTGATAATATTTTTTTTTTTAACTAAATAACAACACGAGAGAAATGTCAGTATCCACTGATATGTAAATCCACAGTACAGAGAACCCCCCAAAATATTTACCCCCATCGTACCTGTCCAATCAGAGAGGAATTTCGATCTTTTAACCCCGCCCACCTCGGTCTTCTGCTCTGTTGTTCGACTCGGTTGCTCTACCGCGCTCTATTTTCAAAGTCTCTGATTGGCTGCGGTAATGACGGAAGTAAACAGTCTTGTGCTATAGTCGGAAATGCTTTGATGATTTACAGTAACGTGGAGTTTAAAAACAATAAAAATAGACACCGAAGAGTCTCATTACAAGCTCGGATATGAGAAGAGTCACGCTGTTTGTAAATGGAACCTCACACAATGGCAAGGTGAGCGTGTTTTGTTATCTATTGTCTTGCTAATATATAATTAAAGGCGTGTTTGCTGATTAAATAGCATTGAGATTAAATAGCGTTGCTCATTTCATGACTTTTACATTAGGTGGTGGCAGTTTATGGAACTCTAGCTGATCTACTGTCAGTGGCAAGCACAAAATTTGGAATAAAAGCTTCCAACATATACAATGGAAAAGGAGGTCTTATAGATGATATAGCCCTCATCAGGTAAGAACAATAACTAGTTATGCATAAAACGTGTGTATTTACATGTGTACATTATCATAAAGATAAAACATTGGTGTTTCTCTGGTACAGGGATGATGATGTCTTGTATATATCAGAAGGAGATTCTTTTGTTGGTAAGTTTGACATTATAATTTGGATTTGGTGTGTGCTCCTCTTCTGTCTTCAGTTGCCTTAATTAGTCTTAATTTATTAATGTCCTACAGATCCACCAAATAACCTAGAGAGTCCGCATGAGTTTCATTCCTGGGCACACACAGATTGGATCACCCTCAATGTGGGAGGCCGACGGTTCACAACCACACGGTGATGATAAAACAGATCACACTAATCTAATAAACTGTAATCTATAATCTAAACCATCATAATCTACTTTTTCTTGGCATTATTTTCCAGACAAGTAAGCACAAATATTTCATTTTCATTACTATATTTTGAAATAATATATATGATTTAAATGTAATTAAATATATACATTTTTATGTAAATGACAGTAAAATTGATCAATATACATAATATATAATTTAGTACAAATAATGTTTTTTTCATGATATTTGTTGACATGCCTTTAATAATGCTGATTTAAATAAAAAAAAAACATTTTGTATGTCAAAAAACGTACTTTATTATGGTGTTGAACGCAAACTAATAATCATTGCTGAAAGTAATAGGAATTATTAAAAAATGATATTAACCAAAAAAGTTTTATTTTTGCACTGAAATTTAAAATAATATAAGTGAATTTGGTCAAAAAAAATGTTAAAAATAAAAAAAAAAGTTTCAATTTTTGTTTTTGTACATTACAATATATTTAATATATTTAATAGAGTTAGAAATAATGCAGAATTTACTTTTTGCCTGAGGACCTTAATTAAGTTTAATTTTTGGCCCTTTGTATTAAAACATTTACAATAAAGGGCAATTGGGTTCACAACTTAATGGCAATGTCAAAACAGATCACACTAATCTCATAAACTCTAATCCATAATCTAAACAATCATAATCAACCTTTTTTTGGGATTATTTTCATGACAAGTAAGCACAAACATTTTATTCTCATTATTATGTTTATATATATATATATATATATATATATATATATATATATATATACATACACACACACACACACACACACACACACACATTTTTATGGAAATAATAGTAAAATTGATCAATATAAATAATAAATTATTATAAATAATATTTTAGTTTGATAATATTAGTTGACATGCCTAATTAATTAATTATGCTGATTTAAATACAAATTTTTATTAAAAAAATATTTTACTTAATACAGTGTTGAACAGAATGTGAATTAGTGAATTTGTATTTAAAAAAAAAATAACTTAAAAAATTTAGAAATAAGTTAGAATTAATGCAGAATTTACTTTTTGCCCTAGGCCCTCATTAAATTTATATTTATGTAAATAATATTAAAATATTAAAAAAATAGTAAAATTGATCAATATAAATAATAAATTATTACAAATAAAATTTTAATTTGATAATATTAGTTGACATGCCAAATTAATTAATTATGCTGATTTTAGTACAATTTTTTATTTTAAAAAAAAAAATCTTTTACTTAATACAGTGTTGAACAGAATGTGAATTAGTGATCTTTTTTTTAAATAAATAATTAAAATTGTTTATGTACATTACAAAAAAAAGTAATACATTGAAATTTAATAGAGTTAGAAATCATGCAGAATTTACTGTTTTCCCAAGGCCCTCAGTCAAGTTTAATTTTTGGGCCTTTGTATTAAAAAATGTACAAGAAAGGGAATGTGGGTGGGGGGGGGGGGGGGGTGCTTTATTGTAATAAAAAATGTTTTATTGATGCAAAATATTTATGTATGTATATATGAAATATATATCTTTTTTTATTTTATGTGTGTATTTTAGTATCTTTTAATGTATTTAATGTTTTAATGTTTTTGTGGCATGCATCCACTCCACCTGTTTAATCCACAGCTGTGCTTTATGATAAATCTAACACTTCATCACTTTTCTGTGGTTGTTAGGAGCACTTTGGTCAAAGAACCAGAGAGCATGTTGGCTCACATGTTCAGAGACAAGGGTGAGGACCGAACCGATGCCTTTTCTGTCTAATGTTCAAAACATAATTTGTTTGTGCATGTGCTGCCTTATTGCATTTATTCATACTACACTTTTTCTTCTGTCATTTCCTGGCAGATGTTTGGGGAAACAAACAGGACGAGCAAGGGGCGTATCTCATTGATCGGAGCCCAGATTACTTTGAGCCCATATTAAATTACCTGAGACACGGACAGCTCATAATCAATGATGGCATCAATCTGCTGGGTAAGACAGTAGGGACATGTAGCATTTTATGTGTTTCCTAAGGGTTGTTACCGAAAGCCATCATAATTTAGTTTTCCATAAGCATTTTCTTCCCTTTTTCTGATGTGTGTGTGTACCTGGTATTTATCACGTTATGAGGACGTAATGTCCCCATAAGGATAGTAATACCAGTAAATTTTGACCTTGTGGGGACATTTTTTAGGTCCCCATGAGGAAACAGGCTTAGAAATAATGCAGAATGAGTTTTTTGAGAAAGTAAGTGTGCAGGTGTAGGTGTAGGGCGATAGAAAATACGGTTCGCACAGTATAAAAACCATTACATCTATAAAATGTCCCCATAAAACATTGAAACACAACGTGTGTGTGTGTGTGTATATATATATATATATATATATATATATATATATATATATATATATATATATATATATACACATACACACTGCTTTTGGAACTGTACCTTTAATTTTTGTGTGTGTTTGTAACTGCCATTCTAATATGTAAATGAGCTCTGTTATGATTGGCTAAGCTCTTTGCATATGAAATGAGCACCTATGGAACATTATTTTATGTAGGCGTGCTTGAAGAAGCTCGTTTCTTTGGAATCGAACGTCTTGCTGAGCAGCTTGAAGGTGTTATTAAGGTAAAAAAACATGCTAATGAAGTTACATAAAGGTGAAAAAGTGACTTATTTAATATAGAAATAAATAACAATAATGGCTGTTTTGTCCTGTTTCAGAATTCCCAGCCTCCTGAGGATCACTCGCCCATCTCCCGCAAAGAGTTTGTGCGTTTTCTGCTCGCCACTCCAACTAAATCCGAACTTAGATGTCAGGTAGGAAGCAACTGAATATTTGCACACTGTTTTTTTTTTATTGTGTATTATTTCAATGTGAACTGTTTCTCCTAGGGCCTAAATTTCAGTGGGGCGGATCTCTCTCGTCTTGACCTACGTTACATCAACTTTAAGATGGCCAACCTCAGCCGCTGTAACCTCACACATGCCAACCTCTGTGGTACCAACCTGGAGAGAGCAGACCTCTCCAATGCCAATCTAGACGTAAGGATGTACCTGTTAGGGACAGGCCTGTATCATATTTCACCCCAAAATCAAAATTATATTATTTAAAATTAGACCTATTTTTTTTTGGATTATTTATTTTATTTTATTTATTTTTGTTCATTTATTATGTTTTATTTAATTTATTTATTTTAATTACATTATTTTAATTAAGTAAGCAAGATCTCATTACTGTAATGTGAAATAAAAGTTATATTGTTTAAATTTGATTTTAAAACAATATTTAAAATATTTACACCACTGTATAAAAGTTTGGAATTTAAAACATATTTAATTTAATATATTTTCAAATGTATTTCCTTCCTGAGATGTCAGTGCTTGATTCTAAGAATTAATTCTTAATTCTAAATCATGTATTATTATTATTATTATTATTATTATTATTAATAATAATGTTGTGAACAGTTTTGCAGCTTAATATTTTTGTGAAAACTGTGATATTTTTTTTTCAGGGTTCTTTAAGAAATCTTTTGATTTGATTGATTGATTTATTTTATTTTATTTAAATTAATTAATTAATTTGCATTTGTTTTCATTATTTTAATTAAAGTGAACAAGATCTCACTACTGTAATGTGAAATAAAAGTTATATTATTCAAATTTAAATTTTAAAATAATATTTTAAATATCTACACTAGAAAAATATGTAATTTAATATATTTTAAAATGTATTTTATTCCTAAGATGGCAAAGCTTAATTCTAAGAATTAATTCTTAATTCTAAAACTTTTTTAAATTATTTTATTATCAATGCTGAAAACAGTTTTGCATCTTAATATTTTTGTGAAAACTGTGATGGTTTTTTTTTTTTTTCTTTCCAGGAATCTTTTGTAACATTATAAATGCAAGTTTAATCAATTTAAAGCATCCTTGGAAAATTAATTTCTTCAAAAAATTAGGTCATGTTAGTTGATGTCATGCCTTAAATTATGCAGAAAGGAAATCATTGTATTACAAAAATATTCTACTATATTACAAAAAATCTAATCAAATTGATAAACTAATGATAATCATTGCAGAGAATAATGTGAACTAACAAAAAAAGTAAGTAAAATACCAAAACGCATTATAATATGAGGATTTTGGAGGGAAATGTGCTAACTGTCAAAATCTTTATTGTTAAAATAAGCAAAATATATATATTTTTTTAAATACATATTTGTATTTATATTTTTGATGCTTCTGTCTCATTCACCCACTCACACTCTCTTATTCCTTTTGTTCTAGCCTTTATCCTGTATTTATGTCTGCGTGTGACACTGATTTGGTCTTTTTGCATGTATTTCCCAGGGTGCCAATTTACAGGGCGTGAAAATGCTTTGCACCAATGCAGAAGGGGCGTCTCTCAAAGGCTGTAATTTTGAAGATCCCGCAGGACTCAAAGCAAATCTAGAGGGTAAAATAAGCACACTTGACTTCTGAACTGCTTCTCTTGATATTATCTCTTATTCCCAGTATATAATGCCTGTCATTCCCTCCTAGGAGCCAATCTGAAAGGGGTGGATATGGAGGGCAGTCAAATGACAGGTATAAACCTCCGTGTGGCCACGCTGAAGAACGCCAAACTCAAGAACTGTAACTTGCGGGGGGCCACGCTGGCGGGAACAGATCTGGAGGTGAGAAAACATCAGTTTCCTTTCAGAATCGTTCTGTGTAGTTTGTCATGTCGTCTTGCGTTTTTTCACTTCTATGTTTTTTTTTGTCAAACAGAACTGTGATCTGTCCGGCTGTGACCTTCAGGAAGCAAACCTGCGGGGCTCCAATGTAAAAGGAGCCATTTTTGAGGAGATGCTGACGCCGCTGCACATGTCACAGAGTGTCAGATAGCCTCCTTCAGTAAGACCGCAGCCTCTTCACAGAGCAGCTTTAATTAAAAACCTACCTGCAAACTTAATGACTGTCATGTGACCTTATGCCTGTTGATATTATCTGTTGATCTGCTGCCTACTGTTGACCCAAGAACATTTATTTTTATGTATTGCATTATTATGGATGGTCCTTGCTACATTTCTCAATGCAAGATATGTATTGTTTTTTTTTTTGTTTTTTTTTTTTACGTGACTTGCAAATTTTCTGCATTGCATTGTGTATTTGTGCCAAGCTTCTATATGTGTCACTGCTGGTCTGTGAACTGATTGTCTGATATTTGTGTTTTTGCATATGATTCTGATTTAGGAATGTGGTTGTTCTACGACTGTGCAATTTTATACCTTTTCATACGTGCCAACTTTACACAGTTTTGTTGTGCTGCATGCAAAACCTGCTAGCTTAATGTCACCAGCCTTGTTAAGATCCAATAAAGTCAGACACTGGAGACTGAAAGGACTTTTATGCTTTTTTTTTTTTTTCCAATCCCAAATGCAGTTAGAACACATTGTTAATTTATTGGCCGTTTATATATTTATTTAATTTTGTTTGCTTTTATTATCATGACAAAACATGACTGATATTTTATTTTAATCTCATTACTCTAATGTGAAATAAAAGTTATATTATGTACAGGGTTATAATTGTTGTTAAGTTAAAACTACCTAAACTAAATAGTTTTAACCAAAAACTAGTTAGCTTTAACTAACTATTTAAAACTAAATAAAACCATTAAAATCATGTTTTGTTACTTGAAAAACATTAACTGAAAATAAATAAAATAAAAATAAAATAATACATTTAAAATAAAATAACAAAATAAAACTTAACATTATATTTCAGTTAGTTGCCAAGGCATTATAAATGATAAATCATAAAATAAAATAATTCAATAAAAAGATAAATAAAAAAGTAAACATTTTATTTCAGCTAGTTGCCAATGTATTACAACAGTAAATAAAATTAAAAAATAAAATAATACATTTAAAATAAAATAAAAAATATATATATTTGAGTTAGTTGCCAAGGTATTATTATAATAAATAATAAAATAAAATAATAAAATAAAAAGAAAACAAAAAATATAATAAAATAATTCAATAAAATAATTAAATATTTAATTTAACAATAAAAAAGTAAACATTTTATTTCAGCTAGTTGCCAAGGCATTACAAAGAGTGAATAAAAAATAAATAAATAAAAAATAAAATATTAAAATAAAATAAAAAGTAAACAGTTTATTTCAGCGAGTTGCCAAGGTATTATTTCTCATTTTCTTTTAGTTGAACTAAAAGCATTAAAATTACTAGTGCTAGAGCTTTAAAAAATAAAAGAAATAAAATAATAAAATAAAATAAAATAAAATAATTTTATTATTATACGGCATTATTTCCCATTTTCTTTTAGTTTAACTTGTAGCACTAAAATTATTAGAACTAGTAATTAATTAAATAAAATAATATAGTAAAATAAAATAAGATAACATAACCCAACATAAAATAAAATAAATGAAAAAAAAGAAAAGAAAAGAAAAAAAGAAAAAGTTAACAGTTTTGTTTAAGCTAGTTGCCAAGGCATTATTTCTCATTTTAGTTTAACATAAAATAATAAAATTAAATAAAATTAAAATAAAAATTAAATAAAATAAAATAAGATAACAAAACATAACATAAAAGAAAAGAAAAGAAAAGAAAAGAAAAGGTTTTAACAATTTTATTTCAGCTAGTTGCCAAGGCATTATTTTTCATTTTCTTTTAGTCTGACTTGAAGCACATAAATTACTAGAACTAGGGGTTACACTGAAAAAAGAATAATGAAAACTATATAGCTAATATAATGAAAACTATATATAAAACTATAAAACTAAATATAATAAATAATGTATTATTTACTATAAATACTTAATATAATACTATATCAAGAATACCAGAATAATACTGATTATTTAGATTACATTAAAAATATTTAAAATATTTATATATCATGGTATTTGTTGTCATGACTTAAATAATGCTGATTTAAATGCTCAAATGCATTACAGTAATGAGAATTTGTGGACAGTTTTGTATGACACGTTTCAACATTTGAGTCATGTATTATAAAGTATATAGAGACAAAGTATTCTTTTTATTTTAAAAAATGATAACGTCAAGTGATGAATATTAAATATAAGTTTACTCGCTACGTGTATGTTATATATTAGTCATAAAAACTCGGTTCGGTAGTACACCACTGAAATCATCATGATGCTTGTACAAATGTCCTGTCAGGACACCGAGCCACCAGCAGGGGCAGCATTGTCTCTAAGCAACACCCAGAAAGTGTGCTGATGAGACGTGTTGCCATCCACACCTTCTGGGAGCTGCTTCAGCTCATCCATGACGGTCAGTAGCTCATCACAGCAGATAAGTACTGTAGCAGACCGTGAAATCTGTTCACCAGGATGCGCTGCCACAGTGATTGATTGGACCTGAGTGTGTGGAAAAAACATCTACAGGAGCAGATGAGCGCTGCTGCTGCCTCAAGTCCCTGTGGTAGTAAACATCTGCCCGGCAATTAGGTATAAATATTATTTACACATGTATAACACTGTGCCAGATGCCAGTTTACATGAATACTTTTACAAACAAAGAATAATTAAAATAGTTCCGGATGGATGAGCCAAATCACCGCGAATTCCATATCAATGCGCCATGTTAAGTTGCACGTCACCTGTAAACAGTTGACAGCTAACGAACTAGATTGCTTGGCGGAGGAATTGTCTATAAGGTTCATAAATGTTATGTCCCTTTAAAGGAACAGGAAAAGAATGTACTAAACATTCTGCAAGCTACTGACCTTTATATTGTTCAACACTGGACTTTTTCCTCTTTTTTTAAGAAAATCTTTTCCATACGATGACAGTGAATGAGGACGGGATCTGTCAAGCTCTAAAATGACAAACAAATGTACCATTAAGCATTTGGTTAGGCTTATTGGACATGTACCGTGGTAATTCCATGGTATTCTTTGACGTATTCTCAGTAGAGCGCTGCAGGGATGATGTGTTTTTATAGGTCAAAACCTGGAAATGAGTTAGCATTTCAGCATCCCGGTCAATGGGTTTTTGGTTAAATGCCCAAAACAAGGCCAGTGGTCCACAGAAGCTCAAGATACTGTCATATTTTATGCTATACGATGGAAAATACAGCAGTAATACTCCTTTTTTAAAGCTTTTACTTGTCTTAAAAATGCAAACAAGTGGCTAAATGGGCCTAAACGTCATCACACTAAACAGGTAAACTCATTTACTAACAAGTTGCTTTCAGAGCCTTGAATTGTGTTCATAATCACACTCTTATTTTTAATAAAGAATGAAAGAGTTGTTGGAAACTTAATTTTACAGTTGAGATCAAAAGTTTTCATACACCTTGTAGAATCTGCAAAATGTTAATTGTTTTACCAAAATAAGAGGGAACATACAAAATGCATGTATTATTTCATGTTACTTAAGAAAAATCCCACAAATTCTTTGGTTTTTCAGCATTTTTGTGTATTCTGACCCTTTCCGACAATGACTGTATGATTTTGAGATTCATCTTTTCACACTGAGGACAACTGAGGGACTCATATGCAATTATTACAGAAGATGAAAATGCTCACTGATGCTTCAGAAGGAAACACAATGTATTAAGAGCTAGGGGGTGGAAACTTTTTTTAATTTGAACTTATTTTGTCTTCTGGGAAACATGTAAGTATTTTCTGTAGCTTCTGAAGAGCGGTACTAAATAAGTAAAATATGATATTTAGGCAAAATTAGAAAAATGTACACATCTTCATTCTGTTTAAAAGTTTACAACCTAACTAAACTATCACTAAACAAAAAATAAATAACAGCTGTGGATCATTCAGGTAACAACACAGTATTAAAAATCAAGTTTATGTAAACTTTAAAATGGGGTCATTTTTTAAAATTCAACTATAATTTTCTCTTATGAACCATATGTAATCGTCTTTTATGTAAAATGTCTTATTCAGGTCAGTACTAAATTAAAAATAACATGCATTTTGTATGATCCCTCTTATTTTGGTTAAAAAAAATGAACATTTTGCATGTTCTGCAAGGTGTATGTAAACTTTTGAACTTTGAACTGTATATTTAGGCTTTAACATACATAAAAGTTGTGTTAATTTGTGGAGATTGTCATGAAGAATCCTAAACTTTTGTTGGTCTCAAAGCTTATTTTCTGCAATAATCCATCCAAAAAGTCCTGTTGGGTTTTTGTCAAGAGAACCATGGTGATGCTAACTTTGGTTTGGCCTACAAACATACGTCATCGCTGCAGCACTCGTGTATGAATATGGTAATCATTCAGCCGGCACTGCTGTTATTTCAGGTGCTTCACTTTTGGGATACTCACAAGTGACGTTTTGTTTGGACTAGATAATCGTTAATGTTGTGGTTTGCGGTTTGGACTCGGATATTTGCAAGTTATTTTAGCGCCATATTTCCGATGAACTTCGAAGAAGTGAGAGCAACATCCTGCATTTTGCAGTTAAATCTTATTTGCAATGCTTTTACTTGCACTTCCAGTCACATTGCATGTGTGAATCTTGAAGACTCATTTGCGGCTCAAATATTTTCTTTGGCTTTTCGACTAAAGTCGCGACCTCAGAAATGGCGCATGGTCAGCCGTTCCTGTTTTTCAAAGCGCCCACACGTTCACCTCCTCTCTTCCATTCCCTTAGTGTCGTGTATGAAGGTATGAGTGTGCGTTTGTCCTCCTCACATGGACGGTCCTCACGACCGGCTGCAGTAGCCGGCCCACACTCGCCCACACGCACATGCGGCCCTTCCTCCCGCCCACTTCCTCTACCCACAGGCCCGCCAGCGTCCGGCCCAGGGACGGTCTGGCCCGAGAACTCCCCACTCCTTTTCCTGTGAGCCCCAGCGGGGACGACCGCAGAGTTATTAGACCTAATGGCCATCTGGGTTGCATTAAAGACGGGCCTGTGTTGTATGTTGGCTGCAGAAAAGATCTACCACTGTTTCTGTTTTTAAGTCACCAGGGAGCATTTTAGCAAACCCCAGAATGATACAACAACACTTCATTTATCATCCAAGTACAGTTGGGTTTTCTGTGGTATCAAAGCATCATAAAATGTGTAAAATGCCTGCGGGAATTAAACGCAGGTCATTTCATACCTGTGGTTGCGATGTTTGGTTATGGTAATACAGGAGTAAAGGTGCCTATTTAGTAGCACAAGGAAACCTTACTTTCTACATCCACTGCCCTTCTGTGTAAAACTAACATGCATGCATGAACCTCACAGAGACGCATCCAGGACATTTACACTATATCATTCAAACGTTAGGGGTAAATACTTGTGAAAGAAGTCTCTTATGCTCACCAAAGCTGCATTTTTTTAAATCAAAAATACAGTAAAGGCAGTAATATTGTGAGAATTCCTAATGACTGTTTTCTATTTTAATTTATTTTAAAATATAATTTATTCCTGTGATGTAAAGCTGAATCAGCATCATTACTCCATGATTGTCACATGATTCTTCAGAAAACATTCTAATATGGCAATTTGCTGCTCAAGAAACCTTTCTTATTATTATCAATGTTTAGAAGTAATAACTTAAAATTTTTTTTGAGATTGTAAATTTATGTAAGCCTGTTTCTGTCACTGAATAAAAAATAAAAAAGTTATTGCGACTTTATACCTCACAATTTTGACTTTTTTCACAAAATTTTGACTTTTTTCTCAGATTTGCATGATATAAACAATTGCGAGAATTGTGAGATTAAAAACTCGCAATTGGGACTTTTTTTGTTGCAATTACACATTTGTATCTCACAATTGGGACTTTTTTCTCACAATTGCAAGTTTGGATCTCGCAATTCTGACTTTTTTTTGCAATTGCAAGTTTGTATCTCGCAATTCTGACTTTTTTCTCCCAATTGCAAGTTTGGATCTCGCAATTCTGACTTTTTTATTGCAACTGCACGTTTGTATCTCACAATTCAGATTCTTCTCACAGTTGCGATTTTGTATCTCGCGATTGTGAGTTTGTATCTCGCAATTCTGACTTTTCTTGCAATTTTGAGTTTGCATCTCGCAATTCTGCTTTTTTCTCACAGTTGCGATTTTGTATCTCATGATTGTAAGTTTGTATCTCGCAATTCTGACTTTTCCTGCAATTGCAAGTTTCTATCACACAATTCAGATGTTTTTCTCACAATTCCAAGTTTGTTTCTCACAATTCTGACTTTTTTCTCACAATTTTGAGTTTGTATCTCGCAATTCTGACTTTTTTCTCGCAATCGCAAGTTTGTTTCTCGCAATTCTGACTTTTTTCTCACAATTGCGAATTTAAATCTCGCAATTCTGACTTTTTTTTATCACAATTTTGAGTTTGTACCTCGCAATTCTGACATTTTTATTGCGATTTTGTATCTCGCAATTCTGACTTTTTTCTCACAATTTTGAGTTTGAATATTGCAATTCTGACTTTTCTCACAATTTTTAGTTTGTACCTCACAATTTTGACATTTTTATTGCAATTGCACGTTTGTTTCTCACAATTCTGATTTTTTCTCTCAGTTGCGATTTTGTATCTCGCAATTGTGAGTTTGTATCTCGCAATTCTGACTTTTCTTGCGATTGCGAGATTGTATCACACAATTCAGACTTTTTAGCGCAGTTGCTAGTTTGTATCTCACAATTCTGACTTAACTTGCAATTGCATGTTATAAAGTCAGAATTGTGAGAGAAAAAAACGCAATTCTGGGAAAATGTTGAAGTGTAAATAGTGTAAAACAGTTTATTTTAAATTGAATGAATCAAAAAGGAAATTGTATAAGGACATTTTATGACATTTATATAAGGAAAATTACGTATGTAAGCACTTAAAAAATATATTTGTACCATTTAAATAATATTTTATATTAAATAGTTATGTAATATACATATTATCAAAGTTGATGTGTAAAAAGCACCATTTATACAGCATCAGCTGACCAACATGCTTTAGAACATATAAAATACATCAATCAAAATATCTTAAATTACATTTATAATTATTATACAAATATTTTCAACATTATTATATTTTAATAAAATATTTATTCAGTTTTTAAAAATATGATTTATTCTTGCAATTTATTAATATTTATTATTAATAATTATTATTTATTAATCCTCATTTGAGTAAAATATGCCTAATTGTTATGAAACAAATGTCGCAGTGCAAATTGTTTAATGTTTCTAAAAATAGGCGCTTCATCTTCTTTATGGAACAATGTAGTTTTCTTTTTTCTTTTTTTTTTTTTTTTTGATTGACATGTGACCTTGTCATGTTTTTGGGTTTCTTGAGATTCACCCACACGCTCTCACCAGCACACAAGGCCCAATGTGCCAATGGGCAAAATTACACAATCCCTGGTGTAATAAAAGCACATCATAAACCCACCCATTGTTTCTCTTACTGTGGCCGCAGTTGCATAATGTGCTAAATATACACTTTCTTTTTTCAAACTAATAGTTTAAAAAGATTGTAGACTTAAAAACAGACCAGCTAGCCTCTGCTGGTGGATGTTGTAACTACATTATCTGGAGCAAAAAGCATTTTCTCCATTGGCTGCCATTCAAAATAGCTGTAACAAAACAAGTTGATGTCAAATCAAGACCAAAATCAGATATTTTCCTTCAGATATTATGAATCATCACACACATCAGAGCTGGAGCGGGTCCGTGTGTGTGTTCATTTTTATGGGTGACACTGATCAGTCTTGCTGAGGAAACCGCACACGTGTGTTTTTGGAGATGTAGAGGCGTGGTGGAGAGTCGGCAGGCCTTTTGTCGGCACCTGGAGCCCATCCAGACGTGTGGTCGTGGGGTACGGTGCGGAGAAAAGAGAGAAACACATCTGGAGCTCGTGGTGGCCGGCGCCACATTGGGCCTCAGAGAGGAGATGAGAGGGCAGGGCTTCTGAAACATGCTTTTATTAAAGAAACATTCATAAATCATCTCTGATTAATTTAGACAATGCTCTGGGTTTTAACTCGACATTCTTTTACAGAGCAACAGTTTGAATCGATGCCAGACTTTTACAGGAAACCTCATCATAGCCTCACAGGGCCTTTATGGCATAATCAGGAATTATGCTCTTGAGTGAAAACATCAGATAGCTGAGGTTGGTATCTGGGCACTTTTTTTGATCTTATATAGCCATGGCCAAAAGTGCAGGAAACAAGCAGCATGAATATTATAATATTATAACTTTTATTATAACTTTTAATTCTGTTTCCAAGGAAGAAATAACATCATAGTTTTGGAACGACAAAAGGGTGAGTAAATGCTGACAGAATTTTTATTTTTAGCTTAACTGTTCCTTGAATAATGTTTGCGTCTGCTTTAGTAAATCCAAAATTTTCTGACTGTGTTCCAGGGGGCGTTGTAGAGCCCCTGTGCCACGGCCGGGTCCCAGTCTCGGCGTCATCTTAATGATCGCAGATTCCAATGTGTGTGCCAATTTTTAAGACTTTTTGAGCACATTAAGCCCCCAAAAAGCCCCGGAAAGTAAAAAAAAACAAAACAAAACAATATAGCTGCAAGCAGTGATGACGGGCCCAAGCCAACAGCAGCACCACCGGTGCCATCAGGAAATGGGGCACAAAGGGCACGTGCATGTACAGTATCCCCCTGGCAGTCAATTTTAAGGGTTACAGTGAGATATATCTTGATTTTTTTGTTGTTGTTGTTGTTTTGCATTATTTATAATCATTTTGAGTCATCTTGAGGCCCTCTTGGAGGTTTTAAGTACACTGGTTGAGAACCACTAATTTAAAGTGTTATTGCATGCATTACAAAAACAATTCCGAATGTATCTCTCAGATGTTTTGAGGTGCCCTACCTACCCTAACCAACTTGACCAAGATATTCTACCCATGTAAACAGGTCCAGCAGCTGAGCGACCAGCTAGAAACCATGCAGCTCCCATCTGAAGCTAGCAGTCAGATCTTGGACGAGCTTCAGCAATCTGTCTCCCGACTTGAGGAAATGAAGTCCACCACTTCGGATATCCTGAATTTGACACATGTCTGTATATGCGGCCGTGAATGTTGACGTAGCGTGGCATGTGTGTTTTCAGCTGTCCTCCACACCCCCGTCAGCAGAGCTGCTTCCTGTGTGGAGGGTGAGGGGGGCTGCCAGTGTTTATGCCCTACCGAGGCTGTGGTGTATTTGTTTGCTCCAGGATCCCGCAGAGCATTCGCTCACTCCTCGAACAATAAACATTGGTGATTGCTGACGAAGGCCCTGGTCCTGGCTTCTCCGAACTCCGGTGATTTAGAGGTGCCCGGTGGTCTACCAACGTATCCCTGCCCATGGCACAGAGACGTAAGTGTAAATACTCTCAGTTTGGACCTTGTATACACACATTGTAACATCAAACTGTACGTGGACGGAGTTTGCTTCGTGTCGGGTGATCAGAGGCGCCGTTATGCCCCGTTTGCATGCAAATGAATCATATGGGGCGCCCCACAGTGGAGAAAACACCCACATAGGGGGTTTATTTGATCATTGAGCCTTAGTTTTTAAAACAGAGTGTTTTGTTACGTACAGTGTGTGTATATATTGTATATATTTATGTTATGTTGCTTTCAGACCACATTAATAGAAAGAAAAAAAAAACAATGAACTGATAGCAGTTCCCCATGTCTCCTCAGAACATTTTGAGAAAAAAAGACTTGTTTCACCTCTAAATAAATCTTAATGTCTCAAAAAAGGGATAGTTCGCCCAAAAATGAAAATTACCCCATGATTTACTCATCCTCAAGCCATCCTAGGTGACTTTCTGCTTTCAGACAAATACAATTGGAGTTATGTTAAAAAAACAGTCCTGGCTTATTCAAGCTTTATAATGGCAGTGAATGGGTGTTGAGATTTTGAAGCCCGAAAAACTGCATCCATCCATCATAAAAAGTACTCCACATGGCTCCAAGGGTTAATAAAGGCGTTTTGAAGTGAATCGATGTGTTTTTGTAAGAAAAGATACACTTATGTTTAGGGCTGCACGATTAATCGAATGCGTTTATGAGGCGCGCTTAGTCAGTAAAGCCGGTACTTTGATTAGTAGTAAAGCTCCATCAGGTGCGTTCCAGCTGTACCGGCTTTACTGACTAAGCGCGCCTCATAAACGCATTCGATTAATCGTGCAGCCCTACTTATGCTACACCTAGGTCCTACGTTATCCACTGGAGAGCCACTCTCGTGAACCCGCATACAACAGAAGATAGAGATTACGGTTTATAAAGTTTTAAATATGGATATTTTTCTTACACAAACACATTGATTCACTTCAGAAGGCCTTAGTACTATTTATGTGGAGTGTCTCTTTAAGACAGATTTGCAAAAATGCATTCAATCAAAATTCTGAATCATATTCTTCCTAGACAAAATTATTCAAACTGCTATCCAAAAATGAAAATTCTGTCATCAATTCCTCATCCTCATGTTGTTCCAAACCTGTATGACTTTCTCTTTTTCTGCAGAACACCAAAGAAGTTATGAAGAAGAATGATGAAAACCAAACCATTTTAGTTCCCATTGACTTCCACATTATTTTTGTCCATACAATGGAAGTCAGTGGGAACTGAAACAGTTTGGTTCTCAACATTCTTCCAAAAATGCATACATGAGGGTGAGTAAATGATGACAGATTTTTCATTTTTGGGTGAACTATCCATATAAAGCACAACTGAGAACTTCATTAAGTCTCCTCAGAAACCTTTGAAAAATGTTTCAGTAATGGTTTCTTTTACTTTAACTAATCTTTAACTAATCTAAATGGTCGCTTTTTTAGCTCGAATCATGCTACAAACCATGTTTTTCTGGTTTTCTTGAACTAATCCACTCTTCTCTGACAGATCTTTCAGCGGTTGAGCTCATGTGGAGTGTACAGAAGCCTCAGTATGTGACTGATGGCACTCGCCACGGAATGAGGCAAGGTTAAAAATACGGAAATGTGGACGGCTCCTCGGCAAGCAGCCTGCCCGCCAGCTGCTCTCCCAGCCCATCAGCGTCTCCAAACCTCAGCCCCAGACCCCACCACAAACTCCAGCATCAACTCAGAGACACTCCCCGACCGGCCAGTGTTATTCACAACAACGTTTCCATGCATCTCACTATCAAAAATGACCGAAAGCAAAAAAAAACAGGGGTACGTTACAGCAATCTGTCCTCACCGCACAAGAAGCTCCTGTAATACTAGAAGATGAAGAACAAGTGCTTTAAGTAGTCAAAATCCTCATGGGCTGCAAACACTCATATTCATAAAGAGCATTTTTTAAGGATTATTAGATTGATCCCCAGAGCTGTTTTTAACTGAAAGAAACATGCACTGCCTGATTTTAAAGCATGTCAGTGCCTTTGTTTTGTCTCAAGATACACGCCAGTATTGTTATTTATAAAAATTACTTAAATGTCCTAATTGAACAATGGCCTAGTCTGAGCCCTGTCTGCGAAACTTAAACTTATCTGTTAAATTAGATAATAAAAAAAAAAACAGAATATAGGGATCAGGGTCATGAAACATCATGGTGCTTATTAGAAACAGTTATTTCAGTTACGCTTTAGTTTGGAGACCAATTCTCACTATTAACTAACTACAACTTTTTCCTCAATAAACTCCTAATTTGATGCTTATTTGTAGTTAATAAGATAAGATAGTTGTTAAGTTTAGGTATGAGGTAGAATTAAGGGATCTAAAATTTGGTCATGCAAATAAAACATTTATATGTGACCCTGGAGCACAAAACCAGTCTTAAGTAGGATGGGTATATTTGTAGAAATTGCCAAAAATATATTGTATGGGTCAAAATGATCAATTTTTCTTTTATGCCAAAAATAATTAGGATATTAAGTAAAGATCATGTTCCATTAGGTTATTTTGTGAGTTTCTTATCGTAAATATATCAAATTGTAATTTTTGATTAGTAAATGCATTACTAAGAACTTAATTTGGACAACTTTAAAGGTGATTATTTAGATTTTTTTGCACCCTCAGATTCCAAATTTTCAAATAGTTGTATTTTGGCCAAATATTGTCCTATCCTAAGAAACCATACATAAATGGAAAGCTTATTTATTCAAAAATGACCCTTACAATATGGTTTTGTGGTCCAGGGTCACATGTGTTAGTAATATGCAACTAGTTAATAGTGAAAATTTGTCCCTAAACTAAAGTGTTACCATTATTTTATCATATTAGCATCATTGAGATGCTATTAGTTTTTATTTATTAGTTTTTAATTTCATATTTTCAAGTTTTTATTTATTTATTTATTTTTTTAATTATGTAGTTTTTATTAATTTTGATTTGAATTTTAGGTTAAGTTATTTTAATACATCAAGGTAAACTGAATGAATTTTTTTTTTTAAATTAATTTATTTTTTATATTTTTATTTTATTTAAATGTTTTTTTTATGGGTTTAGTTTTGGATAACTAATATAGTGACAAATATAAACCTTTATGATTAGCCGGGTTTTATGTTTTTAAGATAATCTTCTAATGACTATATATATATATATATATATATATATATATATAATATTAAGTATTAATATATAAAAAATTATACTTGATTTTTTTTTCAACTTAATTTTTGATTAGTAACATGCATTGCTAAGAACTTCATCTGGACAACTTTAAAGGTGATTTTCAGATTCTGGCCAAATATTGTCATATCCCAGAAAACATACATCAATGGATAGCTTATTTATTCAACTTTCAGATGATGTATAAATCTCAATTTAAAAAAAAAATACCCTTATGACTGGTTTTGTGGTCCAGGGTCACACACATATATATATATATCATCATTTAAGATATGAAGAATTTTCTCGTATTTGTTACTGAATCTTTTCCACTTATTTGAAGTATAAACTAGTTGAAAACAAGTGGAACAATTATGCAACGAAGCAACATTTAAAATACGTTTTGGACAGCATGCTAATTAACAACTTAGCAAAGTCGAAAAATCCTTTGTTTTGCAGGGAACCTGATCGTGTTTATATTGAATTGTTTATTTTTAGCCTCCTGTGAATCTCACAGCATGACTAAATGCAAGGTCATAGAAAGAACTGGGCAACCGAACCCCTAGACAGCACAAAGCCGCACTTTGGCCACGGTCAAAAAGTACCAAAACAGGCCGAACCGTGTCTCGTCTGTGCTGAATTCACAGCGCGACCGCAGACCTAGGTATTCGCTCGGCCTTTGTTCTTTAAGGTTCTGGTTTCATTTGTTGGTGCACCGCAGAGGGTTGTGAATATGCAATGATGCTAAACCACGCAAGCATGTAATTTTCAGAAAATCTGCAACCCTTGTGAACTTTGCAAGTAATGACAGGTTCTCAGATACTGAAAATACTGGATGCATTTCCCATTTAATGGACGATCCTGACAGAAGT